>JAQQBS010001424.1:5194774-5397870 GCA_030347275.1 Microctonus aethiopoides
TTTTTTTTTTTTTTTTCAATCTCATTTAATAATTCATATTTTTCATGCATAGAAGAACCTGCGTCATACATAAGATGATGCAAAATAATATTTACTACAGATGCTGTTTAGTCGTTGTGTGACTTGCACTCACGAACACGTCCTTAAATTAATTATTTTCTTTCAAAATTTTCAATTACACTTTTTTTTTTTTGTTCATCGGACTCGTAACAATTCTCACAATTCATTATCTGAAAGCGTATGGCGCCATATTGATTTTTGAAAAGAAAAAAAAAGTAAAAAAAAAAAAAGACTTCAATTAATATTTAAATACATATTCACTAAACGCATAAAACTGAAATAAGTAAAAAATAATCTATCACTTTTTCAACTCACTTAAAAAAAATTGTTGTTTTTCTTCACGTTTTTTCCTTCGCTAATACTAATTCGTATAATATAATAAATCTCATTATTTATAAATTTCTAAAAATCGTAAAGTTATATACAACAATTATATTATTCATTATGTGACGAATTATTTTTGATAGAAACTTATTTACAATCGGGATTACCTATTGACCATTTCCTGAATTGGTTTGAGATAATTTGGTTGTTGATTGGCTTAATTGCGCTAACGTTTCTGTTGTCGCATGTGCCTTCAATATTAAATTTTCAGCTTCAAGCTGATTTATACGATCCATTAATTCAGCAATTTTTTCTTTCAATACCTCAACTTCTTCTCTCACAGCAAACATCAAATGACTCTTCACCAGATCCTACAAAACAAGAAATAATAATATAAAATAAAACAATAATAACATTAAATTCATTCACTATTTCATTTAATAATTATTCATTATTTCTAAATAAATTAATCTGTCGATGAATCACTCACCATAGCTTGCTCTATTTTATTATCAATAGCTACAGCATTTGTCCCCGACATACTATTATCATATAAATAAGATTAATATCAAACGATAATAAAACACCGGTCATTATTCAATTAAATTCGATTGAATAAGTAGCGAGACAAACCTTTCATTATCTTCGAGTGTTTGATGATCATCGCCCGCTAACGTTACTTCAGCAAGACACTCAAGCAATGCAGCATCAGCCAAATGACCTGTTCCCCCTGTAATAATTCCCGACATAGATTCCTGCTCTCCATCAGGTTGATGAAACGCCATATTTCCTTGTTGCATACCACCAACACCCACATTTTGACAATTGGCTGAAACTTGATTCATTTGCACTGGTGCATTACCACTAGCTGTTTGTGGCTGTATTTGCGTTGATGATAACACTTGAGTCTGAACTTGTGGTTGACCACTGCCACCAACAGCAGCACTACCACCACCACCACCACCCACTTGATGAATAGCTGACGCTGATTGTTGTCCACTAGACTGAGGAACTTTATGAATATTTTGTATGCCTTGCATTCCTTGCATGGCGTTCATTGGCTCGGAAATTTGGGTCATTGGTTTTTGTGTCGTCAATGGTTGTTGTTGTTGTTGTTGCTGCTGCTGCTGCTGTTGTTGTTGCTGAGATTGATGTTGGTTAACGAGAATATTTGTTGCTTGAGACGTAGGCGCTGAAGACTGTGGCTGTTGTTGTTGTTGTTGTTGCACTGACGATTGGCAAACATTTTGCATAGACTGATTTTGCGAACCAACAGTTACATATCCATCCTCATTTGTATGACTTATATTTTGTTGTGGCGTCACATTGTTATTATTAGTCTGTGTAATAATAGGAATAGAACCTTGGGGCATACTTTGCGGTTGTCCCAAATTATTAGGATGTGCATTTTGCAGATTCGCGGGCAATGTCGAGCCCTGCTGTTGCTGCTGCGGCGGTGGTTGTTGTTGTTGTTGCTGCTGCTGCTGTTGTTGTTGTTGTTGCTGTTGCTGCTGTGACGCCAATTGTTGCTGTTGCGCCGAAGACGGAAAGTATTGCGGTATTTGTGGGGGTTGCTGAACTTGCGGTTGGGTTTGAACTGTCGCTGTATTATGTTGAACATTTTGAGTCATTGAATTGTTCACTGAATGATTATAACCGCCAGTTTGATTATTTGACAATGCAATTGAACTATGAATATCCTGATGAGTTGCATGACCATTCATATCAATGGTAATACCTTTATCATCATTATTTATTGATGATTTTGATGAATCTAATGCAATTATAACGCCATCAGTAACGCCATAAGATATACAGACTTCATTTGGATCTGATATTTTTGGTGCACTAATTGCATTTGATTGATTAACATTATTTGTATGATCGAGATAATCCATGCACATCCATCGTCCTCTCTTAAATGGCTCAGTACTTTCAATTTTAACGACCTTAAATCGTTCATTACGACCGTGTGAATGTACCTCACGTATATCAGTATCTTGTTTCGTATTGCTCGACAATAAATTGATAATATTGTTATCCGTTACTGATGCAATGTCCAGAGTATTTATATTACTGTCATTTGTCGAATTATTAACATTACCACCTTCTGACGGTACAATTGCCAATCCATACTGTGAACTCGTTGGTATAACGGGTGCAGTACTGAGTGCGGCATTGCTTGCATTAAAAAATACATCCTCTTTAGAGAATGTATCCTCGGAGTAACTTGGTGTTTCAATATCAGTAATTCGTGATAATTCAATTGAATTATCCTCACCGTGTGACTCATCCAAATCATCATTTGAATCTTCACCTGCGTCATTACTCAAACGATTACCAACTGTTACGCTGGTAATTTGAAAGGACGATGTTTTTTTTTTACATTGATTGTTCGGCGTGATGTTGCTAGGCACAGACAGACCCAACGCCGGGTGTGTTCTGTCCGGCTCACCGAGCCTAATTGTCTCCGTTGTTGTACGATGAATTGTATTTGATATTTTTCTATTTCCGTCTGACTGCTTATGTGATTTTCTATGCACATTATCTGCCATCATTGACAAAACTTAACATTTGCCAGCCATAAACTCTATATTTTTCACTCTCACGAATATTAATAGCGACATCTTTGTCACTTGCCCAAATAATTTTAGTGATGATAATGATGATGATGATGATGATGTTGATGATGACGATGATGATAGACTGACGATGACTAGCGTGGTTAATTTATTAACGAGGGAGGGCCACTTAAACGAAATTTAATCAATCCGTTAGTCAGAGTCTAATTTTTTTTATGGTTAAATTAATACACATAAATATTATTATTTTATTCTTCTCAAGTGTTGACAGTTGATCATTTCGTCGGAAAATCGCGCACGGGACCCTGGCAATGTACTCTCGCTTTCTCTCTGCTTTTTTTTTCGTTCTTCCTCTCTCTCCTTGCACTTTTTCTCTCTCTTCCTCTTCCGTTCACTATTGCTATCCTTTTTCTTTGCATACAACTATCAGCCAATCTGTCTTACTTCTTCTCCACGCGTCGTTTATTATTGTTTGCTCAATAAAAAAAATTAAATAACTCTCCACATTTAATTATTAATATTTAATAATCATTTATAACTTGATGAATTACGTTATTATGGATATGGTATTTTTCACTGTCCATGTCTCTTCTCTATTCTTGTAGCAGGTGAGCAGTTTAAAAATGGCTGCCAATTCGTCCAAAGAATGGCCATGAATCATTTGAACATAGAGGGCATCAAACACATAAGAGACATGATATGGAGAGAGACAATGATACAATGGTAAGGCGCATCTTCATGCTTTTTCATAAAATTCCATTTATAAAATTTTTAATTTATTTTATTTTCTATTCGTCCAAGTAATTATAATATAAAATAAAAATTAAATGAATATGCAGTTATACTTGACAAATTATTTTCATGGACAAAAGAATAATTATAATTTTTTATACATCATTGTTGAACTGTGTGCGTGCACATGTTATTTAAATTTTCATTTGGCGCTATTTAGAGTATAAGAGGGCGCCATTTTGCAGCGGTTTTTCTCATATGGTAAATATAGTGATTATAAATAATATAGTTCGGAAAATGATATAGTGAAAAAATATGGCGCCACTAGTTATAACGAATATATGTACAAGAAATAATTTTTGGTATACTATCTGGCAATTTTGTACTCAACCATCATTGAGGATAGCGGCGCACCGTCAACCGCGCATGATTTCTATTACTAACCTCTCTATACACAACCCTCTCATTCTCATAGATCATAGTCTTCACTATTCTCCATATACAACTATCTAGTGACTACTATACATCAGTGTTCTCGACCCTTTAATTTTGTAGACATGAAATACAACACGAATACTGCATATAATTAATAAACGAATCATCAATACAAGAATATATTCTTCAACACTACATTCATAATAATTTGTACGAAAAAATTAATATATCATGAAGTCGATAATTATCCATGAAAAATGTGCCGCACCCCCTCCAAAATAATTTATATTCATCACGTAATTGATTATGTTTCTTGGACATTTTTTTTCTGAATATAATTGTGAATATATTTGAAACTATCCCTTCATTTAACAAGGTAAAATAAATACTTGAAACTTGTTATTATATATTATAGTATACTCCACAATTTTTCAATTTCAATATTAACAAATACTTGTATTAAAAAAGATTTTATTATTGACATAACTAATTTTTTTTTTTTCATTTCAGCATGTACGCACTACCACTTCGCTCTTCATGTCCGGGTGATGACAGCAATAATGCTGAGGAGACACCAAGACGTCGTACAGAACTTCCAAGACCAGTAACTCAAGATTGCAGTAATTTTGATATTGTAAAAGCCACTCAGGTATACACAGCAAAAAATGATTCTTTGCCTGAATATTTATATATCTAAAACCGCCTGATTGATTTTAGTTTCAAATACTGTACGATATGTATCATAAATGAATTATTGTTTGTTTCATCAGTACGGTGCTTTGGAAAGAGTCACTGAATTGGTAGAAGCAGGTGCCAATGTCAATCAGCCAGATGCAGAAACAGTTACTTTACTGCATTGGGCAGCAATAAATAATCGAAAAGAAATAGTTAAATATTTAATAGCCAAAGGAGCTAATGTAAATGCAATTGGAGGTGAACTTGCATCAACACCCATTCATTGGGCAACACGACAAGGACATTTACCGACATTTATAATATTAATGAAAGCAGGAGCTGATCCAACATTGCGTGATTCTGAGGGCTATGCTTGTATTCATTTAGCAGCGCAATTTGGCCATACAAGAATTGTTGCTTATCTCATTGCTAAAGGCGTTAATCCAAATGATCTGGATCGTAGTGCAATGACACCATTAATGTGGAGCGCGTATAAAGTTAATAGGTGAAATAATTATTATTCTTTATTCTTTAATTCATTAATTAATAATCAAATTAATATACAAATTCACCCCGTAATGTAGCCAAAATCACAATTGTTCTTTTAGCTTAGATCCAACGAGATTATTACTTGTTCTTGGCGCAAATCATTCATTAACTGATATTATTCATTGTAACACTGCGTTACATTGGGCAATTATTGCAAGAAATAATACTGCAATTTATACATTGGTTCATCATGGTGCGTCTCTGGATGTACCTAATTTTCAAGATGAAACACCAATGACACTACTTGGACCTCATATTGGCGCTGCTTGGTTAGGTCCTAAAATAAGTCAAGAAATAAAAGAAAAATCAGGAAGATCACGAGCATGGTGTAGAGACAAGGTGATTCATCACTAAATATATTCATCCATTTATTTTTTATACTTATTATTAATCAAGTTTTTCATTTGTTATAGAGAATACGATGGTATTGTATGATTAGTACGCCATTTATAGTTTTTTATTTAATCGGTATGATTTTTCAATGTAATTTGGATTATTTAATAAAACTTGGTGCCTTTTTAATACTTTACATTGCTGTTTATGTCGCAAAAAGTTTATTTTTTGATGAACGTCTCTTTCATATTCTACCAATGTCACTTTATTTATCAACAAAGGCAAGTCAACATTTTTCGAATGAATATCTCATTTATATTTTTTCAATAACAAATTAATTTATATTTTTTCGTGTTATTTTTTTTACAGATGTGGATCTATATTACATGGATATTTTGGTTAGGCGTACATGCAGCATGGTATTTATGGTTATTATTAGCTGGTGGTTCGGTACCATTGTGGTTATGTTTTTTACAATCCTGGCGAGGAGATCCTGGAATAATTGCTGCAACTCATGAGGATAAATTAAATGTTCGTATCATTTATTTATCAATACTTTTCTAAAAAATTCATTTTCAATTTTATTGAACATTTTTTTTATTTTTCGTTTTTTTTATTCTCCTCCGCAGACTATAATAGAGTTAGCCGAGGGAGGCGGATTTGAAACTCAATGGTTTTGCACAAGTTGCCTCGTTCGACGGCCAATAAGATCAAAACATTGTTCAACATGCGATCGTTGCGTCGCTCGCTTTGATCACCATTGTCCTTGGATAAATAATTGCATTGGTAACCATACAAGCATATAAGATAAAAATAAAAAAAAATTTACAACTCAACAGAACGTAAGAAATCGTACTAACTTCAATTCATTTTATGTTTACAGGTGCACATAATCATAAATATTTTTTAGGATTTCTCATGTCACTTCTCGGATTGTGTATTGTTATATTATTAGCGAGCGTTCAATATTGGCAATTTGAATGTTGGTCAAATCTTGCAAATAATCATCAAGCAGATAATTATTTTATAACTGCAGCTACTTGCGATGCGTGGGTTATGTGGATTGCAGCTAATACGGGACTACATGCATTATGGGTGGGTGCTTTATTGGCCTGCCAACTGTATCAAATAATGGTTTTAGGTATGACAACAAATGAACGAATGAATGCTGGACGTTATGAACATTTCAAACATGGCAATCCTTTTCATCGCGGTGCATTACAAAACATTGCAGATTTTTGCAATATTAGTTTTTGCAGTCTCAAAAGTAAACCCAGTAGTGACTGGTTAAAAAGTTTTGACATTGAAGAGACTGTGGAGGGATTGCCATTACTTAATGCTAAGGATAATTTTCAGTATGTTTAGTTTTCTTTCACTGCATAGCGTCACAACACGTAATTCACTTAAATTTAATTTAAAAAAAATACTCAAAAAATTATATATAAATCATATCATTATGTGTGTTATATAAATGCTCATTTTTTGCCAATAAGTTCCCGAACTTATTAACAAAAACGTATCCTCAACAATAATTAATGTTTTCAAAATAACGATGACTAAGCTTTTAATCGAAAACTTTTGTCTATGTTTATTTTATTTTATTTTATAATAAAAATATTGATAACAGTCGCATGCAATATAATATCAATATGTAAATCCCCATCAATCATCATTTGTACATATCACTTTTACTAATTATTATTGTTTTATATATTTAGTTTTACGCACAACCACAAAAATAATTGTATGCATATACCATTCCATAATTATTATTTTATTTAGTAATAATTTCTTTCATGTAATTCGCAACTTCAATACATCGTTTTAAACTATCCATAAATGAGATCAAAATAAATTTTGTATCGTAAATATTCGCAAAATTCAATGTCCAAGCATACGATATCTTTGAATAAATATAAGAGAACAATATCTCTTATATTTTATTCTAAGACATATCGGTTTTATCAATTCTATATCTACAATCGTTTTATGTACAAAAAAAAAAAAAATAATATTCCATTAATTAAGCAGATTTTAACGCAATGTCTATAAACTATATTGCCCCTCATTATTGTTAATGTAATTTCAATAACAAATTATTGTACAATTGAATGATCTAAATATTATATATGTCAGTATAGAACTATGCAATACTGATGTAGACACGATTGAATTATCAAAAAATTAAGTAAGCAAACGCAAAGCAAAAATTATTATGTAATGAAAAATATTTTGTTTTGATACACACTAGTCAGGTTTAATATTAAAACTGCTATTATACTAAATAGTATTATTATTGGTATGCTCACTGTTACTTGATTATTTCAATATAAATATTTATATTCAACATTAATTCATGACACTTTACCTAATTATACGCTATATTCCACGATTTTTCTCTTTATAATTCAATTATTTTAAATAACAATACTTATAATAAAAATACGAACTGTGATTTGACCGGATCGTTAGCAATAAGAGCGCCCGTGAACTATATATACACTAAATATTCAAATAATATATGCATATAAAAAAATAAATTAATCTAAAACTACATTTTTATTTATACCTTATTATTTTATAACATTATTTCATCAAATTCGTTTTTTTACCTTTAGATTTCTAATATAAATTTATTTATATTTATTGCTAATAAAATGCGGCATCATCACCATCTCTCGTCACATTTTTAATTTACATACAAGTACTATGTAGAATATAGATAGTGGAAACAACAAAAAAGTGTTCACTGGCGAGAGTTATTTGTTATGCTCATAAATATGAACGTTTAATTTTGTTTCTGGTTACTTGATTTGTTAACCATTCTAATTTTTATTTTGTCATTTTTAATCTTTCTACGGTTTTGAAATGAATTACAATGAAAATAAATGTTTAGATTTAGAAAATGAGTATCCACCAATTGATCCGACATTTTTGGCAACAAATGCTAGTTCTGATGTAAATTTTCAAAATATTTTACATTTATTATTGGTGTAATTATATATATTTCAATTCAATAATAGTTTTTGAAAGCTGATTATGCAACCTGTACATCATCTGGACCTATAAGTGATCAATATGATGCCATTAATCAATCTTCAAAGAATTATCGTCGACCGCGAACGTGTCAAACAATTATCAATAAAATACCTATCAATCATTTTCGTCGTTCAACAGTATCGTGAGACTTGCTGCAATTGCTGATGACTAATAAGTACAATGAATATGTATACAACTAGTAATTTTACTTTATTTTAGATGCAAAGACATTGCTCGTATTTCTTCTGAAATATCCAAACAACTGCAGCCATCAGCAGTTCCGATGTCGACTTTACAGTCATCTCACTGGTCAAAATTCAAACGAACTCGACGGGGAAAGCCAGAAAATTCATACAAATTCGGTAAACCAAACACAGAATTGACTCATTCAAATTTTAATAGCTCCAAAAAGGTTATTATAACTCCTGCATTGTTTCATATTTTATTAAACAATTATGATAAAAAAAAAAACAATATTCAATGGATTTGTTTTAGTTGTATCAAAAAAATATACAGCAACAAGGAATATTATCAGAAATTCCAATGTCACATAAAGATAATAAAATGCAAATATTGAATGATAAAGAAAAAAATTTTGTTGATGAAGAATGTTTACAATCAAATCAATCAGATATAACAAGAACCAATGCAGATATAAAACCAGAAAAATATGATATCTATTATTTTGATCACGGTAATTCAGAGTACTACTTAACAACTGATATAAACCCAATATTGTTGTCGGATAAATGTGCTGATAAAATTGACAATGCAGCAATACGATTCTGGGCTGAAATATTTGGTACGATTCATATCGGAATTACATTTATAACTGCATTTCTATTGCAATTTTTACGATTCGTTCTTAGAAGTATATTAAAACCACTGATTGTTGGTGTAATCCAAATGATTTCCGACTACGTATTCAAGCCTTTTTTAACAATAATATATAATGGGGTAATTCAACCATTATTGATATTTTTATTCAATATTGCATCGTCGTTTCGAGATCTTTGTGAGCCGATAGCTGAAGCAATGGGTTATTTTTTCCGTGAATTTGCCAATTTATTTCGCGCCATAAGATTAATTGAAATCAACCCACAAACAATCACTAAAAATCATCATCATGTTCCAATGAATGAACAAACATAATATAACGAAAAACATAAAGAAATGAGTGAAGCACAATCTTATCATGAACATTCGCAATTCATCAACTTTTATTTTTTCTTTCAATAACACCAGGTATATATGTATATGTATATTTGTTATTATAGCAATATTAATAGCAAATGTACAATACTCATTATTATTTGAAATTACTATTTTTTATTATTCGTTTCCAATTTCAGAACCTTGGATTTTATTTCCATTTTTTTTTTTTTTTCGCACAGACCAATTACTCATTTTACTTATTTTTTTACTACGATTAATCTCTACTTCTTTCATCAAATCACTCAATAAATTATGTACAACTTCACAAACAAGAACAAACAAAAATTATCAATCAATTTACATAATAGTAATTCTGTATTTATTTGTTTCTACTTATTTTTATTAATCCCTTTTTTTTTTTTTCTTTCCACACTCGCGCTATTTACAGGTATTACATAGTATTTCCGTTCTTTTCCTTTTAATAATTATATTTTTTCTGCTTTATTCATGCAGAATCACACTTTTATTTTATATAATTTTCTATTTCTCACTCTCTGACTGCTCATTTAATCACACAAATTTTTTTTTGTCCTGTACAGTATTCATCCATTCACGCACCAAGTTTCTCCTTAAAACTTTCATTAACACGCTATAAAGCAATGCACGTAATAGGTAACTAGCAACTTTTTTTTTGCTCGTTTTTTCTATTTTTTTTTTTTGTTTCTTCAGTCAACACTGTAGTTTATTATTAGGGAGACAGAAATGAGAGAAAGGGCGTGTGTGTGTGTGTGTGTGTCAGTTTGTCTGTGATAAAAAAAGTAAGAGAGACAGATCAAGAGCAAAAGAGAGAGAGAGTCTGTAAGAAAACACAAAAAGGAAAAGCATTTTTATCGTGACAAATATAATTCGTTTTAAAATCACATTCTCATTTCTCACCTAAATTGTGAAAATCGAAGAAAAACATATATAAATATCTCTTTAACAATAATTCTTTTTTTTTTTTATGTAGTGGCATTTGGAAGATCCTGAGGTGCGGTATTTTGAGGAGATGTTGACGACGAATCTCCTAAAAACAAAAAAAAATTGTTGAATATGAAAAAAAAAAACTTTTATTTTCACATTTAATAAATCAAGTTTTCAAGTCATATAAATTACCTAATAACGCAGCTTCCAAATCACCAAGGATCTCGGTCTCTTTTGGATCAATAAGATTAAAGCGTTGATTAAGAAGAGTAAGATGAGCAAAGACACAATTGAGATGTGCATGTAAACCCAATAATGCTACTTCTCGAAAGTGACAATGATAAATGTGTGCTACCACATGATAAAGGAGCCGCAGAATTTTACGCACTATTGATTCAAATGAGCTGGGAAACTCGTTCGCTGAAATATATATCAAACGTAAAAAAATATTAAAATATCAGAAGAAAATAAATAATTTATTTATGATAAACTTTCAATAAAATTAATAATTTCAATAGAAATAAAATTAATTTTACCATATTTTGTTGGAAATATTGTTTCATCACTGACAGTACGTTGTGTGAATGTCATAACATAGTCTATATACTGTGGCGCAGCTACTCTGGTTTTCTTGCCTTTCTCATCAAACCATAAATACGTTCTATAAAAATAAAAATACGAAATTAATTTGTATATTGACTTGACAAAGAACATTTATACATTACATTCAAATCATTATCAAGTCGTCCTTTGACTTTCTAGTAAAACTGACTAAGTTTTATCTTTCAATGCAAAAATTATAGCTCAATTAAACAATTACACCTTTCGCATTTACTATTAAATAATATTAATTGATGGATTCGAATTTATAAATATTTAATAATCGTGAATTCGATAATTTTTGAAGGTGTTTATTGAAAATGAAACATTGTAACATTATAACATTAAATATGTATAATTGTTCAAACCTCAAACCCGGACCAGTCATGTCAGGACATCCAGTTGGTGTGCAAAATTCTGATATTGTTCCATAAAAAAGATTAATATGATCAAACAGAGCAAGTGTGTGAGATGCAAGCCATTCGTTATAATCCAAACCCGGTGGCAAATCCACCAACATTCTGAGATCCAATTCTGGCAGTTGTCTTTCAAGAGCTGCCTCCTCCAAATACAATTTCGGGTCTTCTGTTGCACCGGCATCTTTCTCCTTACGTCGGGCTTTTCTGCAAAATTAATTAAAATCTATGAACAAAAATGTTTTTTTTTTCTCTCAATATCTCAGTCAATTTCAATTTTTTTTATTTATATACACAGATAAAAAATTCAAATAATTATATATTTATTATTATAACTTGTATCAATAAATGATTGATGGCTAATAAATATAGTATATATTGTGCAACGAGGAAGAAATGACAATATATTTCTCCAGAAGTGCACATCATATTTTTCTCAATAAAAACACGAAAATGGCAACTTTTTAATATTAATACTTTTAATATTAATATTAATTAATTAATTAATTATTATTTCATTAAATTTAATTAAATAATTAATATTAATATTAATAATTTTAATATTAATAAGTATTATACAAAATACTTTACAATTTTAAGTAAATTGTATTATATAACAACACATTTTTTGTGAATATACTTTAATATTATATTCAACAAAGCGCAATATAACATTAGTTTGACCAGAAATTGCAAGAATTAAAATGCAATTTCTTTGAAAAAATTCTGATAATATACAACATACTAAAACTTCAAATCAGAATAACCTAACAAGATAATTTAAATTCTAATAAAGAACAAAATAAATGGAGAAAAATGAGAACGTAGAATATCAAAAAAAAAAAATATATTATTTGGCGTCAGACAGGAAATTTCCTAAATCGATGAACTGGCTTTCACAAACAGCTCCTATTTTATTGTGTAGGTCAAACGTATATTTTACAAACAACCTCCAGATGAAGAATTAAATAAATAAAAATATTTCCACGTTTTTCTATCTAGTAAATTTTTATTTATTTAATCAATTTAATAATAATGATATAATAAATTAATTATAATATTATTTCGAATATTTGTCAGCTGTATGTTGATTACATTTTCTATATTCATGTTTTTTTTTTTAATTTATTATGAGTGAATCGGGAGAAGAAAAAAACTAACCTGCAAAAACAAGTGACGGTGTCCTCAACATCAAAGGGAAGTGTGTTGTTAATAGTCGAATACTTTAGCAACTTCCTTCCACTTATTCCAAACATGATGTCATAGAATTTAGTGGATATAGTTATTTGGAAAAGAAAAAAAAAATATAAACAATAAATTATATATTATAATGAATAAACCGTATTCAAATCTCCTCGATGAAATATCTCGTGAACTATATTATCCATATACGAAAACACAATAATAAAATGATGTGAAATAACAGTAAATATTTTTTTTTATTAAGTATACGTGATTCTTAAGTCTTCTTTCATTGTACATTCGCGCTGAGTAATATAACACAATTACGTAAAGTACTCAATAAGAGATTATTCAAGTGACACTACATAAGTCGAGGCCGAACGAAGAACGTTTCATAACTACGACACTTTGATGGACAATTATATTTTAAATAAAACTTTACGTTTTGTTAAATTTCTATCATTTCAGTCGATGTATTTATTTGAATAGCAACGCACCTTCTTAAACGAATGATAATATTAATTATTATATCAGTGGAGTAATGATATCACCACATTCTTTTATCATATTGTCGACATTAAAATAAATAAGTAAAATATATGATAATAAACAAAAGGTAATTGATTTTAAAACTTTAATAAAAATAAAAATAAAATATTTTTTTGATTAATTAATTTGTTTAAATGAAATATATATTATAAATTTATTGTAATATTAGTGAGTGATTTTTCTATTTAAGAAACACGTGGACACCTGAATTACCTGAGAATAATATTTTATGAATAATCAATACATATTTATATAAATAAATTAGTTTATAAATTGCTCGAAATGAATTTACTATTTTTATCCAATGAATTAAACAAATGGAAAAAAATGTAATAAATACAATTAACAATGTTATAATTTGTCATATAATATATACGTGTATGTATGTAAAATATACGCATGACGATTTGAATTCCTTATACAACATTTAAAATTTAAAGATTGATAAATTTTCAAAGCGAAGGATAAAATTTCTACGAATTATAGATACTAATTTAATTATTTAATGTACTCTTAATGTTCATCAAGGGTTTTGTGTAAGCAAAATATACTGTGTATACAAGTTTTATGTATATATAATATTGAGTTTTGGAAGCTTCGTAACACTTTCTTGACGATCGATACTGTGTTCGCTCTCCAAACGCTAAAGGGGACAGCGTATGATTATTTTTTTTTCTTTCTTTATTTTAAGGCATATTATAACTCAGTATATAGGAATATATACAATATAAAACTTTTATTCTTCTGAATTATATCATGAGATTGAATTTAAAAATTATATACAAATCTATAATGCTGCTAGATAGATGAAAATTATCTGGTTAATTTGTTCTTTATTTTTTATAATAATAAACAAATGAAGAAACCAAAATTAATTGTGTAGTGTTGATAATTCTTTAGTATTTTCGTTAATTCATTAAATTAAATAATGAAATTAGATTAATTTAATTGCTGATTGAGGATGAAAAAAATGTATTCGATGAAATATTATAGCAAAGGAAGAATAAATGAAATTGCAAATGCTCCTTGTCGTGACTTTTGTAAATAAAAGATAATATTTATTCACAGGTATATGTAGATTTATAAGATCTGAGAGTAAAAAATTAATAAATTAATATTTGATACTGATTCTGTGATTAATATTCTCCATTTTTTATATTATATAACAAAAGATGGGAAATGATACGATAAATTAAAATTAGATAGATAGATAGATAGATAGATAGATATATTTTATTATGCCCTAAATTTTCTGGATCGAAACAAAGAAATAAAATAGTAATAGTTAGAGACAAAAGAAAAACCAAACAAGACAACTGGAATTTTGATGATTTGATACAACAGGAAGATAATATGAAGGTGAAAACACAGACAAATAATTTACAATTTTTAATCGTAAGAATAAAATTAATATAATTACATAAATATATTTAATTTATGAGATTTATAAACGTGAAACTTACCCCATAAACCAATCCACGGTATCGCGGAGATACTCGGGTAATCTATCCAGCTTGGATGATTTTCAGGTGCGGATGTAGTTGCCGGGGAATGGTCACTCCAATTATTACCACCAGCAAGTATATAAACAATTTAAAAAAAAAAAAACTAACAATGATCACACTGGATTTTTTTCTGATAATTTCATTGAAAAATTAATCACAAATAAATTAATAAATAATTAACAGAATAAAAACACCTACTTCACTGTGAGTTTGAACAATTCACAATAAATAATTTTATAAAATCTAACATGGCGAGGCTGCTCTATTGTCACCTGTTCCCGTCGTGCCTCACTTTTGTCTTTCAATAGTTAATTTGTGTAAGTCAAGTTTGTAAGAATTCACGTTAAAGTAAAATCGCGATAATAGATGGTAAATTGTCTGTGAAAAACGTGAAAATATAAAAGAATTATATGAATTCGACGTGAGAAAACAAATAGAGAAAAAGAGGAAATGATAGGTAGAAACCAATGCAAAAATTTAGTTAGGTTAAGTATTTAATCTGATACTGTATTCACTCGATATGCATTTTTATTCGTTTTGAAAATAATAACGCGTTGATTTACATTCTTTTATATTTAACCTGTCTTTCTATCACGTTTTTTATGGTACAAAAAAAAAAAAACAGAAAAAAAACAAAAACGTAAAATATATCTCACTTAAAAAACTGAAATATTTAAACAATTAATGTAATATTATATGTACGAAATATATAAGTGTAGACATATGTATATTAATTAACTCGGAAAATAAAACTGCTACACGTTTTAATGAGAAAGAAACGAGTATTGTTCACTTTTGTCGTGAAAAAACAAGACAAACTTTGTCGCTCGTCGTGACACGACCAAGCAACCTTGCGTCACCACAGCTGATTCCAATGCACATATATTTCTCTATATATATATTCAATATATACTTTTAGAATATTATTGTGAAGAGGCAAAAGGGAACGTTGCCATTGCAGACCAATCGGCACTCTCTGCTTGGTGGTACGATCAAATTTCATAATTTTCAATATAAACAACAAGATGGCAGCACTTATAGGTTAAAAAAATGTTTTATATTTTCAGGGTCAATTATAATTATGTATTGTCACATTGTACATTATTGTATTTATTTATTGTATATTAAAAATGATTTTTCGTTTTATTTATCATGAATAAATTGAGAATATTTTATTGTTTATATTAGTACAGTGGTTTATATGTACATTTTATTTTTCATGTGTTTACTTTTCTCCTTAGTAACCTAACCTTAAATTGAGAAGAAAAAATATTCTGTCGTATTTTATCGATGAAAACGGGATTAAAATCGATATTTATTTGGTAATTTACGTTTGAAAGTAATTAAGCGAATGATATTTATTAAAATGAAATTACAGCGAGTATTTCGGACGTTAATAAATTGTCGTAATTTAAGTTCTCAAGCTAAGGTAATATCATATAGTTACTGATGTATTTTTACGCTTGAATTTTATGAAATTCTTTATTCGTTATTTTAGGAATTGTTGAAGAATCCGGAAATACTTGAATTAAAATTGCAAATACCTGAACCTGAATTTGACATTGAATTCATTTGCAATCCAGCAAATCGAGACTTAATTGCAAATAATATAAAATGTAGGAAAGGCGTTGGTAATATTGATAAAGTGTTGGAGCTAGCACAGAATCAAAAAATGAGCAAAGAACTAATGAAAGAATTGGGTAAAATCCCAAATATGACTGATCCACATGTTTTTGCTTATGGCAACGAACCCAAAGTATTAAAATCATGTAAAACTCTACCAAATTTTGAATTTACCCCAGAATCATTTTCACAATTAGCAAAAAATTTAAACTTATTGAGAATTGATGAATTAGGACCAGTTGCTGGACAAAAAAGTTATATTCTTTTAGGCGATTTGGCACAAATGGAAGAAGCATTGGTTCAATATACTATTCGAAAATTAATGAAATGTGATTTTAAATTAGTATCTGTGCCGGATATTTTACCAAGAGAAATTATTGAACGTTGTGGAATGGTTCTTGATGGTGAAAGAAATCTTGTTTATTCATTGGAGAATCATTATGGTGATGATTTTTGCCTGTCTGGAACAGCAGAGATGTCATTAGCAATGAAATTAATGAATTCACAATTTAATTATGACGATTTGCCAATTAAATTGGCGGCCGTTAGTCGTTGTTTTAGAGCAGAAATATCAAATTCAACTGAAGAGCAAGGAATTTACAGGTGAATAGTAATTATTTTTATATCTTAATTAATCTAATTTGTTTGAAAACTTTTATTTATATCAATTTATTGTTCCTTTTTAAAGAGTTCATCAATTTACTAAAGTTGAAATGTTTGCGTGTTCAAATGAAGAAAAGTCATCTGAAGTTTTAGATGAATTGATAAATATCCAAGAACATTTGTTAAATGATCTTGGTTTGTATTATCAAGTTCTTGATATGCCGTCTCATGAACTTGGTGCACCAGCTGCCAGGTAAAATAATTTTCAAGTTATGAAACAAATGATATATTATTTTTCATTATTATATTTATTATTTGTTTTCAATTTATCAAAGGAAATTGGACATTGAGGGTTGGTTACCAGGCCGTAAAACCTTTGGGGAATTGTCAAGTTGCAGTAATTGCACTGATTTTCAATCACGGCGTTTGAATATTAAATATAAAACGATTAATGGAGAATTAAAACATGTACACACATTAAATGGAACTGCGTGTGCCATTCCACGAATGTTAATTGCAATTTTAGAGACATTTCAAACAAAAGAAGGATTTATTCGTGTTCCAGATAAACTTTTGCCATTTATGAATGGTAAAACAATGATAAAAAAACAAAATGTTGCAGATATGAGAAATTATAAATTAAAATCTCACAATTAATTAATTGAAATAAAGTAAAACTTTCAAGTAATCCTGACGTAGAAATGTTAAATGACAGGCTGTATATATAATAATATATTTAGTATTTTTTTTTTATCCTTTTCTAGAAACTAATACAATGTCTTTTATTATATAAAGTAATATGGGAACATCCGAAAATTGTATACGTACACAGGGGAAATAAAATTGGATTTGGCATTTTTGTTTTTGAGGTAATAATATACATATGTATACGTTTTTGTCTTTTTTTTTTTTTTTCTATAAATTGCTCACGATTTTTTTGCATTCTTCATTTTTGATAAATTTTTATTCTAGTGTTTTTTTTTTTTTTTCGGTCTTTAATGTTTATTAACTTTAGCGGAATTTATAAAAAGTGTAACACAAAAATATCCTTTTTTCTTAAACGTAATACAAAATTCAGAGAAATTGCAAATTTACAATTATTTCTGTTACTTTTTCTTCGTCTCAAATTCAATAAATTTTCATTCAAATTCATAAGGTATTTTTTTATTTATATATTTATATTTGTCCGCGTGTGTGTGTAAATAAGTTTTTATGACATGAAACAATTGCAATTGATTATAATTATTGCTCCAGTCTTCTTGAATATTTCTTGATGTTAAATTTTACAATATACGAATAACTTTCGTGAATATTTATTAATTTTTTTTTCTTCATTTATTCACCCATCACCTGTATTGCATGCTTCATCAGCAGCTCGAGTTTACCATTGAGGTATTATTATTATTATTATTATTATTACTGAGTCTTTTTTCCCCCCAAACCAAACGGAAATATGCAAGGTTTTTTTTTTTCGATTTATTGTTTTATTTGAAATTCCGTATTTTGTCTTGTGTCATTCATTTAATTCATTATTTCTTTTTCATCTTAAATTTATTAATCATTATTTTTTGTTTAATTGATTATTGGGCATTTAATTGAGTAATGAACAAACTTTATCTTGGTAATTTGTTTTTTCTTCGCACATCAGAAGTATTTTTTAATTGAATAAATCGACAAAAAATGATTTTATCCCTGCTTTGTTTTCAATTTAGTCATCCTCCTCACCAGATTCGGATTCTTCCTCGGCATTTTGCAACCACTCAATGAATTTTTTCATTTGGTCCAAAAACAACATTTTACCCTTGAGTGAATGTCCTTCCTTATACCATTTCAATATTACTTCCTCAGAAATTACGTCCTCTGCGAAT
This sequence comes from Microctonus aethiopoides, assembly GCA_030347275.1. Lineage (NCBI taxonomy): Eukaryota > Metazoa > Arthropoda > Insecta > Hymenoptera > Braconidae > Microctonus > Microctonus aethiopoides. The sequence goes on from JAQQBS010001424.1 coordinate 5,213,968, forward strand.
AAAAAAAAACACATTCATTTAAATATAACCTTTAAAGATGATAAAAAAAAAAACTTAGTAATGCAATAAAAAAAATAATTTACTTTTGTAGAAGAGTAACACGATCTTTTGGAAGACTTTCATGAAGTTCATGTTCTCATAGCAAAACTCTTGTACTTTAAGAATGAGCGAGAGTTCAGATCTGGCAGTGTTTGTAAATGCACCAAACAATGGTGTATAAATTTTCAAATGTTTCAATGCCTGTTCAGCAACCAATTCTTCTTTTTTATTCCATTCAGCTTGTCCCATCACAACATTCCATATTAAACCAATTACATCATGTTCGGGTATACCATATTTAGATGCCATATCCTTTAAATCAAGTACAATGTCCTTTATTGGTCTATTATCAGCAAGATCGTCAATAAGTAATTGTTGTAAATCGCGTTTAGCCTCTTGACTAGCTTGTGCTTTATGTAATTTAACAATATCAGCAAGACCAACAGATTCAAATACAGAACGGAAATATTCTTCAGTTCTTTTGTTTGGCGGTACAAATTCCATTAATCTACCCTCAATACCGCCACGTTTTAATGCTGTCATTAAACTTGGTAAACCTTTTTCGTTTTTCCATGTTACACATATTTCAAGCAAGAAATCTAATGCCAAATTATCTTTAACCAGATGTTCATTTATCAATACTGACAGCACTGTTGGTGGTACTGAACCATTTGAGATCCATAATGCTGTCATACGCGCTAGTTTAATTCGCTGCTGCGGTGTAAAGCCTTTTATAAATACCAAGATCTTATTCATCTCCTCTTCAAACATTTTCTCCAAGTATTTATAACGGCGCATCAATTTAATAAAAACCTAAAAAATAATTATTTATATTTAAAATTACTTGAGAAAAATAAATTGATTATGTATTTTTGATTTAATGAATCTTATTTGTATTGTTATGAATAAGTTAACTAACCTGCTCATAATTTTTCATCGACTCCATGTCCATTGGTTGTTCAAAGACACACGCCATTGTTTTACATAGTTTATCGCCATCCTGGGCGATTGATCCGCCCGGTATGAGGAGTCCACCTGCAATAAGGATGTCAAATAGTGCCTCGCCATAACGACGATAGTCTAGCTTGGAGCCAGCTGTATCAAGATATTTTGATATTGCATCTAAGTCATTGCCAGCCTTCTCCAACCCAAGGAGAATGGCATCCCTGAAGCCCGTTGGATCGTACTTCTCTTTTTCATCTATAAAAATACAAATTGAATTTGAAATTATTTTATTAACAATGCTGCGGTTTTAATTAATAAACTTTAGTGCAAAAATAAAATTATTTTACCAAATTAATATTTTTAATTTATCGAAATTTTCTAACCTCTTTTTCTGGTCTTGATGCGTTGACCTGATAGCACTGGCTTTTCTACTTTTTGACTCATACAACAACCTTCTGAAAAAAAAATTTAATAAAAAAAAATTAATATATTTATTTATTATATCAATTATGTATTTCATTTGTTTATTTTTTTATTCATTATTCTAACTTTAAATTAAAAGACAAACTATTTAAAAAATAACTAACAATTAGGGATCACTTCTGTATTATATATTGAATAATTTTATTATTATTATTGATAAGAAAAAGAATTATTATTTGTAGGTTAGATTTGACATTGAAACTATTTAGAAAAAATAAATAATAATTAGAAATTCTTTTACATTATACATCAAATAATTTTTCCATAACTATCAATGGGATAAATAAAAATAATTATTTGTAGGTTAGAGTCGACATTAAAAGTCAAACATGTTCTGAATTGAAACAAAAATTCCAAATCTAGCGACATGGAGATGGAGTCGCCGTTATGTGTTGTATGTAACGACAAAACCCGCCAAGGCACGCGGAAGTGAAGCATACTGACATTTCACCTTAACAAGAGACAATTTCATAGTTTCCAACTTGATCCTTACATGAAAACATAAACTAAAAAAATCAATAATTATATTAAAACAATGATTAATATAATTTCATAAAAGAAATATTGGACATATAAAAAAGCAAAAATGTCATGACAAAATGAGGTCTGAGGTTAAGAGCCATATAAAGAATGAGAAAGATAGATATACATACGCACACACACATATATATATATGCGTGTATATGTTGTATGCATATATGTATATATGTATGTATAGGTAAAGAGAGAGGCTTGTATGATGGCCGAAGGGGAAAAACCCCAAATCCATTTTTTTTTCTAGTCCACGCCGGCTTGTTGGTTATTTTATACTTAAAAATTCTTCTTTTCCATCCAATATTTATCATTATGTTAATTATATGTATATATAAATATTTAATACACTTACTCTTTGCACGTACGACTAATAACAACCTCTTCTTTGTGGATGAAAATGAATTATGAGAAAACGCGCGGATGTGGCTACAAGGATGACTGTGAGCACTTGGGGTCAGCGAGACGAAGAAATAATAAAATGGAAACGGAAAACGACCAAGTTGCGCGGTGGCCGTATTATTTTTCTGCGCCTGCGTCAAATAATATAGTCAACCCTCCGGTAGTGTCCTACCTCTCGGTTTGCACACTTCCCCTCTCTCCATGGAGAATAGAGTCTCCTAACCTCAAATTTTTAAGCCGATTCTCGTCGTCGTGTCGTTTTTCTCAGAATTCACAGCCCCAAGTGCGACACATTGTGTAATGTAATTTTTAAATGATTTTATGAAGAAATGTATAAAATAATTGCATGTTATATTGATTAATTTATTAATATGGCGCGTATAAAATGTTTAACGTTTATTAAAAATTTTATTTAATCATATCCATTTCAAAATTTAAATTTTCGCGGGCATAGATACAACTTATGCGCTATTCCCCTCTCTCTCCTCAATGCATATCAAGTAGAAGTTGCATTTTTTACCTGCAGGCGGCGAACAGTGTCAATTCCCATTATGTTTTCGTAACTGACAAAAAATAATTCCACAAAAGCGGAAACTTCGTTCAAAGTTTATCATACAAATTTCCGCTTCACCCTTCAGACAACAATTAAACATTATTTAAACAATCTCTAAAGTAAATAAATAATACTAAAATATAAAAAATCCTACTGACAAATAATTTTTTTTTTTCAATCTAATAATCGTAAATTTAATTTATTTGCAAACCAATCTAAAATTTACCGCCAAACAAAAAAATAAATTCTGTAAATTCAAGATAACATATATATTTTTTTTTATGGCCCAAATAAACTGATGAAAATCTCATAATATTTTCTCAAAATTTTTCTTCTTTCACATTGGCAATTATTCACTTACTTAAATTACATATTTTACGCTTTCTTTGTTAATTCACCATAAAGCATAGAATATACCTAATTCATTAGATAAATAGGATTATTAATATAAAATGAAAATACCCACAGTAATAAATAATACCACTGCAATACAGGATTCAGGTAAACCAATAAGACCTTTTTTTTTTTTTCTGTTTTCTTTCTTTGTATACATTTAGGGGACGTACCAAATAAACACTAAATTGAAACGCAGTAATTTAGTTGTATATAAATATTTCATTTTGTCACATATTCGTCAGCACATTCGTTTTCTTTGTTCTCATCTGAACATATTTTTCTTCTTTCAGACTTCTATTCCTCATAGACTGTAGAGTTGCATTCCATAAGTGCAGTCTTTGTTCCAGTTCATTTTGGGTGTTCAGTCTATTGAGTTTCAGTATTCATTTTGCCACTCCTCTGATTGTATATTCAACTTCTAGTTGATTTTGTGTGGTATAATATCGCAATATATACAAGATTAAACAATTATTTATTTCACTAATTAATTGAAAATAGTAAAAAATAATTAACTTTAATTATTAAATTACTATACAAATTATTGTTTATACTTTTATTGATAAAGTATTCGGCGATTAATTTCTTATCTGTGAATTATTCTATCTGCAGAAAAATACAAAGTGGAATCAACATGTGGTAAGTTATTTAGTGTAGATATTTTTCATATATTATTTTATTTATAGATTATTAATTTTATTAGATTTTATTTTTATTTAATTTTTGTTATTGGTATGAAATCGAATTCGGTTTTTTGTTAGTATTGTTATTATTTTGTGGAGATTTCTAGAACTATTTACTGCTTTGTTAGAGATATAAATGTATGATAAAATAAGACAAAAGAATGTAGAGATAAAAGTTTAGTATATATATTTGTTATTTCTAGTAGAAATTTTAAGAGACAATTAAGATTCAAAAATATTCGTATAATTAATTATTTCATTTGTTAAAATATTTATTTGTTCATTTAATCAAGACGAGATTTATACTTTTTTCTTTACTCTGAATAATTTATTTTCTTCGTAAAATTCAAAATTTTAAAGCATTAAAATTTTTTTTATTTTTCCAGTGATGCAGATGATTATACACTCTATGTGAGTGATTTACCAGCAGAATTAAACAAGGTAAAAAATATATAAATGTTTAAATATTAAAACTATTTTATATCACTGCATTGAATTTATTTATATTTTTAAATATAGAATGGAATAAATCGAATTTTTTCGCAATTCGGTACAGTAAAATCAATAGTAGCGTTTGAAGGTGTAAAATACGCTTTCGTTATTTATTCAACTTATGCCGAGGCTGAAGCAGCAATTAATGGCGTAGACAATCAACCGCCATTGAATTTAAAAGTTAGTTTTCGTAAACAAAAAGGTCAAGAAGTCGTAAATAATCCAATAAATATCCAACAATCATCACCGGGAATAGACGCTGTCATTCATGATTTTCGCTACTCTAATCCAACATTACCGAATAATTCTTCTGCAACATTACGTGCGGATTTATCTCAAATGAAATCACAAAAACATAAATTATCGGCATATCGTTATCATATGGACCCAAATGGTTATGTACCAAATGCAACTATTGATTATGATCCATATGATGATTTAGATTATGCATCGGCAAATGCAATGTGGTCACGTGGATTTTTAACAATTGATGCAGCTGGACGTCGTCATGTTTCAATGGGACGTGGTCATACATTATATCACATTCCCAATCCATATCCATCTCTTGATGAACATATTGGAAGAGTTTATGAGCAACGTAATCCAGGATGTTATCGTTATGGTATTGATGAATTAGAAGCTCAAGTTGGTAAATGTATGGCGTGCTCACGCGATGCCATTTTGTTGTGTTCAATGTGCGACGGATATTATTGTACACGCGAATGTCAAGTTGCAGATTGGCCAAAACACAAAAAAGAATGTGAAAAATTGCCACCATTAACTATTGCTAAATCTACTAATAATATAATTGTTTCACCGACAGTCAATTTAATAAATGGCAATAAACCAATGGTATCAGATAAACCGAAGCAAGAAATTTCACCGAGATCTATTAATAGATCGCAATCGGTAATAGTTGAAAGCAATAATATTTCGACGAATATTCAACGTTCCGTAAGTTATGATTGTAATAATCGCAAAAATTTCGATACAATTAACAATACTACTAAGAACTTACAGAATGTTGCTCCATTCAAAATGCGTGAACCATCGCGAGAGACATTAAAGAAATCAGCAGTTGATTTGGCAACTAGATTGCAAAATGTTCGACTGGAAAATATCAAAGCAGTTAACGATGATAATGATTTTGTATTTGAACGTTCGACTTTTTTGCCAAAATCAAATTTTATTGAGGTGCAAATTGTTGTTGTAATGAGTCCAGGTCTTTATTGCGTTCAGAAATGTTCAGAAATGAAACAATTGGAAGAATTAATGAAGACACTGCATAAAATGGCTGATCAATTGCCAAAAGTATCTAAAGTAGTTGCTGGTAAAATGTATGCAGCTCCGTACGATGGAATTTGGCATCGTGTATTAATATTAACAGAGAATCCATTGAAAATTGATTACATTGATTTTGGAACAATTGAAGAAGTTGATAATATAGAATTTCGTGAACTTAATGATGATTTGAAAAAAGTTCCACGTTATTCACGAATTATTAAATTATCACCGAGTGCAATAAAATCCAATCGACATTTAACTGAGGATTGTACAATTAAAGTCAAGATGATTAGTTGTAATGATGATGGGACAATTAATGTGGATGTGGTGAATGATAATGAAACATCATTTGTGTCGAATCATCATGAAATACCTCTTAATCTTGAGACAACGCCATTATCTTCAGAAATGCCCAATGTTACAGAGTCAGCAGAGTCAGCAGTGAAAGAGCTGCCGGCTGTTTCTGCAAAGGAACAACAGCCAATTCAAAAGGAAAATGAAATTTTACCAACCATTTTAGATTTAGTTGACTCAGGAATGGAGGGAGTTATTGCTGGCGTTGCAAATATAATTGATGATTATTCAGCGACTGCTGTATTGATATTCAGTGCGGCTGAAGAACTTTTTGAAGTGCTGCTTGAACCATTGAAACAAGACTGTGATTCTGAGGCAGCGCGATTCAAAAATTTTCGGTATATTTAAATTTTTTTTACATTATTTTAATTTGTTGCTTTCGAGAATGGTTGAAAAAAAAATGTTTTTGTCTTGAAGTTTATATTTTGTTATAACTTAGAAAATTTATTGAAAATATCTTGATTATTGATTAGACATGATCAAATTCTTATTATTTCAACGTTTTTTTTTATTAAAATTTATATAATAAATTCTTTCACTTAATATAGTTATCATAACCAAAAAAAAAAAATTTTTTTTCTAAACAATTTTTTGCTTATAAGATTTCACATGATTAGAAAATTAATTGGTCAACAGCTCAAAGTGAACATTATCAGAATACTAAATTAATTTATTTTTTCTATATATTCAATATAATTCTGACTAAACTTTATCATCTTTCAGTCCTCAAATCAATGATTTAGTTTGTGCAAAAAAATCTGACGAATATTGGGTACGTGGACGCGTGACACAGATCACACCAGTTATTAAAATTGCATCGTTGGACGAAGGATATATATGCGAAGTTGTTCAAACGATTCCTCTTCTATCAAAATATGAACGAGTTCCTGTATTTGCAGTGACAGTTTCAACAACTCAGAAATTACCGTTCAAAACCACTGAAGAAATTTTATTGAAAATAAATGGAACATTTCCAAAAGACGGCGAAACGATTTTCGAGGCTGAATTATTAAATGGTACATTGAAAGGAATAAAAGTTCATTTAAAAAAATGGATTGTGCCAATTGAAAATACCAATTCAGTAGCGAAAAACCCAAAGCTCATTGGGTTGGAATTGAAAAATAAATCACAAGTAGTAATTCAAGCGCATCGTGGTCCATCAATTGTTTTTCTTCGGTCACTGGATGAAGAAAATGTTGAGCGTTATCATAAATTAACTCAAGATGTTGCTAAAGCTGCAATGAAATCAATGAATTTATCATGTTTACCATCACCCGGTGATCTTGTACTTGCTGAATACATCGATGGAAATTATTATCGCGCTCTTGTAATTGCTGTGGAAAATGATGATATCAAAATTGGTTATGTAGACTATGGTAATAATGAAGTAACTAAATTGAAAAAATTAAAAGCAATGCCAGATTATCTGCAACAAATTCCACGAGCATCTGCCAAAGTGGTACTAAAAGGAATCCAACTTGTGCCACCAACCAAAGACGTTATTGATTATTTAGGGTGTCTTGCAGCTAAGGAAACACCATTTATTTGCACATTCGATGAAAAAATTGAAAATGGCGTGACATTAACTACGGCTGCCGGTGAATCTGTTAATGATTTTATCAATGATTTATTAACACCAGGGTATAAAAAAGAAAATAGTGATGCAAATAAAATTCTAATGGATTATCCTCGACTTTGTGATATGGAAATGGGAATATTGGGAAATATTGGCGATACAGTTAATGTTTGGTTGCTTGATACATTTGAACCTGGTTTTAAATATGTTTTTGCGCCACAGGACAATGAATTAATTGATTATATATCGCGTGTGTTGCCACCCCTTCTTGAAAAATATTGTGAAACCGTGGGAAAATATATTCCTCGTTCAAATGAATTGTGTATTGCACGCTTTGAAGATGGTTGGTATCGCGGATGTTGTGTAAAACCAAGTTCAACACCAACTACAGCAGAAATATATTTCCTTGATTTTGGAAATGTTTCACAAGTTGTTCATGATGATATAAGAAAAATGCCCGAGGACTTTTTGAAACCGGCAGCATTGGGATGTGTTTGCAAAGTTTTAGGTAAAAATTTTGTTTAATATTCTTACGTTAATTTTTTAATTTTATTTTGTTTTTTTTTTTTTTTACGTTTGATTTTAATGATGGTTTCATGGGTTTTGTTAATTTTATAGATTTGGTGCCATCGTCGACCGTTCCATCGCCAGAATTGTTGAAGAAATTAGAAACCATAATGACTCCTAATGAGAATTTCAAAATTAAAATATTAAAACATAACGATGGAGAATGGATGATTGAATTGCCAGAAATCCGAAAGAATCTTATCGCAGAAGGATTTATTCCTTCGTAATATGAAAGTTTAATTTTTTTATGATAAAAAAAGTTTAAAACATAATCAGTGACTAATTATAACTTTTTTTATTTTCTATTAGTGTGACAATAACTTTATGATACTTGATTAGTAAGCAAACTAAAGATTAATTATTGGTTACTTTCAAAAATTGAGGAACTAAAGAATCCGAAGACATTATTTTTTTATTAATGAAAAATAATTATTTTACTTATTTTCTACATTTCACGCTTTAAGCATACGTTGATAATGATTTAATTTGTTCTTTAATCTTTAATAGTTTTATTTTCTGCTTTACTTTCATTTATACGAGCAAAAGAGAAAAATAATTATTTTCGACAAACAACCTGTTTCATATGTATGTATATTCTTTTTTATTACATAAAAATCAGTGTCGTAAATAATATTTAATTTTGTTATAATAATAAAGATCTTTATTATAATATAAAATAAATTTGGTATTCACATGAATTGAATTTATATTTATTTAGTTTGTAAATTCCCGGTTCATGTATTAAGTAAAGCCAACCTAACCTCTTTTTGGTCAACCTTTATATTTAACGAAAAAGTATATGTAATAATAACATAACCTCGAATATAAGTGTTGATATTTGTTGAATTAATATAATGAATGATGAATTTCAATGGTTGAACAATTGATTTTATATTAAATTGTGATTGTTAATTATTACATATACTTGATTAAAATGAATACTCAAATTAGACATCCATATGAGGGTCAACTTCATAAATATACAAATGCAATGAAAGGTTGGCAATATAGATGGTTCATTTTAAGTCCTGAAACAGGTGAATTACACTATTTTCTTAGTGAATCAGAAAAAAATCAACGTCCACGATGTTCAATTTATCTTGCCGGAGCAGTAATAGCTCCCAGTGATGAAGATTCAAATACATTCACAGTTAATTCTGCAACAGGTATACATCAATGAATATGAAATAAAAAACAAAAGTAAAATTTTTTTATTCATAATTATATATTTGTTTTCTAGGCGATATGATAAAGTTACGAGCAACTGATGCACGTGCACGACAAGAATGGGTCGATAAACTTCGTGCAATTACTGAAATGTATACAAGAGCAATAGCAAGTAGTCATCCGCCATTACCACCTAGAGAACATTCAACAAATTCTAATAGACATCCTGTAACAAAACTCGAAGTACTGGATGCATTTGCAAATTGTCGTGAACAATTAAACAAAATGGAAAAACAAAATCAATCACTGTCGCAATTAATTGAAAGTTCATCGCTTTATCTTGACCCTGATTTGCTTACACTCAAAGCAATTGTACACGCGACACAGCACACGCTCAATCAATGTTTAAATATTCTTTATCAATAATTTATGAATAATCATGAATTATATATACATATATATGTCTGTTTTTTTTTATATTATGTTTTATATTTATCAATTTTTAATAATTATACTTATCAATGTAAATATTAACATGTCTTTTTGAATGATCTCTTATTATTTTTAGGTTATGTTAATGTTATTGCTACTATTATTCCTGGAATAATTTTGTTAAATTGAAAATAGGCGGCGGCAATGATATCCGTTGAATTAATAACTGAAATAGTAAAAAAATTTTGAACAATATGGTTATATTACATATCATAAAAGTCTTTTTTTAATAAAATAAAATTTATCTGATAAAGATATGATTTTCATTTATTCATAATGAATGAATAAAACAAGATATCTAATATATCCTTGTTTTCTTCGATCAACATATAAACAATTATAATGGAATGTACATTTTTTATTTATAAACCATTATTTATAAACAAATAGTTTGTGTAGATACATGTATATGTATATAAATGTATGGATAAAATAAATGCAATAATACATTAAATATTTTTTATTTTTTTCATCACATTGTTGGTATTCAATAATTTTTTATATGACAATAATTAATCTATATACACATAAATATACTTCATGTAAAAAAAATGGAATCAATGTCAAGAGTAAACAATAGTTATATAAAAGTGGGTGAAGGTGAACAAGATTTAAAAAAAAAAATGAAAAGGATTTCACTCTCACTCTTATATTTGAAGGTAAATATACAACATCCACCGTATGATGATTTCTTTTTAGTTAAGAAATAATTTTCATCTCGATAGGATGCTGCAATTTTTTTATTATTTATTCTTGCATTTTATTCATTATTTCGACTGCTGAATTTTTCTGTATATGCAAATAAATGAGATTAAATTATACTTTCTCATTTATCCTTGATTGATATTATGTAATAACCTTGAGGACAAATTGTGGGGAGGAACGAGGACGAAGGTAAAATACATTTTATTTTGAATAAAAAAAACATCCTGAATACTTTAATAGAAAGTGGATATTTCATGAAAAATAATAATGATATGGAGTTATAAATATATGTAATATTAAAGATACTAATATAGTTATTCAAATATTTTTTCAATGGAGTTTATACCGTCAGTTTGTACGCCGAATACCAACAACATTCAAAGAAAAAGACAATTTCGAGGAAGATCTGAATTAATCACTAAATGTGCTGAAGTAAAAGTTATTATGACGACTGCTGGTGATGAAAAAATAATTAATGACACGAAAATATTATTCACATATAGAACAAATGTGTCTATGACATTGGAAGACAATGAAGGATGTGGTAAAAAATCTTGTGGCTTCCATTTAACTAGATCTAAGTGGGATCCTTATCCATGGGTTGGTTACGTTGAAGCTGGAAGTGTCGCTGACATTTCAGGTCTGAGGTAAAATATACTATTAATTATTGAAATTAAAAATAATCTGAATAAATAACTTAACCTCAAGTATAAATATAAATGAATCGAATAAAAATTATTTGTAAATGAAAATAAAAATTGTGAATCAGTATATAATATTAAATGAATTTATCTTCATGACATTTTGTTTGCAGGGCTGGTGATTGTCTTCTTGATATTAATGGCGTTGATATAGTTGGTTTGAGAGTTAAAGAAATAGCATCGTTGATAAAAAAAGAGCCTGGTATTACGATAAATCTTCAAGTATGGCGTAATAATGAAGAAAATAATTTAATATCATCAGACGATGGTGCAGCATTGTCTGGACCATTACCAACGCTTGCTAGAAAATTAGCAAAAGCAGTGTCTGGTGCTGTTCGTGCATTAGAATGTCCTGTTTGTTTAGAAACAGCAATGTCACCAGTATCACAATGTGTTCATGGTCATATATTGTGCGTTAATTGTCGAACAAAAACACCAAGATGTCCAGTTTGTAGAGTAAGACTTGGACAGGGAAGATGTTTACTTGCTGATGAAGTGCAACGTAATATCAGAGAAGCATTTGAAGACTCTCGAATGAATTTAACAGTATCAAATTCAAATTGTTCGTTGAAGGAAAAATTGTTTGGTAAAATAGGAATAAAAACTGAAAATTCAAGTAATGAAGGAAATTTAAAAGTGAATAATAATAAATCAAAACCTTCATTGGCTCGATTATTATTTGGTATTAATAATTTAAATATATATTTTTTATTTTTAAATAATTTAATTCAATTAGTTTATTTTTAATTCATTTAATTTCTTCATATTTTAAGGTGGATTTGATAAAGCTGTTTCTGCGGAAAATCTTGCAGTATCAAATTTAAATGAAAGTAGAAATTTTTCAGCTGAAGATGCAACTGCAGTAGCTTATCGACGACTTGGTGAATTATCACAAAATGACCGTGCTAAATCAGCAAGCACTGGTGAACTGTCGAGAAATGATGAAGCAAGAATAAACGAATCACTTCAACGATTAGTTGGTGGAAAAGTTTATACAAGTTCATCTGGTCATTTGAGTGTACCACAAACACCAACATGGGGTGGATCAACAGAATCTGTTTCTAATAATTCATTTTTATGCCCACTCGCAAATAAAAGTCTCTGTCGCGAGCCACTTAATTATGATAATTTTATGGAACATCTTGGAAGAAATCATTCAAGTAGTCAAATACATTTTTATGGACCAAAAGCATTGATACCAATTCCACTTCCTTTTGCATCTGATTCAGCATATATTTTTCATCATTTAGGCGAATTATTTTTTTTCCAAGTAAGAATAAATATGAAAAATATTTTATGCATTTTAAGGGTGATATTTTTTTTATTATCAAATTACTGTTTCATTCATTTGTTTCTTTGATAGTACGAAGAAGAGGCAGCTTGGGTGACAGGAACTGTTGGTAAAGGTGAATGGATACTCCATGGATGGAGTGCAGATGGAACTGAAATGAAATTACGAAGACCAATAGCAAAAATTGACAGTATTAAACCCTCATTGTGTTATTTAGCACCATTACCACAAGCTCTGTGTATCACATTTGTTGATATTGAACTTATTCACTCTCAACCTGAAGCTTTGGAAGTGTAATTTCCTTTTATCCATTACAAATATTCTTAATTTTCATATTTTTTTTCTTTTATATAATATATAATAGACAAAACAGATTATTTGAGGTTAAAGTAACAAAAATTTTTATTTACTTATCAAATACTATGAGAAAAATACATTTTGTTTTTTCCTATCACTTCGGTACATAACTTTAAAAATATAAATAAATGCTTATTTTTGATTTAGGTAGCATTAAAGGCACTGAAAAAATATTGCATTGGCACTAAAAGGTTTTCCCCTCACCCTTTCATTCACCAATTGTCATTTTGTATCACAAAAAGCTTTATCATAATGTGATATTACTTTTTTCATTTTCTTTTCTGATTATCAAAGAATAAAATTCATTCTCGATTGATCAAATTTTTTTTCAATCAAATGGCAAATGAAATAATTGAGCATTGTTTGAAAGTATAATCTAAATCATAATAATAATAATAATAATAATAATAATAATACACACGACAGTCTCTTGTACATGTGTACAAACAGAAAGTTTAAAAAAAAAAAAATTGATATATAAAAAAAACTTATCAATAAATTCCTTCATCAATGAAGAAAATAAAAATACAAATTGATGATAATAATAATAATCATAATAATAATAATCATCATCATAACAATAGTGATGATTATAACAATACAATTAATTATATGCGATTATTGTATACTATTTAATTTTTTTTGTAATTCTTCCAAATAAGGATGAAAACGTTGATATTCACCATTTCTTATTGCTTCACCAGCTAATGTGTCATATACACTTTTAATAACATTTCTCATATTATGTAAACCAGGAATTCGTAATTGAATTGTATAATCCATTTCATTATTCATCGGTAAAATTAAATGTTTTTTACCGGGTGGTGGTGGTGGAGGTGGTGGCATCATTTGTGGTGGTTTTACTCGTGTTATTTTTCGTTTTTTACATCCAGATAATTGAATTTCTTGCCTTTCTATTTCTTCTTTTTCTTTATCACGCTTTGGACAACTACAAACACGTACTGGTAAAAATCTACGTCCAATAACTTCACGATTATCTGTCTCTAATGTAAATACTAATTCAGTAGCACGACGATTCATTCCAGATGAGCAACTATTTTTACAATAAAATTGAAAATCTAATGGAACATAAACGCAACCAGGTTCTGGTGCACCAAGTGGTATTGATACTGATAAATGTCCATTGTGTTCTTCGTAAAAGCTGTTTGGATGCTCACAACGAACAACATGATATAAAACATTAGTAGAAACATTTTGATTTGATAGGCTGCTTGTGGCAAGATGATTGTGACAACGTAAAACTGGATCACGTCGATGTCGATCCTCGGAAAAAACTAACATTACTCGCAGCCAAAATCCTTCAAATGGCGGATCCCATTTGAAACGCAATGGCAATCGTTGTTCCATATCGATGAATATTTTATTTAACATCGATGAATACTAAACAAAAATTATTCAAATATTTTAAATGACAATTTAAATAATAAATAAATTTGTTTATTAATTTTGGATTTATGTATTATACCACACAGCTTTTTCCTCGTGTTTGTGCACTCAGAAGGCATTCAAAATTAAAACTGCCTGCAAATTCCTCTCGACTTGGTATTACAACTGGTACAGTGTATTGCAATTGTTCAATTGCCGATGTATTTAATCCCCGTTCATCATCTGGTACATCGTATTTTTTTTCTGAATCCGAGAGGTCTTCTTCCAACATTGGTAAATTATCAACATCACTAAAATAATAAATGGTGAAAATTTAATTTCTGTAGATATCAAAGATATTAATAACAATTTTCCACCTCACTAAACGTCAGAACATAAAAAAAATATATATATAAATTAATTACACCAAATTAATAATATAAAAATCAATTTAATAATTAGATATATTTCTTAATTCACAAATATATGAGCTATTTATTTCAAAGATTGAATATTATTTATAAATGAAAAATATATTTGGAGGAAAATGATGAAATCGATGAGAACAAAGGGATACAAAGCGTCTTATATGAAAAACTCACACGTGGGCTTTTATTTCATTCAAAGCTTGTTCAATAAACAATGATGACTCTTTTAAATCAGAAAAACTCGTGCACGTAGCCATTATGAGTCACTTTATTTACAATTATTAAGAAAAAATGTTATTTTAATCGCTACGTAAATAATACGTCCATCCAACCGGCAGACATCACCAAACACAAACTATATTTTCATAGAAAAAAAATAAAAAACACCATAAAAAAGAGCGGCATTGAATGGCGCCATTTGTAATTTTTTTATTGGCAACAAGTGGTTTTGGGGGAAATTTACTTTACCATCAGTCGGTTAGGAATATAATTTTTTTTTTAAATCCACAGATGGTGTGAAATGAGCTTTTAAACGTTTGAATTTCAAGATATTATTATCCGTTGGGTTTAAATTTATTTAATTAGAACGCAATTTTTATAAAATGTTGGATAATAATTAGTATTATAAATTGCATAATAATTGGTTATTAAAACTAGATTTGTTTGTTAAAATAACATTTTTTATGGCGATTTTAGCAAACCATTACAAACTTAATTTAGTGAATAGAGCTTGAACTTAATTATTGGTTTCAAAAAGTTTCAGTGCTGATGCCTGAATTATCCCAAGTTCAAATAACAAATAACTTCATACTTTGGTTATTGATGATTATTAACAAAATAATATGCTTTATATTTTAATAATAAGTGTATTGAATTTCACAAATCTTAGTTAAACATTTTTTTTATACTTAAAAATATATTCAATTATTGAAACTTTATCGAAGTGATTGTAAATTCCTGCAGCTTCTTTTCACAGAATTATGAAAAAGAAAGCCGATTTATTCAACCTCCTTCAATTATTATTTATTAATCAAATACTTTTTTTTTCAGCATGACGTATCAAAATTCTAAATTATTAATTTTACTCTATAGATTTTATCCATTTTATCCAAAGATACAGAAAAATTGTTTATTTTTCATTGCAGGCTTTCAAAAGTATGAATTTTTCGTTATTATATTATTAACTCTGTTATATCAAAAAATAATTATTTCCTTTCTCTTAAACTTGTGTAATATTTGGCACAAATATATAAATAGTAATTGAATTCTTCATATTAATTCTCGACGTTTCGTCAATCTCGTAGAACGTCGTGGCGTTTTGCATCCTGACGAAAACTAATATGAATATTTATCGTTATAATTCTTGTATATATTCTTCTACATACTTATATGTACGTATTTAATAGAAACGAAAGACAATCACAACAAAATAAAAAAATATTTTTATTCATTCGCATACCGAGTGTGTGCTCGAAGTTTGAGTACTACTATTTTTCTGTTCTACAGATTTACCCAAATTCAATTCGTCTGTTTGTGTATCCGTTGTTTTTGTTTCAGTTAATTTTTGTTTACGTCGACTTGTATATTCATGAGACGGATCCATCAAGGACGTCTGTAATAAAATTATTTAAAATGCAATTATTTTAATCTAATATAAATAATTTAAATTATTTATTTATACCTTCATTTCTTCAAATTTTTTGGACAATTCTTCTAATGTCCGATTTCTTATTCCAGCAAATGACGCTTTGCATACTGGACATGAATTCAATTCTTTCATGCAAATTTGACAAACATTGTGACCATTAACGCAAATCTGAATATTGCGATCAGTTGCCACACAAAGACAAACAGGACATTCTAACTCCTGTTCCATAATATCACACCACTGTAGATGAAACAAACAATCATGAATTAAGTATAATACATAATTTATAATAGAATATATAATATCTTTATTAAATAAATATTGAAACTTTTAATTATTTAAAAAATGATTTACATGTGCCCGTATTGCTAGCACTGGATCATAATTATCCATTATAACACAATAAAGATTGAAATTATTAGTAATATAATATAGTATACGATGGAATAATTTTTCATCACATCGTTATTATAATGGTGAAAATTAATATAGAACAATTGAAGAACGCAGTGCAAGGTGACATTGGTAAAGGTTTGTTGTGTGTACATTTAGTCAAAGCAAACCCGCTATTTCTTGGTATATAAATTTTAAAGTTGTCGACATTGTCATTATTTCCACTGTTGCCAATAGTAAATTCATACATAACCTAATTTACATTATGGTACACGTTTTTATGCCGAATGAAAAAAAAGTGATAGGTTATGAATAGTTGATTATGAATTAATATAAATAGTTTTATTTATTTGATAAAGTTTATTATTTTTCTTGTTTTCATATTGAAAAAAAGTTCAGTGTATTCTAATTATATATTTATTTATAAAATTGTTATTCAGGAATTTTATATTTGAAACTGGCGCCATTGAAATTTTCATCAGATGGTGCTGCTAATTGTAAGAGAGTGAACAATTTGTGAAGTTTGTGCAGTTGTTGTTTATAATATAGATATATAATGTCAATCAAATGTTTTGGCGGGATTAATAAGTTTCAACGTTTTTCATAGAAGCTAAAAACATCGTGAGAAAATTTACTCAACTCACATAAAGTCTTTGGGATATTTTATAAATCAATTGATAATTTATGATGAATAAACGAAATTTCGGGGCGTCTCAAACGCCTGCAAAAAAGAAAAAATTAATGTAAGTTCCTAATGATTGTATAAATAATGTATATTTAAAAATGTTCATAACCTCTCTTTGAGGTGAAAAAAAAAAATGATAATAAACTAATATGAATTAATATAATAATTGTATTTAATTGTTTTATTTATTTCACAGCAATGATGGGAATGAGGAAGATAATCCATACTCATTTGAAGCTGAATTAGCGACAATGAATATGGATGAAGATTTTGGTGATATTTCACAAATCATTGATGAGGAGGTAATATTAATTTACAAAATAAATTAAATATATAAATAATTTATAGACAGATTTAATTGAAAATGATTCTTTGGATCATTTTACTTATTCATTCATGTGAATTATTTTTATTGTACTATTCTAGC
Organism: Microctonus aethiopoides; assembly: GCA_030347275.1. Lineage (NCBI taxonomy): Eukaryota > Metazoa > Arthropoda > Insecta > Hymenoptera > Braconidae > Microctonus > Microctonus aethiopoides. The sequence goes on from JAQQBS010001424.1 coordinate 5,231,950, forward strand.
CTTCAACTAGTTACTCTGTACCAAATAAAAAGCCCCAAAGAGTGAGTGAAATAGCTCTGCTAAACAGTCACTACATCATCATAATTAATTTTTATCTCATTGCTTTTTTTTACTACTTTGAAATATTTTTTTCTTTTATTTGGCACAATTAGTTTACGCATTCATCAGTCATTTATTGGAATAGCACTGGGTATTTAATAATAAATTAAAATGACATGTTGTAATTTTTTTATTACAATTTTGCAGGATCTAAAAGGGGAAAGTACATCGGCAAAGTGGAGTCGTCCACCGCCACCGATTTTAGATCCAAGTAAAGACGCATTGGCATTTCAACAAATTGAAATAGATCATTATAATGGTAATCCATTACCAGGAATGCCAGGAAGTCGTTTAGCACCAGTACCAATAATTCGTATGTATGGTGTAACAATGGAGGGGAATTCTGTGTGCTGTCATGTTCATGGATATTGTCCATATTTTTTTGTATCGGCGCCAGCAAAGTTTACTGAACAGCATTGTCGACCATTTAAAGAAGCGTTGGATGCGTGTATAAAAAAAGATATGCGAACTAATCCAGGAAATATTCAAGAAACAGTTCATGCAGTTGAAATTGTTTATAAGCAAAATCTTTATGGATACACCGGTGATCAATTGTCACCATATTTAAAAATAACATTAGCTGTGCCACGATTAATTGCACCATGCAAACGATTATTAGAAAAAACAATTGTTTATCCAACGTTTATTCATGATTATCGTGCATTTGAAAGTAATATTGATTTTGATATACGTTTTATGGCTGACACAAATGTTGTTGGATGTTCATGGATTGAATTACCTGTGGGAAAATGGAAAATACGTGGTGAATTTAATCATAATTTATCAAAATTATCCCAATGCCAATTGGAAGTTGATGTTGCGTGGGATTCATTTATTGCACATGCACCTGAAGGTGAATGGTCTAAAGTTGCACCATTTCGGATATTGAGCTTTGATATTGAATGTGCGGGAAGAAAAGGAATATTTCCAGAACCCGATCACGATCCTGTTATTCAAATTGCAAATATGGTTATAAAACAAGGCGACTCTGAACCATTTTTACGTAATATATTTACATTAAATACGTGCGCGCCAATTGTTGGCTGTCAAGTATTGAGTTTTGAAACGGAGAATTTAATGTTACAAAAATGGTCGGAATTTATACGTCAATTAGATCCAGATATATTTACTGGATATAATATAAATAATTTTGATTTTCCATATTTAATTAATCGCGCAGCGCATTTAAAAGTAAAAAATTTTGCATATTTAGGACGTATTAAAGATATAAAATCAGTTATTAAAGATCAAGTATTGCAAAGTAAACAAATGGGAAAACGTGAAAATAAATATGTTAATTTTGACGGTCGTGTGCCATTTGATTTACTTCTTGTGCTTGTCCGTGATTATAAATTACGTTCGTATTCATTGAATGCTGTGAGTTATCATTTTTTACAAGAGCAAAAAGAAGATGTACATCACAGTATCATTACGGATTTACAAAATGGTGATGATCAAACGCGGCGACGATTGGCCGTGTATTGTTTAAAAGATGCATATTTACCATTGAGATTATTGGATAAATTAATGTGTATAATTATTTACATGGAAATGGCAAGAGTTACTGGCGTTACGTTATCCAGTTTACTCACTCGTGGACAACAAATTAAAGTAATGTCACAATTATTAAGAAAAGCACGTGAAAAAAATTATATTTTACCTGTACATTCTGGCCAAGCTACTGATGAACAATTTGACGGTGCAACAGTTTTAGAACCTAAACGTGGATTTTACAATGATCCAATAGCAACACTCGATTTTAGTTCACTATATCCAAGTATTATTATGGCTCATAATATATGTTATACGACATTGTTAACAACAGCAACAAAAAACGCACATAATGTTAATGATAATGACATTACAAAAACACCAACAAATTCAATGTTTATTAAAGATAATATTAGAAAAGGAATATTACCAGAAATATTGGAGCATTTGTTGAGTGCAAGAAAAAAAGCTAAAGCTGATTTAAAAAATGAAACTGATCCACTAAAACGAAAAGTTCTCGATGGTCGACAATATGCATTGAAAGTTTCTGCTAATTCAGTTTATGGTTTTACTGGCGCACAAATGGGTAAATTACCATGTCTAGAAATATCAGCTGTACGTAATAAATATATTTTATATATTTTTTTTCTTTTCGCTCACAATAAAATTTTAGATTAATAATTTTTCTTTTATTACAGAGTGTCACTGCGTATGGAAGGACTATGATTGATCGTACCAAAGATGAGGTTGAGGCGCATTATTGTATTGCTAATGGTTATGAGCATGATGCAGTGGTTATTTATGGTGATACGGATTCAGTGATGGTGAAATTTGGTACGAAAAAAATTGAGGAAGCGATGAAATTAGGAAGAGAAGCAGCGGAATATGTTTCGTCGAAATTTATTAATCCAATTAAACTTGAGTTTGAAAAAGTTTATTTTCCATATTTGTTGATAAATAAAAAACGTTATGCCGGATTGTACTTTACACGACCGGATAAATATGATAAAATGGATTGTAAAGGATTAGAAACTGTGAGACGTGATAATTGTCCATTAGTTGCTAATATGATGAATACATGTTTGCAAAAATTACTCATTGAACGGTAAAGTTAAATTAAAATTTAATTGTAATAATAAAATAATTGTTTTTTTTTTTTAGTTGGGATATTTTTTGATAATTAATTTTTATAATTTCAGCAATCCTGATGAGGCTGTGGATTATGCAAAACAAATAATAAGCGATCTTTTGTGCAATCGCATTGACATTTCACAGTTGATTGTGACTAAAGAATTAACAAAAACAGATTATGCAGCGCGTCAAGCCCACGTTGAGCTTGCCGCAAAAATGAAAAAACGTGATCCAGGCACAGCGCCAAAACTTGGCGATCGTGTTCCATATATTTTTACTAGTGCTGCTAAAGGAACACCGGCATATTTAAAAGCTGAAGATCCGATATACGTATTGGAAAATAATATTCCAATTGATACGAATTATTATCTTGAAAATCAATTGTCGAAACCATTAATTCGTATATTTGAACCAATTCTCGGTGATAAAGCTGAATCATTACTTCTAAGAGGTGAACACACACGTACAAGATCCATTGTTACATCGAAAGTTGGTGCATTGGCAGCATTCACAAAGAAAAAAGCAAGTTGCATTGGCTGTAAATCAGTTTTGCCATCAGATCGTGAAAAAATGGCATTATGTCGTTATTGTGAACCTAAAGAAATAGAGTTTTATCAAAATGAACTTTATGCTGGTCGTAAACTTGAAGAGAAATTTTGTCGATTGTGGACCGAGTGCCAGAGATGTCAAGGGAGTCTTCATCAAGAAGTTTTATGCACCAGGTAATTAATTTTCATCAATTGAAAAAATATTTTACTTTAAAATTCATCTTATTTTATTGGAAAAAAATTTTTTTCTTGTATTTCCAGTCGTGATTGTCCAATTTTTTATATGAGAAAAAAAGTTCAAATGGAGTTAGATACACAAATGAAGCGAATAGACAGATTTGGCGTGCCTGATTGGTAAAAAAAAAAAAAAGGTGAGGGAAAAATGTATTATAAAAAATTCAATTTCTCAAATTCATTATTTTTTCATTAACTAAACACATTGTTTGACAAAATGTTACAAAAGCCTGTAATTTATTTATGTCATTTGATATACAACGATGAATTTATCATTTCTTATTTTTTTTTTTTTACATGTAATAAAAATTCGTTTCCCATTTTTTATTTCATGTACACACAAGTTCAATTGCATAAAGTTGTAACAAATTTATGTATGAATATTCTTATAATTGAAATCTATTGAAATACTTATTTCCATACATTTATTCTGTATTTTCTCGATATTATATATTTAAATGAATTCAACTTGGAAAAGCCATGATTCATTATAGTTAATTAATGAATCTTTTATTTCACAAGCGAGTCGAAAACAAATGATCAAATCCAGAATAAATATAAAATAAGATCGGGGCCAGAAAAAAATCTATTAATCTTATAAATTCAAATATTGAAAAACATTCTTGTATATACCTCGTACCATTCTTTTATTTATTTACTATCCCATTTATCCATTCATATCATCATGATAATAATAATAACTCCATCAGACTTTATTGTAATATATTTTGATCATATAAAACATTTGCACTCAACCATTCAATCATCATTGAAACTGATTATATTAATAAATAAAATTTTCATCTCTCTTTTTCTCTCACTTTCATACTTTCCCATTTGTCAGTAAAAACACTTGAGAGGCAATTTAAGATACACATTTTTTTTTTCCCCCGATAAAATATTGTTTTTTTCTTTTCTTCGTTCTTGTTAAATATGGAATCATTTTTTACTTTGCAGTGCATTCACTAACCAATCCATCGCTTCATCTAAGCCTTCGCCTTTTTTTGCTGAAGTTTTAAATATTTGAAACGTCCGATTTTTTAATGCATCAAGTCCAAGTGCTTGATGAACTTCAGCAACGCTCAAACAACCTGGCATATCTTGTTTGTTAGCAAGTACAACAAGTATTGCGCCTTGAAGCTCATCCTCCTATTGTAAATACAAGTTAAAACAAAATAAAATTAGGATTATTCATTATATTTCATTTCATCAAAATTAATTATGTCTTATTGTCATTAAATAATTTTTTCTATTGAACAAAATTATTCATTCAATTTTTCTCACCCTGAGCATATAAAGAAGTTCTTCCTTTGATATTCCTATTCTGTCTCTATCTGCCGAGTCAACTACATAAATAATTGCATCTGTATTGGAATAATAACATCGCCAATAAGGTCTGAAAATAACCAAAAGAAAAAATAAATCGTACGAATTAATTTCATTTTTATCGTTGGAATTATAACCTATAAAAATCGATGAAATGAAATGGTTATTTATTTTAATTACCGTATACTCGTTTGTCCCCCAAGATCCCACACTTGAAATTTAAGGTTCTTGTAAGTCACTTGTTCAACATTAAATCCTATTGTAGGTATTGTCGTAACAACTTCACCAACTTGTAATCTAAAATAAATAAATTGCTCAGTATCATATAGAAATTTTATTCTAACAATTTTACGTTGGATTAAGATTAAAAATCATTTGAAATATTTTACCTGTAAAGAATTGTTGTTTTACCAGCACCATCAAGACCTAATATAAGTATTCGCATTTCACGACTGCCAAGCAGATTGCGAAAATAGCTGAGCATTCCACCTAGAATTAATTTTAATTTTATGTATTGTATATTAGAAATAATAATCGCTGTATTGAATCATTAAATGATATTAAACCACCTGTGTGTGTGTGTCATCTTAAATCGTCATTATCGAAGTACAAAAAAAAATATTACATCATGTTTGACAATTATATTTTGGAACAAAACTTACCCATTATAATGTTGCTTCAAATTGATTTATTCCACAATAATGAAATCATATATATGTATGTATGTATATATATGTATTCGTCGGTATTATATTCTTGTTTATTTATGATAATAATTATGGATGAAAATTAAATCGAAGCCGGGGCTCACACCCCTTGAGTACAAATAAATTTAATCTGATATATGTATATAATATATATGATAATATATAATTCTTGATTTATCGCTTGATGTGTGTGTTGTGTCAGCAATGCCAGGTTGGCTTGTGCGCACATCTTCACCACACAGAATATCATGCCATCTAGTGGCAATTTGAAATTTAAATATTAACTTTATTTAAATATTTATTTAAATTTTCTATTCATAAGTAACTTATTAATATGAATATTTTGAATTACAATAAACAAATTACTAAGAAATTATTACATTTATAAATTTAATTTCATTAAGATTATTTATATTGTTAATATTGATTATTAATATATATATTGAATGTATATATGGAATTGCAAATGGTGGCAATTTAAAATTCAAATATTAACCGTATTTATTAATTTATGTTTAATAATTTTTTAAATTATCATTTATTGATTTTTCGATACTTTTTAAAAATTTTTAATTATAAATAACCTATTAATATGAATACTTTAAATTATAATAATCAAATTGCTGAGAAATTATTACATTTATAGATTTTTTTTTCATCGAGGTTATGTTTTCTGTTAATAAAGAATCTTGAGTATATTTATGTAATTATAAATGGCAATAACGAATAATGAAAAATGTAGTTGACAAAATAGAACAGAAATTACTAGATATAGTAAACTTGATTATAGATAAAGTTTCAATATTTAATTTCATTTAAAAATTTCAATTAAAGTAGATTATATAAATATGTAAAATATTTTATTAATTAATACTTTTTTAATTATAGATAAATAATTGCTGATTTTACTTTGGATGGATTGAGAAAAACTGCCTAGAATAATGTTAATAAATATTGTACAATCAGAAAAAGACGATTTTATGCATTTGAATTTCGTTGCATTCAATAATGGAAAAAGGATGACGAAATTTATCATTTTATTGTGGAATAATACGAAATATAAATGAACACCCATTGACGATAATAATGCAATTAACGTTATTATGATGGATCATTGTTAATGACACTTGAAAAAGTTCTTACATTGGTGAGCAAATAGATATATAAGGACTCGATTTCTGTAAATAATTTAACCTTCGCCATGAATGCATTTCGGTGAACTACAGCTAAATTCTAAATGGTAAACAAGGTGCCCTTGAACGACCTCTAAACCAGTGGTGCTCAAATTTAGTTTATTATATCGGTCCCACCCACTCAATTGCATGTACCGGAACTTTTCATATAGGTCGATGTCGTCATATCATTGCTCTGTTTCGTCATTTATATTGATTTACTATATTTCACCTTATGGTGTAACGTTGTGAGCATTCAACGACATTGATGAGCCTATTTTCATATGAACCATTCATTTTTCATCTCACAAAACCCATTGAAATACTTAAACACAATTTGTAAAAACAAATTGTTCAAATTTCAGAATATTCAAAGCAAATTCATTAATTTTTATAGGTTATGTATCAAAATCATTAATTTTTATATGTTAAATTGAAATTTTATTTGTAATTAAAGGTAACAAATGATTAATATAAGTTATTTCTTTCTTTTTTTCTAGTTGGGAACATAATTAGTAAGTGAAGATGAGGAAGATACTGGAAAATTTGTAAAACTGTCTATCACATGATTTTTTTTTTCTTTTTCGTCATTGAGAACCCTTTAAATTTTGTCAGCTGCGTCGGCGCTGATTACTTGAGCAGTGAGCACACAGTTCAGAATTTTAGATTGTTCAGAATCAGTATTGCTCAGTCGCTGCATTACATTCATTGCGGTTACACACGTATCAGTGGGGTTCCTCGTTTCAATCCAACTACAAAAATCATTTTGTGAGTTTTTGTTACAATTTTATTTAAACGATTAATAATTTTAAGTAATTGATTCATAAGTATTATATTCCTAAGAATGATTTTAATTTTTATCAAAAATTAAAATTACATTTAATATCGATTTTCATTTACGACCCTCAGGTCCCCTTAAAGTAACCTTGACTGGCATAACCATACTAGGTCCATAATTACTTTTATACTAATGTATTCTAACTTTTTTTCGGCTCCAAAAATCAATAACTTTTGCAATCATTAAAATTATTCTTTCATTCATTTCTTGTAACAAATTTACTTGCATTTATTCCGATATTTTTCATTTTGGTAATTCATAACCTCAAATTATTCGTTATAATTTTGTTAGTGAAATTAATAAAATTATTCAATTGTTATCTTTGGCTTTGTTAAAATGTTAATAAAAATTATAAGTTTTGTTTAAATAGATGAAGAAAACGGTATTAAATTATTAAGTATGCTTCAAATATTGTTATAGAACAAAATTACATAAGAGCTAATGTTACATGCGCATAAGGCATCCTGAATATTTGAAAGAGAGAACGATATACATGCATGCAAGCGAGAGTCAATGGAAAAATATTAATACAAAAAAAAGAAAACGGAATTTAATATAATATGTTATACATATATATTTCGACATTGGAAATTTGAAAAACTAAATTATTTGGCTGTTTATCAAAAAATATAACTCCTCATGCACTGATTTTAAATTCTCATTGAAAAATTAAGAACTGCAATCAGATGAAAATAATCTTTATAAAAACACGTGACATTGCTTGATAAAGGTCGTAGATCGCGCATGCGCACTCAATTGAATAAAAATAATTTTTTTCAATTTTCAATATATTTACTGCACATTAATATAATTATATAAATTACAATTAAATTTCTTGTGGGATAATTTCAATTTTTGGTTGAACAATTTAAATAGAGAATGATACTTAACCTATATTTGTCTGCTTTAATGCGCAGTCGTTACATTGGTCACGTAGCCATGAACTTTCTCTTTGACCTTCAAACAATGATATCCGCGCCCTCACTTGACCGACAATAATTTTTGAGGGCTCGACTCGAGATACACAAAAAAACTATTTAAATAACCAAAACATTTTATGTAGATAATTATTTTCTTTCCCCAATCATTACATTTTCATTCATTTTATTTTTACTTAGATAAGTTGAATATAACCTTTAACATAACCTCTAACAGTTGAACAAAATAGAGGGTGTGGATTGTAAAACTAATGAAAACACGATTAATAAACAAATGATATGGAAAGTACATTGATACACAATCACACAAGATGATTTATAAGTTCATTCAAACAAACAGATGATGAATAGAATAAATATTTTATATAAAAATAATTACAACGATCAATGAACTTTCGAAAAAGTTAACAAATCTTGCAGATACATATTTAATCTTGTTATTAATTCTATATATATATAAATAAATTTTAAGAGATATGAAAATATATAATGAATTTCATCGTTTTATTTATTGAATTTATATTTGTTCATGTAGAAAAATGCCAGCTGAAAAGTACGCAAAAGCTGATCCAGAGTTGAAGGCAGAATTAAAGGGCATTGCTGAAGCAATTGTTGCTCCAGGCAAAGGAATCCTTGCTGCTGATGAATCTACAGCTACCATTGGTAAACGTCTACAAGATATTGGCGTTGAAAACAATGAAGCTAATCGTAAAGCATACCGTCAACTGCTCTTCACCACTAACAAGGTAAAAGAAAAAAAAACAAAAAGATATAAATAAATTTCATATCGATTGACAATCTAACTTGAAAATTATTTAAAATTCACACAGGATGTTATTAAAGAACATATCTCCGGAGTGATTCTATTTCATGAAACATTGTATCAAAAAGCTGATGATGGTACACCATTCACTGAATTGATGAAACAACGTAACATTATTCCCGGAATTAAAGTTGATAAAGGTGTTGTTCCATTATTTGGAACTGATGACGAATGCACAACTCAGGGTCTTGATGATCTTCAAGCTCGTTGTATACAATACAAAAAAGACGGTTGTCATTTTGCTAAATGGCGTTGTGTATTGAAAATTAAAGGCAATACATGCCCAAGCAGATTGGCAATTCTTGAAAATGCAAATGTTCTTGCTCGTTATGCATCAATTTGCCAGAGTGCACGAATTGTACCAATTGTTGAACCGGAAATTCTTCCTGATGGTGATCATGATCTTGCACGTTGTCAACAAGTAACTGAAGAAGTTCTTGCTGCCGTTTATAAGGTAATAATTATAATTTTTATTTATTTATCAAACATCCAATTACATTTTTTTATCAACAGCTCAATTTTAATGAAGCTTTATAATTTCCTCGTGTAATAAAAGTGCAAATTACTTTATTCCAAACTAATAATAGAATCATTAACACAAATCGTTTTGATAATATAAATTATTTTATACTTTTTTATTACATTTATTAGGCATTGAATGATCATCATGTTTACCTCGAGGGTACATTGCTCAAGCCAAACATGGTAACACCTGGACAAAGTTGCCCAAAACGTGCAACACCCCAAGAAATTGCTTCAGCAACTGTGATAGCGTTACAGCGCACTGTTCCACCAGCAGTTACTGGTATTACTTTCCTCAGTGGTGGACAATCTGAGGAAGAAGCGTCTGTTAATCTTGATGCTATTAATAAATTCCCGGGTAAAAAACCATGGGCACTTACATTCAGTTATGGCCGCGCACTTCAGGCCTCTGTTCTTCGTGCGTGGGGCGGTAAAGCTGAACAAGTTGCCGCTGGACAGGATGAACTCATCAAGAGAGCTAAGGTAAAATTTAGTTTGATACATTCATTAAACATTTGTGTTGTTTTTATTATTTTTTTTTATGATAATGAAACTTTTATTTCTTTATTATTTTTTCCACAACCTGTTTGTGTTTTCTGTAAATTATTTTGAAGTAGTTTGCTTTTTTTAATTTTTGCATATTTTATTATCAATAACTTTACCTTTGAATTTGTGAATTGTTATTAATTTTGTTTTGATATTCAAGTTGTGTAATTTTAGTAGATTACTTTAATTTTAGTTTCGATTACATTATCTATTTGTTTATCTTTCCGTAGTAATTAATGATTCTTTCATCTATTTCTTTCTTTTATTTACTATTAGTAAAGCATGTGTGTTTCTATTGTATTTAACTGTTTAGGCAAATTCACTGGCTTGCCAAGGCAAATATGTGGCTGGCAGTATCGTGAGCAAAGCCGCTACTGTCAATCTTCACGTCAAATCCCACGCCTATTAAATTACCCATGTCTTAATCCAAATTTTCTATATTTCTATCCAATATATACATATTTTTTTTTCTTGCATTTAATTACACTTTTATTTCCGTAAGTTATTCTCTTATTTACATATTATTTTTATTTTCTTATTCACAAACTATTTTTTTTTTTTTATTAGATTATTTATTTTTCTCCTCTTTTCTTCATGATTTTAAATTAATAACAATTAGAAATATATAATCTTAATAATTCGTAAAATTATTCCAAATCATTTTTTCAATTATTAATAATTTTCTTCTTTTTTTTTTTCTTCTCATTTAGGCAAACAGCGAAGCAGCACTTGGCAAATACGCCGGTGGTGTGAGCGGTGCAGCTGGTGATGCAGCTTTATTTGTTGCAAATCATGCATATTAATTTTATTATATAAACAATTGATAAAAAATATGTCGAAAAAAATATTTAAATTAGATTTGTCCAAATTATTGTGTCATAAATCATAATGAATTATCGAGTGAAATTAAAAATAAAAAATTAATTAAAAAACGCGACAAATTGTAAAACACAAACATTTACACTTATATTATTATCACTATTATTATTATTACTATCATCATTATTGTTATTTTTTTTTTACAGCTTAATCGTATTAAATATATTCGCATATAAAATCCGTGTCGATATGATAAATTAATTTGCTTTTAAGATCTCTCTAATTATCCCATTGAAAGAAATTAAATAAAAAAAATATCTGGGAAACATTGCATGCACATATTATCAATATTAGTGGTTCTATGAGAGACATTTAGTGTTTTTAGAAATTTTGATGATTCATTGAATAAATGAAGATAATAATAATTGTCAGGAATAATAATGAATGATTATTAATAATCATATATATGTATAAAATTATAAATAATGAATGATATATACAGTGTAATTGAAATTTTACTCTTCATGTAAAATAAACAAAAAAAAGAATGCAGATTGCAGGACAACAGCATGACTATAAATGTGTTATTTGCTAGTTCATACATATACATCTATATAAAGAGATTATGATTAATATTAATTTATATTTATTGAACGCCAAAACATATTTATTACATAATTATTATGATGTCTTGATTGTTACTGTTTAAAGTAACAAAACAATGAACAAAATTAACATACTTATTATAATAACGATTATGAAACGAAATAATATGTAAATTCATGTTGTCTGATATTCTCACTGTATTCTATATCATTAAATATACTTTGAAAGAGTGAAACAAATGAATTTCATTTTGTTTTAATCAGAATTTATACCTATTTTTCATTTACAATGTTTGATTTTTCGTATTTCTTATAGATATTGTTGTAATGTTAATTATTATATCACGCATATTTTCAAACATGCTATTGATTATTGGACAAGCTCAATAATATAATAATTCTCGTAAGTTTACTCAATACGTGTCATAAGTTTGAATCAACCGCCATTTTTTTTTTTGAGGTTAATTTGCCGGGAAAATCTAGGGAATCTCCAACTGAAAGATTTTCTATTAATTATATTAATTTAAGTAATTGAAAAGTGTTATTAAGCTCAATTGCCTTGGAGAATTGAATTTGCAATCATTTAAGGACAATACTTTTTAATAAAAATAATGCTTCAATCGATAAAATGCCGATGAAAATTCATACAAAAATTTAGTAAGTTTTTCGGTATTATATTTGTTAACCTCAATCCTTATGCATATACTATAGCTAATTCTCATGAAAAAAAAAATGATGCAAAAAAAAAATAAAACGACAATGTAAAATAGAGCTTTAAGCTTCACTCGCAAAGTCATCACTCCACAAATGATCAAACGGCGGCGTTTAGGTTGCCTTGGGTACCCCAGGCAACGGTCAATCTTTATTTGACGTAAACAAACTCTAACAATTTATTCTCTTATTATATCACCACACATCACACACACGTAACATTGTGACATTGTCGTTAATTAGTTTCAAAACGTGTTACATATCTTGGTCTACAAATCGTTGATTAACAATAACAACGTAAACATGACGTCGCTGGATTTAAGACAGCAGAAATTGGAGCAACAAGTGAGAAATTTTCTGATTGTTTTAGAGTTAAATTATATGTACATATATTAAATTAATTTAAAGTATGAATAAATAATTGAGAATACAATCCAACAATTATTTAATCTTGAGAATTTTTTTTTTCTTTTGGATAATTTTTTAGTACATATTTCATTGATGTATTTATTTATTTTTGTTAGAGACAAATAATTGCACAAAAAATGAAGCAGAAACGACAAACTGGTGCTGGTGGAATGGTACAAGCATCCACTATACCTGGACAATTTAAAAGTCATTCAGCAAAATGGGTGACACCATCGAAAGAACTGCACGGTAATAATAAATTCAATTGATTTTTTTCGTTCGACATTGTAGCAGTGGTGTAAATAATTAATTAATTGTTGTGAAATAATTTAATAGCTTACGATGGCCCACTTCAGTACAGTTTATCACCGAATAATCCACATTTAAACATACCCGGTGAAATGAAAAGTCCAGAAACTGAAATTTCAGGTATTATACTTCATTAATTATAAATTTATTCAAACACTTGATTGATAGTGTCAATAATGTCAATAATGCATGAAAAATAAAAAATCAATATGAATTTATGATGTTAGTTTTATAATAATTGTTCTATTTATTCATTGTGTTTGTAGAAATAAGTGCAGAAGGTGGTTTTGATGGTGGGATTGAAGTTGGTGATTGTGCTGATGAAGAATCATCACCTTTGGACAATAGACTGCCAATTGAACCGATTACATGTCGGTCACCACTTCGTGTTGCGCCTTCAGATGGTTCCGATACAGTTATTATAAACAGGGAAAATAATTCTAATGTAATAATTCATCCTTCCTAACCTAAAAAAAATTTTCTTTTAATTTTTACCTTCATTAATGGCATTTTAAAGAAACTTTTTATTTTTTATTTCGTCTTTCAGAGTCCAGAGTTAGAGGGGAATGTTGAAGGCAATATCGAGCAGTTTGTTATTCAACCTGCGAATAAAAAAATGCATTATAAATGTCGTATTACACGAGACAGAAAAGGAATGGATCGTGGTCTTTATCCGACATATTTTTTACATCTTGAGCGAGATTATGGAAAGAAGGTATAAAAATATTTAAATATCTGAGAAGATAAACAGTTTATAAATATTATAAACACTCATATATTTTATTATAATAATTTTCAATTTATTTATCAATAAATATCTAATTGTCAATAAATTTATATATTTTATGGATATTTAATATTAAAGAATTACAGTAATAATTTTTTTTTTCAGGTTTTTTTACTCGCTGGTAGAAAACGGAAAAAAAGCACCACGAGTAATTATCTAATTTCCACAGATCCAACGGATTTATCACGTGGGGCAGAATCATTTGTAGGAAAATTGCGTTCAAATTTACTTGGTACACAATTTACAGTTTATGATAGTGGTTATTCATTAATGAAAGATGATAAACATGAAGATAGATCAAATCCAAGACAAGAATTAGCAGCTGTTGTTTATGATACAAATGTACTTGGATTCAAAGGACCTAGAAAAATGACAGTAATTATTCCTGGTATGACAGCTGATCAAAAACGAATTTCAATTTGTCCCAGAGATGAATCTGAAACTTTACTTGGTAAGTTATGTGCTATTTCTTTTCCATTTTTTTTTCTTTCATTATCAATTTGTTTACGTCAATTTGAATATTGACTGAATGAATTTTATTAATAAAATTTCCAAATGTTATCAGAATGCTGGAAGATGAAGAACATGGATAATTTAATTGAATTACACAATAAAACACCAGTGTGGAATGATGATACACAATCATACGTACTAAATTTTCATGGTCGAGTAACTCAGGCGTCAGTAAAAAATTTTCAAGTTGTTCATGACACTGACAGTAAGTCAAAAGAATAAAAAATATTTATAACTGTGTATTAGTTTCGTGATATATGTTTTGTTAATATTTTGTTTAATTGTTTTTTTTTTTTTTTTCATGTGAATCAGCCGATTATGTTGTAATGCAATTTGGTCGTGTTGCCGAAGATGTATTTACAATGGATTATAGATTTCCACTGTGTGCACTTCAAGCATTTGCAATAGCTTTGAGCAGCTTTGATGGCAAAATCGCATGCGAATGAACGTATAAAAACAAATATTGATAATGAAAAATTAAAATTGCCAATGTAAAATGCAATTTAATTAAACAAACAACAAAATGGCAAATTCTATTGAATGAAACTTTGTTGTGAAAGGTATGTAAAACATTCCAGAGGACAATTAATTAAGTTTTTGAAAGACAGTGGGTGAATGGAGAAGAAAAAAAGAATGCAGGGCCATATCAAGATTACTTAAATAGAATTCAAATTGTCCTGAGAAAATGGAAGGAAACGAAAAAACAAAAATAACCAAAAGATCTGTGTTCAATTTCGATTTTTAATAAATAAAAAAATTGAATTTATTGCAATTACTGAAGCACTCTATTTTCAAAAAAGAGAAAAACAGAAAATTTTCTCATTCTATTTTATATTTCTTCGTGCTATTTTTTCATTGATTTGACAATGTTTATTAAGTAATTGTATAATTTTTTTTATTCTCGTAAATATTCAATTGAATATTTGTTATTAAGAAGCTCTCTACGCAATCGGAATATTATTAACTTGTAGAATTATATAAAACTACCGTTAATCTCAAAACGTGTGCCTTTCGTACAAAAGATACTTCGTCTTTTTTTTCATTCTATTTCTAACTTTTGATTATTTCAATATATCACAATTTTCATATACAAATATCAATAATAAAATTAATTTCTAAATCTCAATGTTTTCTCATTCGTTTAAGCACATCAACAATTGCAATGATGAACGAAATAAAAATAATAAAAATAGCATTTACTTTTTTTCATCATTAAAATATTGAGAAGAAATGAATGAATAAATAATCTGTGTTCAATGTTGGTAATTGTAGTTGAATATACATGTGTATACACGTTAGATATCGTCACACGCACAAAATCACACACATAAACACATGGCAGTATTATCTGTGAGTTTATGATGAAAAAAAAAAATATATTATCAAATAGAAGAAACAAAAATTAAAAAAAAAAAACTGATTGAATGAATTTATACTCAAAACTTAGATTCGACGTATCACATATTATATATCTAGGTATATTATTATTAATATTATATATACACATATATAAAATGAGCTTGTTCTCCAAGATAAATTTTGAGACATTCTTTATAAAAATTTTCAATTAATATGTTAAATTTCAGTCCTTATTATGGACTATTTGTGTATGTTTTTAACTTGAACGAAAAAAAAAAAAAATCATTTTTCCTAAACAATTTTATTACGCAAATTTCACATTCAATTTTTATTTTTTTTTCATCGTATTTATATCTCTGATCACTTTCTTCATATAATCAATTGTAATTAAGGTATAGAGAGTGTGTCTAGTCGATTTATTTACATTAATTTTGAATAATAATTACTCGATGCATAGTAGAAAAAATAAATAAATTAAAAAAAAAAATTAGGTAAAATAATGTATAAGTATAATAATGTTCATAGTTTTTAGAAAAGTAATATTATTTAAGATGATGAATAAAATAATATTAATGTTAAATAGATGAAATAGTTATAAATTATTGCATTATTGATTATTATTATTATTATTATTATTATATAATGTCAATGGTGAAATAAAAACAGAAATAATAAAAATACATGTATAATTGCGGTGAGATGTATATTATTTATTGTAATCTTTCCAGACTTGAAAAAAAAAAGAAACACAAAATAATAGAACGGAAATGTGACAAATACTTTTGTGAAATTGACTAATTTAAATTGTTATACATATATTTATATATATAAATATTATTTATTGTAAGTATAAAATTCATTGGTGTTCTATGTCTTCTATTTATATGCATGTAAATGTATATATATAGAATGAAAAAAAAAAAAAGAAACAAAAACCAACAAAGACTTATCTAAAAGTGAGTTAGTATTAAAAAAGGCACTTAATGGGGATGTGATAATTATTATCCCTCTTGATTGTCATCAGAAGATGATCAATAATATTATTTTTTTTGTTTTTCATTTTTATCATATATATATAACTTTCCTTTTTTTTTTTTATGATTTATATTTACATGTGGGAGTTTGGATTCAATTTTATATGTATTTACTAAGCAGTATTCTTTTTTGCTATTGAAAAAATTCAACCTAAAAACTCTTCATTTTCTTTTCATTTTGGTTTTGTTATTGTGAATAAACATAACCCCACTTTTCAATAAATGTTTTATCGCATTAAGTATTTTTAGCGATGAACTAATAATATTCATTTGTATTATCACGATAGATGAAAACTTGTTTTGTTTATACAAGTATATCGGATATTATTTTATATGCGCGTGAAAAATATAAGTTAACTTTGAAATATATATTGATTTAAATTGATATAAACTATACAATCGTTATATTTGATGAAAAAGTTGATTGTAGGAACAACTCCAACGTATTTATATATATGTTTTTATATTCTATTCATAATTTAATCTTGCTTTAATGCGTTAATTGATAATTTGAATATGAAAGTATTAATTTTGTCCATTCGGCAATAACGTGAAAATTTACAATCATAAAACAATTAGCTGAATAACAACGGACAATTCATCAATTGAGTTTAGGAAGCATGCGTCAATATATACTGAAAATATATTATTCTTCGTACTCATCACTGCTAATATGATACTTGGCAAAAATAAAAATGAAAAAAAAATGTAAAAAAAAAAAAAAAAGAAAATTCATTTAAGCCAATACTTTTTTGTTGGCAGTGTAAATACATTCGGCATCTCAATAGAGAGCACTTAATCACTAATGTCATTCTTCTCTTTTATATATGATGATTTTTAATAAGTATCAACTAAAAATGAAAAAAAAAAAAATAGATAGAAAAATATAAGGAAAATATCAGAGAATATTTTTCTTCGTTTCCATATGACTTTTAACACTTGCACGTGTAAATTTTGGAGCTGGTATGCGTGAAACTGGTCGTGGAATGCCACGAGTTGGATTTGTCCCACGATTTAATGGTGGTCGTACACCATATTTAAGTTCAGGAATCCTCGGTGGTTTATTTGGCATCTAAATTATCAAGAAATAATCAAAACATTATCAAAAAAATACAGAATAATAAAAATAAATCATTGAACAATAATATTAATCATTGAATTACCATCAATTTTTTTGTCTGTTCACTTTCAGCAGAGTTACAAGTCGTTTTATCATCGGATAATTCATCTCGAGTATTTGCATTCAATAATTTAATTGATTCGGTTGGACTGAGAAGTGGCGAGCTAGTTTTCAGCGTTGAATCAGCACTATTTGGTGAACTTCCACGACTATTCATCATTCTACAATCTTTTAATATTGGTGATGGCAAATTTGATTCATCTGCAATCCAGGTATTCTCTAAAATTTTTCTCTCTGCCATACATTCATGTTCCAAACTTTCCTCTTGTCTCTGAGCAATTTTTTTCAGTTCATCAATATTCATAGTACGTCGACAATATGAATTATGACTACTGTCTGAACATGTTGACAATCTATCATCTAAATCAGGTGCACTGTGGGCAGATTGTGTGCTTTCAATACTTTCAGTCGATCCACGATTCTCTAAATATTCCGAATTATTCGTTGAAGTGACTAATATTTGTTCTGAACCACATTTTGATAGTTTTGCTATTGAATACAGTTTACTTGTTAAAGAGGGATCTCCACTTTTAATTTGACGTTGACGATTGAAACCAAAATTTGATATTCGTGTTGGTATCGCTGCCATTTTTAATCCATTTGTTGATGGTAAATTTGGATTGGATTTTTGTAAACTCTGTGGTAAACGCGAAAAATTTTTTGGTACATGTAATTTTCGTGGTATTTGCATATTTGATTTTATTCCAACTAAATTTTCTAATGATTTAGCTTGATTACCAATGACCTCCGGACGATTATCAGAAGAAATAACATGAGTACTTTTAGTTTGACTGATTGGTGCTGAATTTTTACGATATGTTTGATAACGATTGACAGGAGGTGGTGGATTTGGTGGAATAAAATTCTGATCATAAGTTGTGTCTAATTGTGGTAAATTTTTCTTCTTCGTTTCCATTGGATTTCGTCGATATGTTTGATAACGATTTGTTGGCGGTGGCATTGAAGGCACATTTTCATCGAACGTTTCATCATTTATTCGAGTTTCAGTAACAAATGTTGAATTGATATAATTCAATTGTTGATTATTTGTTGACAATGGCGTTTTCACAGTTGATTTAATTGTTTTGAGTGAGTTCGGTGATGTCTGATATGTTTTATTAATTTTATATGCTAAATCGTCTGGTGATTCATTTTCATTCTCTGAATATGTCATATTCAATGATTCCAGAGGTTCTACATTATCATTTGATGTTTTACTGGAATTTCCACTGCGTCGCGGTGATAATGTTAACGTTGAATTAATTGAATCATGCGACGATGAACTGCCAGCATCAAATGTTGTATTTAATTCAACTTTAACATTCTCTTCATTAACAGTATCGAGACAATCGAGATATTTATCATCAATTGATTCTGTTTCTTTTATCACAATATAACTTAGATGATTTGTTTCACATGAATCAGCATCAAATGTTTGATTAATAATAAATGATTGTGTATTAAGAGCATCAGACATTTTCCTCGGTGTGAAAGTTGCATTCATTTTCTTCTCATTTGATTTTAACGTTGAATAAATAAATGTATCCTCGCCACTAATAATTGTTTGATCAAATTTATCAGCTGAATAATTAGGATTTTCAATAACTGAAACATTGGCATTATCGTTAGCAAAAGCATCATTAAAATTCATCTCAGACATGTCATTAAACATGCTTGTATGCATCATTGAATCAGTTAATATTTGAGAATCAGCCATTCCAATACTTTGATTCATCGAACAGTTATTATCATCTCGTGTATAAATTGATGAGGATGATGTAGACATAATTGATGGACGTGTTGTATTCACAAAAGTTTCATTAAATTCCGGCGCTTCCATATTAATAAATGAATCAATTCCATTTGATTGTGACATATTAAGAAAGGCTTCAAGACTCTCTTGGCCCGTGGTTAAATGTCCAAGATTACTTGATCCTGCCATTGATAATCTCAATATTGGCGGAATCATTTCATCACTATTTTTATTTGAATCCAATTCTAATTGTTGCTTGTCTGAATGATCATTTAATAATTCATCATTGGACAATTGCCAAACATCACTTTTCATTGACTGCAACGTTGGCGGTGATGTTACTTCTTTTATTGACTCAAAACTCAGTCTACTGAATCTCTTCTTTGGCCTCGTCCACGTGCGCGTGTCAATTAATTGTTTATTAACATCATTAATGCAATCAGAATATGTTTCATCGTGTGGATATGTTTGTTGCAACCAAATTCTTATGTCATCAACATCACCTTTTGAATAACTATCATTACATTGAAGTAACCTAAGTAATGAAAAACAAAATATAAAAATTAATTGCATCAAATTATTTTATTGGAATTAATTATATACAATTACAATTTGTCAACTTACCAATTCTCTTGGTCATTCATATCAATTTCATTTATGTCAATGACATCATGTAGAGCAGCATCATCTGGATCCAATGCAAATGCACCATCCTCATATTTTGTATCACTTGACATATTGTCATACAATGTTATTATTGTCAGGTTATAAATACGAGCATCTGTTAAACAGTAATGAATCATATGATAAATTAATAAATTTACAATGAACATTTAACAAATTTAACAATTAGAATTATTTTATTAACTGCAATAAAACCTATTAATAATTACAATTATTGAAATTTTTGGTGATAAATCTACGTATTTTTATTGACAATTGATTGTCTATTAACAAATACAATAAATACATATGTGTATAACATGCATGTGTGGATCTTTGTATGTAATATAATTACCGATAGTAAGCAACAATAAATGTTGATGGCGATGTACAGAATACAATCATAGAAGACTAGAAATTTTATGTTAAATAAATAAATAGATAATTAAATAATCACACAATTAATAGGAGATGGAAAATAAAATTAAAAAAAAAAAAATAAACTTAAATATATTACATTCGACTGAATTACTTGCGCGACACACTACACAACCGTTGGAGAATTTTTCTTATTGTGTATGTATTGAAGATTGTGAGATATATATATATATATATAGCAAAAAAAGAGAGAGCAACAGATGTATAGTATATGTATATTTTGGGATTGGCGATATTTAAGTGTTGCCAATCAAAGGAAATTAAAATGAAACGTAGTGAGAAAAAAATATATTTATAAGCAGAATACAGAAGTGAATGATAAAGATGAAATTTTGTATAAATATTCGATGAAAATGGCGATTGTTATATATGATTTTATTGAAATGATGTATATTTCGGAGTTGTAATACATATTACTTAAAATCATTGTTGATTTGAATATAAACTCGGGCTTTTGATTGGTTTAGATATTTTTTCAATGTAAGATATGACTATGAATACAAACTTTAGAAAAATTTAAAAATGAAGGAACAGTCATGCAGCGCCATCAGCAGTTGATTACACTACAATATTTTTTAATGTTATTCATTCTTCTTCAAAAATTATAACTCAAACATGGAAATCTGTTTATTTACTTTTTTATTACAATATTTTGTTTTAAACATGTATTAATATTATAATAGAAAGATAATGTTCAAAAAATTAAATTTGTATATTAATTTATCTTTAGATTAAATATGAAATCATTAAATATAGACATATTTATATTTAATTCTTTGCCAATAATTAATTAATTAATTGAAACAATTTCGATATACGTTTTTGTATAAAATAAAATATTGTATAGAATTATTTGAAAGTTATAGGTTTGAATTTTAATATTAGTAACTTAAATTATTTCATCCCATCTAAATAACATATTTTATGTAATATTTTTCTTCTTCAATTGATAGGAAGCTATCACTCTCTGTTATATAGGTGATATGCACTTTTCATCCCAACAGATCTGTTGAAAAAAAAAAGAAAGATGAATTAAAACCAGAATTTTTCAGATAAAAGTTATGATTATTATTCTTAGAAAAATGAAATAAAAATGTAGATTTAGCACAAAACGAGATGGAAAAATTTACTTACTTTGTTCTTACCACAAGGAGTACCGTTCATCGGATATGGAAGATTCGTTATCACTTGGTCCTGATCATTTTTGCACATAATGTTTCGCCCGCACATATCTTTAATGAAATATTCTTTATCAACCTACAATATAAAATTATTTTCTAATTAATTACCTTGACCATGTACAGCATAACCTCAAAATAGCAGATACGAAAATTCCTTAACAAAATGTCAGCCACATGAGATAATCGTTATTGAAATAAAGTCAAGAATAAATAAAAAAAGTTCTGAGTATTTAAAAAATAATTGTTTTTGGAAGTTATGTAAGTGATAACAAAGACTTTACGGTACTTTTGATTTAGCAGAAGAAAAAAAATTCTAACCTCATAATGACTTTTGTATCCATAACATACACATTGTTGTAGTTTTGTGAGTCGAAGTTGTTTCTGCCACGACGGAATTAATGATTGTGGTTTATTTCTCAAAATACAGTGAGCTGGTGAACTAAAATTTTATTCTCATTTAATAATATACATGTTTCTTGTCCAAACTAAAAATTTAATTGTACTTGAAGTACTAAGAAAGCTGTATAGGTACTTGAAAAATTTCTTAAAATCATTTTCAGTTTTATCACTCCATTTTAAGCAATAGGAAGAAGAGCAATCAACTGCTGCCATAACACTTCTTTCACATGGATGAATGAAAAACCAGTTCATTATTTTATCGTGTCCTGCATTGAATCTAAAAACATCCGTAAAGTTCAATTATAATTTATATTATAATTATATTGTTGAAAATAATTATTTACGTAAAGTTCTTACACATGAGCCAACTCGTGAGCAATAGTTGTATAATGTTCATACGATTCTGAATCTTTTACAGCGAAATTGTATCTATAAGGATACTCATGAGGATAAAAAATGGGTTCGTAACCAGACGAAGTTGAGATTCCTTTAAAAAATCAAATAGAATAAAATAAATCGTGGAAACTATCA
Source organism: Microctonus aethiopoides (assembly GCA_030347275.1). NCBI lineage: Eukaryota > Metazoa > Arthropoda > Insecta > Hymenoptera > Braconidae > Microctonus > Microctonus aethiopoides. The sequence goes on from JAQQBS010001424.1 coordinate 5,255,015, forward strand.
ATGGCAAGTGTAAATCAAGTGATTTCTTGTCATACCGAGAATAGAAATTTTTGTTGATGTCACTATGTTTTCTCTGCAAATTATAATACTTATAACAATACATTATTGTTTATATATTATCAAAGTATAATTGAAGTAGAATTAATCTTACCTTGTGTTATATGCTACGTAATCAAAAGAATGTCGTGGGAAATATTTTTCTCTAGTCCGGAAATATTCATCTATGTCGTCATTTATTTTGTTTGCTTCAATATAAGAATGAGATTTTTTCATGAAACCCCATTCATTTTCACTCTATTTAAATGAAAAAAAAAATACAAATCAATAATTATCAATATTACTGATATAAACAAGAAATTAATTAATTATTTATGATTGAATATTATATTAGAAATAATTTGGGATTCGTACGCCTTCAATAACGATCCCAGCAATATTGAGTGATATATCAGCTGATTTTACATATTTAAACATCATATCAACAATATTGTATACAATTAATACATGAGAGATTGTTTTAACACCACGTGGAAATCTGGAAGTTTTTCTGAAAAATTAATTAATATAATTATTTTCACACTCTTTATTTACATAAATTTATTATCTATATTAATTTTATATATAGTTTTTGAAATGTATTTGTACTCAATTGCTTGAAACATGTCGTGACTTATTGCTACGAGTAGTTCTGGATAAATTTTCTCCCTATGATTTTTACATAATTCAATTCCTGTTTTGCATTGATTTGATCGTCGTAAATATTGAAACACATTTTTTTTTTTTAGGAAATCAAAATATTTTGATTTTTGGATTATATGTTCTTCGTCTAATTTTTCGATAGGAAGCCCTTGAATTTTATATCTGATGTTAATGATACCATCCTGATGATAAATATTTTTTTTAATAATGGAAATTATGATTTACTTTGTTGAATATATATGTATATACATACCAATTCCTTTCTTTTATGAAAGTATACAATTGCAGATTTCGTATAATAGTCATGATATAGAGTAAATTTACCGACATCTTCCAACTTAACCTATGAATCCATGATTAATTGAATAATACCATTATTAGATTAATTTAATATTAGAGTCATTGTTAAAAGTTACTTACATTATGTAATTTTTGATAAACTTCATTTTGTTTATTTGATGAAATCCAAACCGGCAAATAATCATTTGCTAGAATTTGATTTGTAGCAGTCAACTTGATAATTTTACTCTTGCCGTTTATCTTCACTTTAAGTGTCAATGTTTTCAATGTTGGCGACCGTTTGAATCTTCCAAAATTATTGGGATCTAATAAACATTTGTTAATATTTCAACGAAATGATTTATAAATGAAATATATAAAAATTTTTTTCAATCCATGCACGAAAATGGCGAATTATCTCAAGTTATTTATACTCGTAATATAGCCGTCATTCTGCTTTTTAAATTGCAGAGGGAAGACATAACCTCAATTTGGAAAAGTTGCTATTTTCGTACACAAAGTACTATTTATTCTGCATATAAACAAAAAGAAAAATTTTTAATTACAAAATATCACTGATTCATTGGTTTGTTGATTATTTTTCATCTCATATTCATATTTTTCACTCATAATTTCTGTAATACATAATAACCACAATAATAAATACATTAAATTCATTGTTTTATGTAGGTTGGAGAATCAAAAAGATGTAAAACGCAAATTTAACACTGACGACAGGGCAAATAATACGTTACTCATAAAAATATATCATGTGAACATGAATATGTATGACAAAATCATATTCACTTATCTCCAATCAAACACAGATGTGTAACAATAGTTGAAATAAATGTGGGATATGACAATAATATGCATATATAAAAGGCAAGGTGAGTTATCGTTTTCATATCTAACAGAATGAACGTGTCATAAAACACGTACACCTGATCCATCATCTTTTTTTGATGATATAAATTATCATTACAAATTTGAATAAATATATTGCTCAAAATTTTATGTATTTAGTATATATTAAAATCAATATGAATTATACTGTAATGAGAAGTGTAATTAATTTATAGTGCAAAGATATAATGAAATGTTGGAATCTGCAAAATTTTTATTTCATTGCTTCATAATTGTGATGTAATAAAAATTTAACTTTTTTTATTTAGATATCTCTGACGTCATTTTTAATACTATTATTTTTTTGCTGTGATTTAAGATAAAATCCTAAAGTTAATTAAATAAATATAAAGTTTTATATACATTTTAGAGAAAACCTGGTGACTTTGTTGGGCGAAATTTGAGGTTATTATTACTAAGCGTATATTTTTATGCATTTAAATATGTTGAATCGCTTGAACGGTCGATGATCTTTGAAATTCTTCATAGCTTTGATGAGTTGACTGGGGCAAAGAATAATCAGATTGGTATTGAATTCTAGGAGGACCATAGACATTTTGAGCATTAATAGTAGTGCAATGTACTCCAGCATCGTCTGTTAATTTTCCCAATTGCGCATAGTAAATAACATCAGATATTAATTTATCAGCAATAGTTCTTTGATGTTCATCTACTCCTTTTAATTGATAATCTAATATTCGTTTCCCAGCAACTAAATGTTCATCATCATCATCATCATCATCAGAAATTAATGTCTTATGAGCTAAATCTAATAATTGTAATTTTTTCTGTTCGACAGAATTAATTCTATGTTTTCGTAAAGTTTTAGTTAAAGTTTTTATTTGAGAATTATTTATACCACAAGATGATGATCTACTCATTTGTGGTGTTAATGGATCTTCATTAATTTGTGCCTCTGAATCACTTGTAGGAGTTTCAGGTGTCAATAATGCGCATAATAATTTCTCATATTCCCCAGGGTCGTTCATATCAACATCATCCAACTAAAAAAGAAAATATAAAAATATTTAATTATGAAATAAATAAAAAAATGATCAATCAGTTAACAATTTACCTTTTTAAATTTTTTATTTTTATTCTTCAAAGTTGGTTTTGATTCAGTTTTGTGTGCAGATGATACTGAAGCTTTTTCTCGCTTGCGCGATTTTTTCATGGCGATTTTAGGATTATATACAAATGGTTGTGGCGGCCAAATAGAAAAGCTACTTTTATGAGCTACATTATCGGATTTTAATGATCGAACTGATGATTGATGATACTGATTTTGACTGGTTGATGGCTCTTCATGTAGACCTGTACTATTTCCATTGCTTTGTTCCAATTCAAACAATGAACTCGTTAGTATTTTATCACATTCTATTGTACGAGTAGTCGTTGTAGGTTCTAATTTCCTAAAAGCAAGCTCAGGATGTCGTCTTCTGAATCCAAAAAACCAATCATTGCCTGCTATTTCTTCTTCTTTATTGAATGGATGATCATGATTATTTCTACTTGCTAATTGATAAGCTAAACAACGAACTTCTTTTGATGTTAATCCACAATTACGTTGCTCTAAATTTTTCAAGTAATCTACCAATTCATTTTCTTGCTCCTCGCTGAAAACACATTTATATTTTCCCAAGGTTTTCTTTACTTGTAATGTAGGATTTTCTCTTCGTAATTTTACATGTCTTTCTAATGTTGATTGTGGCACACCGAATTTAGTGGCTGCTTTAAAATAACCCATGGCTCCTTCAACCACTGCATCAACAGCTGCTTGCATTGATTCTTGACTCCATTTTTGTTGTTCACCTTTTCTCTTATAGTTTCGGACCATCTGCAAAGTTGTGGAAAACAGCGATTTGTTTATTCTCTATTCGATAACAAAGAATAATAATGAATAAAGTACAATATTCAATTGATATAAAAAAAATGTATTGAATACTGTCTTTTTACAAATGAAAACTAACAGATTTAAAAATACAGAATTCTAAATAATTATTTAATAAATGTGATATTTAGATTATGTAAAAGTAAATTTATTTTTGAGAATATATCTTTCAATATTTATTAATTTCATATTAATTTTCTGTAACTGTTTTGGAATTCATATATAATTTATATTTTTTTTTTAGTTTTATTCAAACTAATTACTTTATTAGTGTTAATTAATAATATAAATAATACAAACAATACAAGAATTTAAAGGATTAATTATCATAAGTAATAAAAAAATTTATAATATTTAAAATACAATGAAAAATACAAACAAATATTTAAAATACCCTCAAATAATTATTTATTATAAAGCATAAATATATATTATAATTTTGTTTACTGATTATTTTATCTAAATTTATTTTATCTTTGTATTCTTGATAATTATTATCATTTATAAATTTCGATTATTTTTTATTTGTTTATTTTCTTTCAATTGTGAAATTTCATTTAATGAAACATAACCTGAATGTATTATGATACGGGGCAGAACGGATTGTTTCACCCTGCCCCAACTATTAATATTGAGGTTATGTTACTCTATTGATTACCCAAGTATATTACATGATTACATTGATAATAAAACCTGAACTATGATTAAATGATTTAGGTAGATTAAAGTAAAGTGCATTGGACTCGAATCACTTACATTCGCATGAATACAAATTAAACATTACAATTTGAACTAAAATATTTTATTCTGCAAAATCACAATAAACCGTGAACTATACAAAATATATAGACACGCCTTCGCATCAAATGTAAATTCAAATTTTATTTTTCGAACGTGTGAACTGTGAAGTCAGTTGGAGGCAAAATATATGTAAATTAAATAGTACAATGATATGATATAAATTTGAGAATAATTTTTGATAGATTTTGACAGAATAATATGTAAATAATGTTGTATATTTGATGATTATATCATTTGGAAAATAATGCTACAATGATTGAGGTTATGAAAAATATAATTAAGTGAATTATAGAAAGTTGTCTATATTATTTATGAAAAAAATATACAGAATACACATAATAAATATTTTTTCAATGAACAAACAATTTCATATTGAATTTTTCATTGTAATTGTTACAATAAATAAATTGGAATAAATCAGTCCAATTTAATACAAAAAGTATCGTATTAAAAATTCTCAAATGAATTATGAATAAATAAATAAACGAATGAAAGATATAAAATGACAATCGACAAATTCATACAGCAAATGAAAAAATTAAATGACATTTTGATTTGTACTTTTATTTAAATGATTTCTAAATTCATTGTAATGATAAATTTTTGTTTATAATTATTTATATTAAATCTAATTCAACGATAAAACATAGTGAAAATTAATAAAGTAACAAAACACAAAGCTAACATGATGGGCAAGGTGTAAAAATTGATTAATCAAAAAAAACTAATGACAAGTACTATACATCAGGAAATATGTAAAGTATATAAATTTGTAATTTTTATTTTTGCTAGAGAGAATGTATTTCCATCCATGTGGGACAAGCAGGTGTGCAATTAGGATCAACATGTTGGGAATTGTATTGTCTAGAGCATAAAATTCGTCCTGATGGTCATATGGATCCCCAACGTGATCGACTTCTTGAAGAGGATGGTATAGACACATTTTTTGCTCATCCAGCTCCAGATAAATATGTTCCACGTGCAATAATGGTAGATTTGGAGCCATCAGTAATTGGCGAATTCCAAAATTCAGCATACAAACGATTATTTCATCCTGAACAATTAATATGTGGCAAAGAAGATGCAGCAAATAATTATGCACGTGGTTATTACAATATAGGAGAAAGATTATTGCAAACAGTAGCAGATAAAATTCGAGTCCTCGCTGAAAATTGTCATGGACTTATGGGCTTTGTTATATTTCATTCAGTTGGCGGAGGTTAATTATATAATTGAATCATATCTAGAAAATAATAAATAATGTATGAATAATTTTTTAGGAACTGGTTCAGGATTTAATTCACGATTGATGGAATTTCTCTGTAATACATTTCCAAAGAAAAGCAAATTGGAAATAATAATTTCACCATCGCCCACAATCAGCACTGCAGTTGTTGAACCTTACAATGCAATATTGGCAACTCATGCGACATTAAATGAAAATATTTGTTCATTTATGGTTGATAATGAAGCACTTTATGATGTTTGTCGTGAAAAATTAGATCTAGAGCGTCCAACATATTCTAGTTTAAATCGTTTGATTAGTCAAGTTAGTTTTTATATTTAAATTCTTCCAATTATATTCAGAAATATTTTTTAATTATTTTAAAATTATAATCATGTTATGAATAACAATTTATAATTACAATGATACAGGTTGTTTCATCTATAACAGCTAGTTTACGTTTTGATGGCTCTTTGAATGTTGATCTTTCTGAATTCCAAACAAATCTTGTTCCATTTCCAAGAATTCATTTTCCCCTGTGCGCTTATGCACCAATAATAAGCTCAGCTACAGTAGATCATAACGCCTTGACTATTCCTGAATTGACTTCAGAATGTTTTGAGCCACAAAATTTATTGGCTAAATGTGATCCTCGACGAGGAAAATATATGGCATGTTGTTTGCTTTATAGAGGTGATATTATACCAAAAGATGTTAATTTTGCTATATCTTGTATAAAACAAAAAAAAGGAATCCAGTTTGTTGATTGGTGTCCAACTGGATTTAAGGTAAAATAATTTGATAATTAAATATTTCCGATTAATTACAATAATTAAATGATTTTATATTTTTACTTTTAAATATTTGAGGTTAGAATTACTTGTTATTTTATTTTCTAGGTTGGAATTAATTATCAACCTCCAACAACAATTCCAAATGGTGATTTGGCACCAGTTCGACGTGCAGTAGCTATGTTAAGTAATACAACGTCAATTGCAGCTGTTTGGGCTCGATTAAATCGACAGTTTGGTTTAATGTATAGAAAACGAGCATTTGTACATTGGTACGAAAGCGAAGGAATGGAAATGGAAGAATTTAGAGAAGCACGCGATGATCTTTCAGCATTGGAATTAGATTATGCAGAAATTGCTCAAGAATTATGAGCTAGCATTTGTCATATTATTCTGAAAAATGATTTTTCTCCTTTGAAAATTTTTATATAATTTACACATTTTTAATAATCATTGTTTACAATTCGCGATTTTTTTTTTCTATATTTTATAAATATAATTGAACTTTTTTTTTATAACAAATTTTTTGGCTGATTATAAAAATAATGAATAAACGGAAAGACGAATGTATAAATAAATATAAATATTTGGAACATTAATTAATAATTTATAATTCATTTTTTTTTTGTATTTTATATTATTGCCACTATAGTTTATTTATCTTTTGTCTTATCTACTTTTTGTTAAAATAATAATTTTTTGCCTCAGATTTTCAACTATAATTTTCACAATATTTTATTTTATGCGGCAAATTGACAACAAATGTAACAAATATCATTGATTTATTCACATTCCATTTAGTTGAATATAATCGAAAACAGTAATCATTTATTATTAATACGGATAGATTTTTCAATATATATGTTTATATCTATTTATATCTTTTCTTAAAATTATTTTTATAGAGACATCAACACAATTTTGAATATAATTTTCATGTAATTATTGGTGAAATTTCATCAATGCGAAGATTACAATTTATATGTATATAAATTTCTCTTTTTCATTTATTTTTAATTGTTAAACAGTAATAAGGTACAGGAAAATCACGTTTTGAGGCCAACGCTCGTGAATAAAAAAAAAATATATATATAAATTTTCATTTTTTTTAAAATTTCTTATCAAGTTTTTTCAACAATATTTTCTATTCACCTGTTCTTTTATTTATTAATTATTCTTGCACAATTGCATTTTTTAATACTGAATTTCCCCGAATTGAAATATCACCTTAATAATTAATTATACATTTAAATATTTAAATTGCAAGAAAATATTAATCAGTTTTTACGATATGACAAGACTATGTATTTTTTTTCGGTTCTGATAAATTGATATTGAATATTATAATATTATTAAATTATTTCTTTTTCATTTTTTCATTTGTCTTTAGTGAACATGCAAAAATTTTGCTTATTTGAAAGACTTTGGTGGAGTTTATATGTAAATGTATGTCAGTGTGTATAAACTATGCGAGAACATATTGGATTTTTATAAATAATGATATATGTAGATTGAAGAACAAGTCTAGCGAAGAAGATTGAAAGAGAAAAAGGAAAAATATAATAATTAATTGATAGCTGAATCATTTCAACTTGTAACTCATTTGGTAAAAATATTTCCAAATAAATAATGGATTGATAGAAGAGAGAAAATTTAATTTATTAAAAAAATAATATCAACTATTAATATAATATATTACAGTAAAACCTCAAGTGTCGGTCATTTTTTAAATGCTCAGAACTTTTTTTATTTATTCTTGACTTTCTTGTCAATAACAGCCATTTTGTGAATAAATTTCCATCGACCGTCATTTTGAGGTTATGCTGTGTATCAACGATTAATATATTAATATTAAATATTCTTTTTACTTTTTCAGTAAGTTGAAAATATTTTCTGTTAATTCCAAGAGAGGAAACTTTTGGATAAAGTTTGCTACAAATTTCATTTAGAAATATGTAATGATACATGATGAAATGACAAAATGTTCTCATAATACAGTGTCAAGAGTATCAAGACTACGAAGTAATTGTTCATCTTTTGAGCACCATTGGACAAGCTCTTCAATTGTTACAACACCATCTTTATTGGTGTCCATTAACTGTTATTAAAAAATAAAATAAAATATATATGGACGTATATATATTAATATTAAGAGTTACATTGATGACAATGAATATTAATATTGTATTACTTACATGAAAAATACGTTCGACATGTTCTTTTGCAGCACTTTGCGGCCCAGAAATTTGCGGTTGTGTATAACGTCCTAACATTTCATAAATTGATCCAACAACATCTAACATTTCTTCTTTACTAATTAATCCATCGCCATCTAAATCATAAAGTCCAAATACCCATTGTAATTTTTCTTCAACGGAGCCACGAGATACTTTTGATAAAATTGAGAGAAATTCCTGAAATTCAAATTATTCATACACAGATTTATCATATTGTATGCATTATCATTCATACAATGATGAAAAATATTTAAAATTATCAAATCAAACAATTAAACAATTTTCTATATATTTTTTAAAATAAATCCTAACCTCGAAACTTATTTTTCCAGATTGCTTTCTCTTCATTGTGTTGAAAACGTAGTGTGCATACTGACTGGCATCTAAAGAAATTACAATAAAGCACAACTCCAAAGCATTGAAAAAAAAAAAAAGTAAATATAAAAAGTAGAGAGAAAACAGCGAGCGAGGTAAAATAATTTAATTATAATATTAATTAGTAATTAAAATGTCTTTACCCTCAGAAATAACATGTAAAGTTGTTTTTTTTTTTATATTTTTAGTGATAGAGTAAATTAAATGACTCACCGCCCTGTGGAAAAAATTGTGAAAATATTTTTTTGAATCCATCCTCATCAATTAATCCAGTTGGACATTCTTGTTTAAAACCACGATAAATTAATTGAATCTCTTTGCGTGTAAATCTCGTTGTCGCTGTCAATGTCGCCAATTCCTCTGGTCTATGACGACCACCAATCACAATATTGGTAGCACCGGAACTCCCTAAAACGTCGCCGACATCCTCAAGCTCGTCTTCTGCAAGAGTTGAAGGACAACCACAACTGCCAAGACTGTATTACCACGTCTCGAGACATTCCGCGAGAGAGAGAGCGAAAAGTTAATTTAATAATAATAATAAATCATGCTCCCTCTCTCTCAATCTCGTAATTTTATAATTTTAATTATTCATTTAAGTTATTTATTTATTTTTGTTTCATTCGCAAATTTCTACTTACAGAGTCGTGCGATAGAATTTCATTTCATGTGCCACTTCGAACATATGTACAGTGGAGAAATAAATATTCAAGTTTGATATTTAATTTCTCTTGAGGAATATTACTGCGAAAAAGACAGATACTCGTGCTGGATAGTGCAGAAATGCCATAAAGACGTAATTTAGAAGAGTAAATGAAGAGAAAAAAATTATATTTATTGTAGATGAGCTAAAAATAATGAGGAATTTGAGGTTAGATTTTCATTTTTTTATGGAGTTAACAGAACTCATCAAATTTTATATTTTTTTTATAATTGTTTCCTAAATTTTATAAAGATCCTCAGGTGAATATTCAATAGAGAACAAATTTTCTAATTTCATTTCTCTATTCTAATTGAAGATATATTTACCAATGGAAAAAGGAAAAAATTTTCGAATAGATGATTAAAATATTTGGTAAGTACTTGAAACAAAAAAGCAAAAATTTATTATTTTTGTCATTTTGTCTGACAATTGTAATAATATCCGCAATTTATCATGGTAAAGTGAATTAATTTCTAGAGTCACCATTTTGAGGTTATGCTAGAATATTTAAAGAACGTTAACAAGTCTAAAAACATTTCATCGATTTCCATTAACATTCAATTCACGTATTCTCTTACAATTCAACGTAAAATTCCGATGGAGGAATCTTTATATAATATTTACATTTAATTATTCATCAATTTTTTCAATAAGAGATTATTTAAAAAAGTAAATATATCCCATAAAACTGAACTTTGAATAGAATTTGTCCACCATAAATCCAAAAACCTCACATCTTGTTTATTACTCCTTAATAAAAATTCAAACAATATATTGAAAAACTTCAATAATTTGCTATAATTGCATCATCATTAATTCAATTTTATTTTATTATAAAAATATCAATGAACAAAAAATATGACTTTGTTGAATCTTTGTTGAAAAATTGAGCAGCAGTAAAGAAATAGAGGTCATTGATGGTATACCCCAAGGGTGTATCAATTAACTACAGTTCAATAGAGCTTCTTCTATGACCCTCATATCTAAAGTCTATATATAATATATTAATACATCAATAATATTGCTAATAGATTAATAAATAGATAGAGAATAAAATTTGAAATATCAATCTACCAATTATACAATAAACAAATATTATTCATATAATTTTATTATAAATTATATCTACAAGAATTTTATTATTTTATTGTGATGAATCTAATTAAATGAATCAGTCATGATAGATAGATTTAGTGAAATAATTTAAGAAAAAAAATCATGCACCAAATAATTAAATCACTACATTATCTAAAGGTTTAAAAAATATTTTTACATCTCCATTCATCAGATCTAATGTCACTTAAATCAATTCAATAAATCATTATAAATATATATTTATACTCATCGTTCATAGATTAAATATCCTATAAATATACTGTATCTAAACCTTGACCTACAATTCATATTTACGACTAAATCCATATATATACATACTAAATCTTTTAAAATTTTCTATCTTTAAAAAATGGTCATTTTGCAAATGTTCAAAACTTTCATCATTTATTCTTGACTTTCTGTCAATAAAATCCATTTTATCAACGAATTTTCATGTGCACTGTTTTCAAGTTTTACTCTACATTCAAACTATAAATTAATTGAGTATCTTTTATTTTTCAGATTGTCATTGAAGAATCTTTCGAGAAGATGAAAGTAAAAAATTAGTTAAATGATGTGAAATTAATTAATACATAAATTCAAATGTGGATTGGAAGGATTTTTCATCTTTGCAAATAATTATTTATGAATACGTGAATGATAAGAAAATGTTTATAATCCCCATATGATATATACAGAAACACATGTATACATAATCACATTTGTATATATTGAGACATCTGGAAGCACAGAGAGAGCTGCTCCAATGCCCGGGCATCCGGATCGTCATGGCAACGATAGGTTGGCTCGTTCATCTCTTACTCAAACTCAATATTTTTCCTGCATCATCATAACATCTCTCACATTCAATGTCTTTATACATATATCTACACCTGCCTATTCCATATATACATAATACATAATACATTTACTCCCTGTGAAGATATGATACGGTATTCAATAGCTCAAGGTCTGTAATATTTTATTTTTCCCCTTCAATATTATATTATTATTAATACTATTTTTTTCTACATTCAATTTAGGGGAAACCTGACGTTGACAGATAATGCAGTGAAATTTGAAGATAAAACTGATGTGTAGGTATTTATAAATACATACATATGTATCTGTATCTAATTGAATGAGATAAAAAATAATTATAAAATTGTTGGCAAAGTTTAAGGGAATTTTATTAATATTTTAATTATCTTTTTTTTTTTTCAATTTAAATTTTCAACGCATTTGTTCTCTTCTGTTCGATTTAATACATTTGTTTATTTTATTGACTGGCACAATGAATTAATGTAAAGAAAATTATAATTAAAAAATGCTCTCGAGCGGGCACTACAGTCGTGTTTTGGTGTGTGTGGAAGAAAGAGAGAGAAACTACTCTGCTACTTTTTTTTCCTTATTTTTTTTCTCTTATTTAATTGCATATCATTTAATTTAATATTAGTAACTTACTTTTTTCACGCCCTTTACGCACTGCCTTCATTTTTATCAACGATGTTAGAAATTAATTTTTAATATTTAATATATAAATATATATTATTTGTGCATAAACAATGAACAAAATATAAATATATTATAATATTTCATTTGTGTATTGCACGAAATTATATAAATGATAAATAATTCATTTATTTTTTTTTTTATATTTAATATTTATATTTTATTGCAGGAATTTTTTCTATACGTTGGAAAATCCTCGCACTGGAGGATACAACGAGACACTGGCGAACACAATCCAGCAAAAGTTCTACAAGCAAAAGACCATCATAGAGTACAGGGGGGGGGTTTTCGCAGTGAACTTTACGCGCAAGTCCATTTGCCAATGATAAAGAGTGTCCCAAAATTCACGCACGAAATAACAGGTTGATTGTGCTTGAAAGCTTGCGTTAATTTTGGGACACACTTTATATTACTGTAGATATGTAAAGATATATACGTGTAGATTTTTTTTTTTAATTTATTCACCAAAGCGTTGATGACGTTTTGATGGTGTATATGGCGATGGTGAAAAGTAGGATGAAGAATTTATAGTTTATAAATGACATTTTCGTGTCACAGACGGTGAAACGAGAACAAATTTATATAGTTTATGATGCGATATTTAATATATATTCTCATGACTTGTGGTAAAAATATACATGTATGTTTATGTAGTAAATATAAAGTGTCTGGCACATAACAATATATAAAAGGTAAAAAATTCAGATGTCTATACGTCATAAATATTAATTCTTTTTATATATTAATATATATTGTTTCGATTGTGAATATTTTTATCTTTTATGAATTTTTTATTCATTATTCATTTATAAGTACTGTAAAATCTCTTCTGAGGTCGGTATTCGGAGGTTTTATTCTGCCTTTCTAATGTAAAACCGATTATACATTATTCATAGATCATAGTCTATAAATTTTATTGATAATTGTGGAGACGAAATGTGAATGTGGAATATAAAAAAATGGAGATGAATATAGATCAATTCATTGTAATTGGAATTGTTGAAATGAAATTAATGTCAAGAATGACAAGATATACATCAGGACGAAAGTATTCCAATGAACAATTTTTTTAATTGGATTTAAATAAGTTTGTAGAAGTGAATATTGGATTGTGTGAAATCCGATAGAAGCATCAGTAAAATATACATCATATTCATTTAATTTTATTTCGTATCATTCTAATTATATCAATTCGATTACTTCCTCTGAAAATAGATTATTTGTTTGTCCGAAATAGATTGGTAGTGAGAAATTCGTAACCAGGTAAATAACGTTCGCAGTGGTGGCCATTTTTCTACCTGTAGAAAAATTGAGGTTATGTCTTCTCTCTGATTCAAATAAAGATATTATGTGGTTAAAGATAATAAATTAAGATAAGAAATTTGCATTCTTTGATTGGTTGATTTCATATCTTTTCTCTGTCGCTATGTAATTTTTTTATCAGAGATAAGATATATATAACGTTAATTTGAATGCTAGTAGAATAATGGCCATATTATCAGCGTAATGACATGAAAAAAGTCGCCATTTTCACGCATCTATTGAGAAAAAAAGATTCTCTGATTGAATTAAAATTTCAAATCAATAACAAATACATATGATATAACATAACATAATTATAATTTACTCAATACTCAAAATTTGAATATCGAACAATTAATAACCTCAAAAAATTCACGCGCGTCATTTAAATAAATCCGAAAGGTGTCGCGAATCGATTATTCTAATTGACAGGACGATCGCGCGCGCGATTCTGGACTTTTTTTTTTTATTATTTGGAAACTTTTGGCTGGAAATTCGTTACACACTGGTTCATTGTCTTGTCTAATTTCAACAATGCGGACTATTATTCAGTTCGCATAGCCATTGTCAATTAATTCATCCAATAAGTTGTTCCCTACATGTTTCATTGTTTGATACTGAACATACGTAATTGAATTCTAAATAATAACGGAAAATCATTATTCAATTAATAAATACGTAAATAAAATAATAATGTATAACGAAAAGAATTTGGCACGTCTAAGTTACAGAGAATTACAAGTTCTTGCAGCGGAACATCGAGTACCAGGAAATATTAAGGTTAATTTTCATTTTTTATTTTTTTCTTTTGATATTTTTTCCTTGAATAAATTACCGAATTATCATGATAAAAATTTATTTGAAATTCGTCACAACTCTAAATTCAGTATTTCATTCATACACTTATTTTTTTTTAAAGAAACACACGATGATAAAAGTAATTCTAGCTGCAAGAAGAGGTGACGATTCAGAGGTTACTCGAGTTCTAAGTGAGCTTCAACAAACGCGGAAAAAAAGAGTTAAAAAAATAAAAAAAGATGTAAAAACCACAATGCATTCAGCTGCAAGTCATAACAGTAATTATCAAGTAAATAGATACTACGCACATCAACTTAAACCATCATTTCATTGTGTAAGTTAATTCTAACCTAAATGTTAAATTTTCTTGTAAATTGTAACACAAAACTGATTGATTCGATTATTTATAATATTTTTTTTAAATTTATTAATTATTAATATGAAAAAAAAAGATTTTAAAAATGAATAATGAACATTTCAAGGCATCTAACCTCCAAATTGTGGCAAAGGAAGAAATATCAAATCACGACGGTGAGCAGCAACGTATTTCAAATTATGAAAATGTTCATGAATATTTTATACGAGCACAACGCGATTATCGTTATGATATTGATAATAATGTTGACCAACGTGGTGGGAATTCATCCTCAATTGTTGATTTACGTATAAATGAACAAAAATCCGTTATTCATCAAGCATTACCACTCGATCTTCATCGTGCTACAAATATTCTTTTATCACCTACTTACAATCATGATACTGATAATACCGATAACATGAATTATCATCATTTTTTGGATCCAAATGATTCAATTGAAACGCCATTGTTGCTAAAAAAAATGTTACAAGCACCAGTTGGTACAAATTTAAAAGAATACGCAGGTCCCGATGGTATTTTCCGTGTTTATTCACGGAATAATTATTCCCAAAGTAATTTTTTTGATGATTCCGATACGTTAACTGCCGAATCTGAAAGCAATGACAATGATGATATCGGGAATACAAATGAAAATTTATATTGCATTTTAAATGCAGATCAAAATTCGCTTATTCACGTTGACGAAAATTTAATTACCAGTCACAATGAACAAAATTTTAATTCAATGAATCAAAATTTTACAAACATCACTGATCGCTTTAGAATGGGATATCAATTAACTGATACACAACAAAATTGTCAAAAATGGGTACAACAATCCAGCGCAACATTAGTCAATAATGTGCCAGAAACTGAACAAGATAATGCAAATATATTTAAATCGCTTTATTGTTCATATCCGGATCCATTACAGAATCGTATTAATAACATGCAAACAAATCAAAGTCAAGATGAACCTTTTAATAATTGTTCAATAATGACAAATGATAATAGTCGTAATATTAATAATAATCATCATTATAATAGTAATAATAATAATGAAAGCTCGAATTATTATTATTTTAATAATGACAATCGTGTTGAATCATCAAATTCATCTACGCAGCAAATTGCATACAATTATCAAAATGAAAATAATAATGCTGCTATTGTGAATAATAATATGCAAAATAATCATGATGATGCTTATTATAATCAACAGAATAATAGTAATGATACTAGTGGATATAATTCACAATTATATAATATTCATAATACGGAAGTTTTTAATAGTATTTATTCAAATGCTGATAATACTTCTTCGCAACCATTTAATCATGATACTGATAGTTTTGCTGGATTTAACAATCAGAATGAAGTTAATAATGTACGAAGCAACAATAATGAATATTATTACAGTGATATGTATTCACAAAGTTGTCAAATTGGTATTAATGTTGATCATGATGAAGTTCAAACGTTAACAAATAATCAATATCAACAATCGGCGAAAAATCGGGAATCTCATGACATTGGAATGAATCAAATGACTAATAATGGTAATGAATATTCTCAAATAAATTAATTGCAATTCAATTTAGATGAAAGAAAAAAAAAGAAAAAGTGAATTTTATAAAGGTTAATAAATTTGTTTTCTTTGTATTTTGTTTAGGTGATCTTGAGTTATATTTTCCGCGTTGGAAACAATCAGCAATTACATCGGTTATCCATAAAAATCTTGAAAATCTATTGAATATTCGTAAATATAATCAATTGGATGAAGCTAAATCTAATGAAACTTCAAGTGTTTTTTGTTATGCAGCACCAATTATAACACCGAAACAATTAGTTGCTAATGCTAATGTTTGTACTCAAGAAAAACGTTTTGTTGTTGAAAAACGTAAAAATTCATTGCTGAAAATAAACAGTAATCAAGTTTACAACGATACCGCACAGGGGCGCAAAATGGCAAATGTAATAGAGGATTCAACTTCAAACTTTCCTAATCAATCGGATATGATTAGCAACAACACTTCATCATCAAATGATGAAAATTTTAAACATAATCAATCGAATGAGATTGATTCAAATACTTCAATGAGTGATCTATGGACAGTGGATCGTTCCAATGTTTCTTGTGATACTCTAACAAAATCAATTGAGTAAATTTTGAAGATTAGCATGGCAATATTATTTCTTTTACCAATCTTTCAATATAAAATAAATTTAAAATCACTCCACATTTCAAGTTCAAGAATAGCAATTAATTCTTAATCATAAGAATGGAAACAAAATTAAATTTTGTTGTAATCCATTAGAGAAAAAAAATTGAAAATGTGATTTATTACAATTTACAATTGCCAAAAAAAAAAACTGATCGACAGAAGATATAAAATATCGTGTTAAATTAAAACTAATCTCCGTATTCAAACCTGGAATTAGTTAAATTAATCAAAAGCCAAAAACGTGAAATGATTAATAGTCATTATTGATATGTACATTGTACTGATGTAAAGAATGTTCCAAAATTCATACAAGAACTCGACGCCACTTGAAATCTTGAATGAATTTTGGGACAGCTTTTATATATTTAGTTATACCAGATGGTTTTTTTTTACAGATGAGTTATTTTGATACAATGAGATTAATATATGAAATCGAGGATACATTAAGGAATACCAAGACTGGATAAGAGATAAAAAAAAATAATAATCATGCATTTAAGGCACATCCTAATATTTTGAAGCATAATATTAGATTTATAATCGAGTATTCAACGTTGAAAAGAGTTTTGAGTTTAAATAACAATAATTTATACTATTTATACTTTAATTAGTGTAATATAATTTGGCCAAATTTAATATTCAAATAATTTTTACTTTTTTTTTTTCTTGTAAAATTAATATGTTTATAATAAAAGAAACAAATGAATAAAATGTTCATTTACGAATTTTGTTAATCAATTCAATTTGAGATCTTGATATTATTTTTATTTTTCATTATGTACAGTGATAAAAATTGTTGCAATCATTTGGAATCTGGACCAATAAATTCAGATAAGTTTTTCACATGTTTTTTTTTATTAATCTTGAATAACTATAAAACAGAATTATGAATACAAATTTAAATTTATTATATAAAAATATTTTTTAACCATTTAAATTATTTACTAACAAGCAGAAAATTATTTAAAAAATGTTTAGTGCTTAAAAATATTTTGTATTCGTTACGTATGTTCATGCATTATAATTTATTTATTTATATAATGATTTATAATTTCAGAATAATAAAAGAAAAGACTCACCATTAATATGCGGAATTTCAGGCTGGTCAGAATGAAATTTTGTTCTGATATAATTCAACAGTCGAACAATAATTGATCCACCTTGATTGGGAGTTGTAAATAAAACTTCACTGTCTTGATATTTTGATGATTCTCCATTTTTAATCGATGATGTTCTTCTTGTTGCAGTTGTAACATGCACCGAGTACATTTTTCTTATTATATTATTAATAAACTTGCTCAGATATATTTCCAAAGTGTAAAATACAAATAAATAAATTTTTTTTCTTTCAGAATTTTTCACTTCATGTAAATTTTTTTGTGAGTTAGCTGAGAATTATAAAATCAAGAATGATATAGGACTGCACTCCAAATGGTGACTGCCTGCAATAGAATCACGTTTTATTCTGACTTGCTCGTGGAAATTTCATGAAAGAGAGGAAAAAAAAAATATATATAAAATGTAAGAGATGGAGAAAGAGAAAATTAAAGAAAAAAAATAAAATGAAAGCTAGTAAGGAAAGAAGTGGAAGCAAACTGTCACACGCATATTTGTATGTGTTTGAAAATGTTTATATGGTATATTTTATCTTTATATGTGTGGTAAAAATACTGGAGGCGTCTACGGTACTTCAGTTTAATGAGACTCTCAAAAACTGCTGGACTAATTATTCTTGTGGGTGTTGCGAGTTCCCAACCACATATTCTATATTTTGTGGTTGCTTTTGTATATGTAGTAGTAGAAAAAATAAGAGAAAAAAAAGTTACAGCGTTATTAAAATTAAAAAATAATATATTTCTCATTGAAATATTGAAATTTCAGAGTTGTTTTTTATATTTATTCACGTTCAATAAAAATGAAAAACAATTTTTGAAGTAAATCATTGTATTTATTAATTGGAATTTTTACAATTATATTATTATATGAACAGATGTAAAAATGTTTTATTTTTCTTTTCTACTTTTGTTTAAAAGTAGTACTCTTTGGTATTATTATCAATGTGAATGATAAATAATTATTGTTTTTTTTTGCATTTTGATAAATAAACGCAAAGAGATTTATAGATTTAAAAGACAAAAAAAGAACATTCATTTAATTAATATTTTATCAAATCTTTTTTTTTTTATTCATTGATAAATATTATAATGTTTACTTAGTGTCAGTAATTAAATAAATAAAACTCTTCACGAATAATTTATTGATTAGAAACAATTGAATGAGAACAACATAATGATGCTATACAAAATTAGTCTTTTTTTTTCCATTGAATTTATACATTGAACGAACAGAAGAAGAAAACATGCATAAACATAACCTAAATATCAAACTTGATAAATTATAATATTTGTTCATTTGTTTCAAATTTCATGCATGAGAAATATATATGTCGTAGAAAAATGTAGTTATTTCTAATCTATATTTTTATATCTTCTTTTCTTTTACGTATTAACATATTTACATATGAATCAGTCAAATAAATACATATAGTAATACATAACCTATAAAATTGCATCTAACAGCAGTATTTCAACTAAGAGAAAAAATAGAACAAAAAAAAATATAAAAAATGCAACGACTGTTGCATAAAACTCTAGAAAGCTGAAATTATTTCGTTGCTTTTGCAACATTAATTTCTTACTATTTTTTTTTTATTAACAAAGCAGCACAAATATTACTGTGTAATTATTTTTTTATTTTCAATGTCTATGAAGATATATTTTTTTCCTTTATCACAGAGTCAAATGCTTTATTTGTCGTATAGAAAAAAAAACAAGAACCATATACAAACTATATTTTTTTTCCTTTTCTTAATATTTTTCCCATTCATTCCTTTCTTCACCGCAGAAGTGGAATAAAAAAAGCTGCTTAATAACTGCCAAAGCACTTTAAATATGTTCAATATTTACATATTTTATATTTAAATTATATGTTTTTATCTCATAATTAAATCAGTCAATCTAAATTTTTATCAAATATATATATATATATATATATATATATATATATAAACATATATACACGCAGTAAAATCTCTAACCACCTTTTAAATATAATCATTTTCCAAATGTTCAAAATTATTTTTATTCTTTCTTGACTTTTTATTAATAATAATCAATTCATAACGATTAATTTTCAAACGGTTTTCTGTAGCTGCTATTTTGAGGTTATACTGTGTATACATGTACATATTTATCATAGCAGAGAGACTAGAAATTCTCTGATTTTTCTTAATTCTTTCTTGTCACTATTCCATCACTCTTATTAATATTAATATTGTTATTATTATTACTATTGTTGTTAATGTTAGAAGTAATTGATTTCTTCATAGAAGAAATACTTCTAACTGGATTAATTGTTGCTTTATTTTGTTCAAATTTTTGTTGTAATGACGCAACATTTGTTTTACTACCCGCAGCTTTTTGTACAGGGCCACACTTGATTTCATTTTTTGCCTCAATTTTATTAGTCAATCCTACACTCTTTGGCGTTATCAAAGGTTTATTCGTTTCTTTTGTTATATTTGATGATATTGGTGATTTAACTAAGCTAATATTGTCTCCCATTGGCGATTTTTTACGTTCAGAAAATGTTGCGGCTTTTGATACAATACTGCTTGGTCGTGGTGGCAGCATTATTTTTGTTTTTTGATTAATTTTCACTTTAGCACTGTCGCCAACAACATCAGGTGATTCAGAAGTATTCGAAGACGATGTCGAACAGCTTGATACTAAATCAGGACTGTTATTTTTACATTTAATTGAATTTGTTGATGGACTTTTTGGTGGAGTTGAAATTATATTATCTTTTTTTTCCTTTTCGCCAATACTTTTATTTGACTTCAAACTTGTGTCGGAATTTTGACGATGAGTTTTAAATTCATGACTTTTTGTGGATTTCAATGAAGTATCGGAATTTTGTCGAATATTTTTAACGCCCTCCACTTTTGATGTATTCCTGCTAATACCAGGTGGAGTTTTTGTACGATTTAATGGTGGCTTCGTTGGTTTTACAATGCTATCTTTTTTTTCATTTTTTTTCATCGATGAGTTTTGTTTGCTTGACAAAGATGACGACGACAGCGTTGACTTTGTTGCAATTTCAATAGGTTTTAAACCAAGCGCCTTTGACATATCATCATTTACATTTGGATTAGTTGACTTCAATGAATCAAGTTTACAATCGTCAATTTGCTCCCGTTCTGTTAATTTTTCATCTGATTTTTGAACGATTTCTTTATTGTCATCTATATTTCGTGGTGCATTAACCACTGACGGTAATAAATATCCCGATGATGTTTCAGATACAGCTGAATTGAATTTCGATACAGAATTTGAATAAACACTTGATGGTGATTTATAATGATTTGAATTTGAATTAACATAAGTACCTAATGAACTATTAGATCCTAAATTGTCAAAATTTTTTCCCATAATATTCGCCTCCTCTTTTTCTTTTTTTTTCCTCGTTAATGTCGATGTGGAATAAATTGAATCGAAATTACGATTAGATATTTCCGAAACAATTTCTGATAATAATCCCATTGTTTCCGATGCAGTTGCAGTTGAATCAATCGGTTTCGGAATTTTATATTCATTTGTATCGTTGAAATTAAATAATTTTCGTCCTTTTTTCAATGGAATTGGATCTTCAATCACAGCATATATATTATCATTCGACGGCGATAATGATTCCTCCATAATGTTTGTCAATGGATTATCACCAACAAGATTCATACAATCATCATAAGTGTCTTCGTCATGAGCTTCTGTCGAATTTTTTTGCGTTACTTTCACCGGTGGATTCTGATAGCCAGGCAAACCAGGAATTTTTAAATTCTCAAGAGATTTATCACTGATTAATGTTGACGACGATGGTGGAACTGGTGGTGGCGGTGAAGTTGGTCTAGCACTTGCTGGAATGCTAATTGGTCTTTTATACGAATTTGATTGTCGCATTGAACCAAAAGTATGAATCGTTGGTCGATTTGTTAATTTACCATCTCTCATTGATTGTGCGCGCATAATAACACTTTTTTTTTCACCATCAACTGTCACATCACCCGCTCCCAATGGCACAACTGGAATCATTGACGTCGGAATATCAATTTCCGTTTGTGGAATCGGATTAGATATTTCTAAATTTCGTAATATCTCTTTATCAATAACTTTAATTGATTTTTGACGATGAGATTGTTGATTACGAGGTAATGAATTAGTTCTCTCATCTTTCTGTTGTGAATTCATACGAATAATTCCATTGCCCGGTTTTAAAATCGATGCAATTCTACTCAATGTCGTATTCTTTTCTTTTTCATGTCGTTTATCTTTTTCAGATTCAATTATAATATTAACTAATGGCGTACTGTTGGGACGTGATGATTTTTGGGTTGATAATGACGTCGATGATGCACTCAATGTTTCGGGCGGTCGAGCTGGTACTTCGGGTGCTGGTCGCGTTGGTAAAGCTGCGGTATTAATTAATTCCATTGACGTGCATGTGGTTGCGGCTAATACAGGACTGCTTATCAATGGTCTAGCAGTGCTGCCGGAATTTAATGGTGGTAATGCTGGCGCTAATGACGATGTCAAAGGTAATGAATCCGTATTTTGTATCGTTGTATTATTCTCCTTAATTGATTGAGACATAAAGGCACTCTTTAAAATATTATTACGTTGTTGAGGCTTTATATTTGTTTTAATCATTACAGTGGGTACTGTTGGCGGTGGTGGAGCAGGTTTTGTATGCTCTAATGACGATTTATTTGTCGATGATTTAACTGTGCTGATTGGCGTTAATGTAAAACCTTTGAATTGCCCAAAAAGATTGTTGTTGAAACGTTCATCCGCGTCTGTTTTTGGTAAAAGAGTTGCACATGCTGGATCTTGACTTAAACTTGAATCTATTGTTTCAATACCTCGAGACATTGGATGATGATGATGATGATGATGATGGCTGCTGGGACGATCGATTGTCTTGATTATGAAACCACGGTCATGTCTGGAATTTGAAATAAAAAGCGAATGCTGAAATAAGGATGTAAAGCTGTAGGAATTTTTTCTTTTTTGTTCATTATTGTCTTCTTTCTGATTTTGTTTTTTTTTTCCACTAATTTTTTGCATTCCTCTAGCATTTTTAAGCGTCATATTTCTTGAATTCATTCATAATCATATGCAGAAACAACACATGCGCATGCGCTTTTACAATGTGCATTCGTCACTTGCAAGCTTGGGTAAAATTAATTTAGATAAAAAAAAAAGATGTTAGTTGCGTAATTGAGTAGTTAAAACATGTAGAGTTGGAATGAATGATAAATAAATTAATAATATTGTCAATTAAGGTAATAAAATAGAGAGAAAAAAAAAGAGAGATAAAGAAAGTAAAAATCAGGAAACAAACTAAATTTTCTTTCATTTTTTGGTTTAATAATATTTATTTTTATTTTATATTTTTTTGTTTAATATTTTTCTTGTTCTTCTTTTTTGTTCGAGAATAATACAAGTGATGCAAACTAACATTTAATTCACTGAGTTTTAATAGAAATTAAAAAAGAAAAAATAAAAATTAAGTCGCATGCTTGGATCAACGCATTGTCAATTTTGTTTTTTATTTCCTTTTGTTCGAAGAAAAAAATGAACGGAAAAAAAATTTTTTTTGTTCATGCAATGAGACACATGCTTTTGTTGATTTATTCCTATCACGATTTGCAATATTAAAAAAATATTTCTTATATACTAAATAAATACTATATAATTAAGATAAGAATATACGATTTTTTATAAAAAATTAAATTTTCCCCCAGATCGCAAAATTATTATTGTTTTTTCTTTGCCAATTTTTTTTTTTTTTTTGAGATCGGGAGCAAATTCAAGATTATAAAAACATAAATGAAAAATTCGTCTATTGCACGAATTAATCATCACAGAATAATATACAGAAAAACTATTCCTATCTAATCTTCTTTACATTTTGAGTATTAAAATTGTTTCTGTTATACACAATGATGAGATTCAATGAGTGATTGCACAATTTAAAATATAACTAAATGCATTATTTGCATTAAAAAAAAAATAAAAAAGACAATTTCAACTATTCAAATCTTTGGTTTGAGATGTTGTGGTGGTGCAGGAGGTGGCGGCGGTTTTTTATCATAAAACGGTGTTGGTTCTTGAGACTTATGAAAAGTCATAATTTCAGAATTAACAATTGGTAATTTATTTATTTCATTTAATTTTTTAAACCCGTCCGAAAGTTGTGAAATATTTTGTGAAACATTCATTTTAATTGTCGAATTATCACACAAATTTGGTGTTGAACTACCACATGGACTTTCATTTAAATGCTCAAATGCCATATCAGTTTTTAATTTTAAACCATGAAAATTTTTCGATGACTTTTGAAGATTTTTAATTCGATCTGATATAATTGTTCCAAATTCAATTTTTTTTGGTGAATCCATATTTAATTTTGGATTAACGAAATTTATTCCACTATTATCAGCAATATTTTCATTATCTTTCGATGAATTATTAACTAATAATGAATTTCTCACGTTAATATTACTGCTACAATTAATTGCTTCAGGATTTGTCGTACTAACAAGATTTTTTTTCGTTATATGAATTTTATCTCGTGCCAATGTATTATCACTTATTGTAAATATTGACGAAGAATTATTGTGCAATCTATTATTATTTCTTCTACTATTATAAAGTGACGAAAAATATTCGCGTATATGAGCAAAGAATTTTCTATTTTTTATCGCACGCGACGATACTTTTGTCTTTGGTGTTCTAATAACACTCGAATTTGGCGGCTTGAATTTTTTCAAACAGACGAGACTAGATACGTACGGTGGTATAACATCTTTTTTCCATCCAGGACGTGTTGGGTTGTTTTTCCTGTACCACATCGCCAACAATACGAGGACAATCACCGGTAAAATACCCAGAAATATCACATATAAGGCAGTGATAACGTCATTTCGTGCTGTAATCAAAGAAAAAATTATCGTTAATATTTTTTCAGAGTTTAAATTTAATATCAAACAAATTATATTGCATCCTTAGTCTTATTTTAATTAATAGCACAATAGCAAAATGTGAAGAAAGTGAAATAAACTTGTAATAATAAAAATTTTGTAATAGAAAAATTAAACAATTCGTTTATCCAATCTATAATATTAATTATTTTGCTTCTGAGAATAAAAAAAACTAAATATTAATAACGTTTCAAGTTTGACAACTCTGCGAAACTAAAGTTGCTAAAATTAACGTTGCGCAAACCGAATTCTCTGATTGCCTGCGCATTATGTGCAAAGTCCAATTTAATTTTGTATGAAATAAATTTTTTTAATATTACAATAAAATATTGTGTATATTTGTTGTTTTTTTTGTTGAAAGTATTAATTTAAAAGTTAATAATACAATACAAAAATTTGAATTCTTTGTTGAAGATTGAGTCTGAAAATTATTTAACTTTGTTTCTTTATTAAATTACATAGTAAATATTGCATAGAGAGACGGCCCTGAATGTTTGAAAAATTTAAGTTGTCTTTAGGAACCGATTGAAGAAATAGTTGATTAAATTGTGTGACTCTACTAAATGTTGAATATTAAAATTATCGGTAGAGAAGAAAGCTATGCAATCAACCCCAAACGACATTCTTCTATAATATCGACTTTATTTTCAATAAAAAATTTATTCATTCATTAATTCAACTTGACACGAATTAATTATATACATCGATGCAAGATTTGGATGAAACTATACAACAAATGGAATATAAAAATGAAGAGACGAGGTCTCCAGAGGATAAAATAGCACACTTCCCTGTCGATAATTTGTCATCTTTCTTATATATCATTAATTTTCTTCAAAAATTAATAATTGCTGTTTATTCTAATACGAATTGCCTTTTTTTTTTTTTATTTATGTAAAAATATATTGGCAATATTTTGCTTTCTATTGTGAATTCGAGATCTGATTCATAATAGATGGTACAATTGTTTGATCGATATTACCATTTGGATCTTGTGCTGGTCCACTATCATCAGAGCCGCCAAAACCTGGATGAAGACAATCAGGTGGTCGAAATCCACGATTACAATGACAATGACCAAGGCTATTGCAAACCCCATTGCCACCACAATTATTAGGACAAGCCTCTTTGCCAATTGTCGTTGTACGTAAATCCTCAACCGGCAGACATTTTTGATTGACACACATCTGAAAATTTGAATGAATAAATAATTTATTACTAATATTTATAAGTATTTTTCAAAAGAACAGAAATTTTCAATTTATTTTCAAATATTTTATAAAGACTTTAACAAAATTCTATACCTATAAATATTCATAATTTAAAAATTGCTATTCAATATGGCTTCTTTTTCATATTATGGTATGAATAAATATAAAGAAGCCGCAAATTTGTTGGGTTAATTGATAAATCGATAAGTTAAGGTAAAAATACTTGCAAAATAAATGAAACTCTTGTAAATATATAAATGTTGATATAAATCAGAAATAAATTTAAAAAAAAAAAAATTAATGAATGACTCGATTGAAATATTATAATATAATTAATGACAAAAAATGACAATTACCTTTCCTGGTGCGCATTTGGCGCCATCGGGAGCAAGACCAGGATCAACTTGATTCAATCCAAGATCAACGATTGCAGTACGACATGCAATAATAGTACCACCATTATTGATAAACGAGTGACTCAAAATGGCGACTGATTCCATACCAAATTCCAATCGTTCATTTAAATGCTTACAGTGTAACATTCCACAAAGAATATTGTGATCATTACATTTAATATAACTCGCGTCAATTCTATTGTATCCACAATTACCATGTATTGTTCCTTTATTGTTCATATCGTAACATTGAGCATCTGATGATGCGCCACTAGGACCCCATAACAATTTACATTGGTCATTGTGTGTACGACATGAACCTTGATAGCAATATGCTTTTCCCATGCTACAACTTTCACCATCAACTTTATACACATCTGAGGGACAATATTCACTTTGTCCAGTGCAATATTCTGGCAAATCACATTCGTGTTCAGCACTGCGACACTCAGTACCGGCATTTTTTGGTCGACATGTATTTAAATCACAACATTCACCCGTAGCACAACTTGCATTTGAATGTAGCATACATGTTGTTGCATTGCAACATGGATTATCACAATTTTCTTCCAATCCACAGTCACATTGTTCACCCGATTCAACAAATCCATTTCCACATATTGGACTGTCAAATAATTTTGTTGGTTTATTACGTAGGCAGTAGTCCATTCCATGTTGAAATGCCTGTGACAAATAATCAAGAGAACATGATGACCAATGAGTTGGACTAGTTGTGCCGCTTGACCGTGCCATTATACATCTGAAAATAAAATTAAAAAATCATTTAATAATAAATTTACATTCAAAATTCATCAAAAAAATGTTTTTTTACTTATTTTATAATTTTTAATACAGCAAAATTTCTATTATCAATCATTTTTCTAATGGTCAGAACTTTTTATTTATGTTTTGATTTTTTCTTAATAACACTCATTTTATATAACAGTGTTATCTTTTTTTTTTATATATAACAAATGTCTTATCAATAAAACAAACAAATTGTCTTCAATGTAATATCAGAAATTTAAAATGAACTGGCAAATATAACTTGAAAAATTATGTCTCATAAAAGTTTTACAAGAATTTTAGCCTTTAAATTTTCTGTATTTCTCAACCTTATGAAATTTGATGTACGTATTTTTTTCAAGAGTATAAAATTGAAGTTATTTGAATGGCTTACCGATCTTCAGGGCATGAACATTCAGCTGAATCGTGTTCCATACCAAAGTTGTGGCCCATCTCATGCGCCACAGTTGCTGCTACGAGACCAATAACGTTCGAATGATCCATCGATACTCCACCAGAAAACTCGTAAGTGCAAATTGGCCCCTTGAGAGCTTTTCCTACTACAGCATCCTCGAAGGTTATTCGCCTGGTGATTGAGAACACATTTTTAAAAGTTCTTGCAACAGATTTACTACGCTACACTCTGGGGAAATGCAACGATGAAAGCCATTTTCTTTCTATATTTACTTACACACTAACTTGTATTGTTCATTGAAAGTACCGCATTGGAATTTTCCAAGCGCCAAAGGAAACTGAATTCAAAGTAATGAAAACTCAAAGAAAAAGGAAAAGAAACGTCTAGAGTTTTTTTTTTAAAGTTTAAAATAAAATTTAATTAAAATCTAGCAATGAAAAAATGAATATGTAATGAGAAAAAAATGGCTTTCTACAATGTTTATTTATATCTTTTGATAATAATAATAAAAACTCACGTTAACAATTGAGCGTTATCATTTGGCATCTCTTTTACGAGCATTTCACGCCGATAACGTAAAAAATTCGCCAATGTCGTATCGCCTTTTGTCGAAAGCATTATTTCATCTGAATCTGTCCAAACTTCAACTCCAACCAATGCAATAAAGATATTCAATGGAGTATATAGCTGAAAATAACGGTGAAATTCAATTATAAATAATTCGTTCATTTGAAGGTAATGAATGTAATGGTGTATAAAATATAAAATGAAATATTGAAATAATGCAATGTAAAATTGATGTGATTGAACACAGAGGTGTATAAATCGATATTTTATCCATTATCGTTGGCTTGCACACACGCGAGAGAGTGCAACGACTTGTTTTATACCTTCATGCATGAAGTTCAATGGCGGTAAATGTGATTTTCTCCAAGGAACAAATTATTTACACTCAAATAATTTTGCATTAGAGATAAATAAAAAAATTCGATTCAATACAAGAAGAAAATAAAAAAGATTTACATGAAATATTTTGGCAAAAATAAATTTTTAACCTCTAAACATAACTTCTCAATAACTACTATAAAAATTTGAAAATAATCATTATAAAAGGTAACTGTTGATGAAATAAAAGAATAAATAAATAGAATAAATTGAAAAAAAAAGTCTTGAGCATGTGAAAAATTATTGTTTCCTAAAGGTGGATTAATAATAGAAATTTTACAGAATATAACAATCATTATTTCAAATTTTAGGGGTTAATATTTAGCGATTATAAATTATTCATTCATTAAAGTATAATTTGATATGGCATTTTTGATTTATCCAGTGAAATCGTGAAAAATACCAACTGATAAAGACACTTACAGCATTTATTATATTGGCAATGTCTTTGCAGTGATGATACACCTTGTCGAGATTTTCATCCAAGGCCACATACTCTTTCTTGTCCACTACAAGCACCAATTCTACATAACGGGATTGACGATTGGCGTTGTACGGGCCGCGTACTACTTCAGCCGCGCGTTTTCTCTATAAACAAAATGAATTAAAATAGAAATATGAGAAATAATAAATACATCTTGAATTTATGATTTAATAATAGTTTTAAAACAAAAGTAATTTGTTTCAATCTTACTCGGGTCAATCTGTGTCCATGTAATGTTTGTTTGTCAACCTCGTGAACTGTTCCTTCATAACCTGCAAAAAGAATAACAAAAAATATAAGATAAATGGAAGCATTGAAAACAATACACAGCGAGTTGAGTGCAATAAGAGTTTTTGCTATAAAAGACACTATCCTACAGTTGCTTTTTATCTTCAGCAAAGATTTACAAGTAAGGAAAGACCAGTTGTTGCTTTTGTCTTTATTTTCTATTTGTTTGTTTCTCTACAATTCCTTTTTCTTCATTTCATATTCTGTTCTTTCATGAGAACTCGACGAGCTTCAAACAGTTTAAACTCAAACTAAAACTTCTTCATACTAACTTGACAACAATTTTACAATTGCTTTTAAATCTTAAAGACAAGAAAAATAAAATCACAAATAATATATATTATCTTACCGCATGTAAGATTTGTCAATAAGTCACTGTGCTTGTAAAGATAATGATTTGAATCAAGTGATTCATTTTCCGAATGAATGTGATGCATATTTTCACCATCAAAAATAACACCACGTAATCCTTTACATGTTGACACTGCCACCCATGAATCAGGAATGCCTCGAACACTTCCTTGATAATGACAAAGTTCCTGCAATAAATTAATTCAAATTAAAATCAATTCTAACCTAAAATAAAAATCAGAATCAAATGATATCAAACATTTATGAATTGCTCATTATTATTCTATGTATTAAATTTACAATAAATAAAATAGAGCAACGGAATTAATTTAATAAAAAAACCAAGAAATTTGTGTACAATTTGATTGAATCATTCATGATTTCACATATTGAAATATTTATCTTGAATGTATAGAAATAAAAATTACATGTCCCAGTTTGCCTATAAAATTTATTGACTGAAAATGGCTAGATGAAGAGAGATGAGTAAAGAGAGGTGAATATAAACTAAATGTACATATATACAACAGTTGAGTGGAAAGTGTAACGATTGGATGATATACGTGTACATATGGAACGAATGAGACTGGTGTATACGGTTTGTCAATGAGGCGGCCACAATTGGACGAGATTAATTTATTTGATTATGTAAAATCAACGATATAATGCTTGATTGTGTTCCCCACCGACCCGAGAGAATCGGGAATGTATTGTATATATTATTATCTACATAGTAACATGTAGATGTGTTTGTGCATGTGGTTTAGAGAATTCAATTCTCGTTGACCAGACATTGCAATTCGCAACAATGAATTTAACGAATTAAACGTTCAATGACGATATTCAAGTTTAATTCTGTATCAATTGTTGATTAAAAATTAATTTAATATACTTATTTGATATTAATATATAAATTTTCATTGATTTTATTAATTTTTTTTTATCAAATGTAATTTTTATCTAACCTAAAAATCAAATTCAAATTGTATCAGACATTTATTAATTGATCGTTATTTTATAACTGTCGTTTTTCTATGTTCTAAATTTACAATAATATAATTTCAAACTTTCTATTATTGAAAAATATACATGAATTTCGCAATGTAAATTTATAAAAGTTAAAAAATAAAAAAATTAAAAACACCCGACTATGATTTGTCAAGTGTCAGTAAATAAAAATGATGAAACATTGCCAGAGATGCTGGGTGAAAGGTTCAAGGAACGTTGTTGTGACATTTTTTTCTGCTCTAATTTGCAAATTAATATACAATCCATAATAATTCCATTAATTCTACGTGATAGCCGTGGCCGCATAATCTGTTCTGCATCATCAAACTATTCACTTACTTGTTACATACTAAACATAAATGTAATAAATAAATAAATAAATAAATAAATAAATAAACAAATAAATTTACTACTCAAGAATTGGTAAAAATTTCCTTATAATTACTGACAAGAGATTTTACTTAAAACTAGTATTTGGCAAAGCGCCATTTTTAATTTTACATTTGAATTCAAATATTCTTCAGCTGGATGACACTGGTGGATAATTAACCCATCAGTATTAATCTGAACATTTACAGAATTAAATTTCATCTTTTATTATATACTAAACTTAATTAACTCTTCTTTAGTATTAATAACTAATAACATATGCTAAATATATCATTCAAAATTATATCAACAGTTGAATAAGGAATTTAAGTACTAATATTAAAATAATATAAAGTTATATAAACTAAATTAATGTAAAGTATTAAAATGTTCTTGTTTAATATTTATCAAATAAACCTAGTTTGATATTTTTAACATTTTTAAATTTACTGAGCTAGTATTACACAAATTGTGTTGAATCACATTCAATTTATCTCAATATATCTATTAATAAATAAACTCTGCGTTATGTTTGAAGTTGAAGTTCATTATTTTTTTATTTTATACATTCACGAGTTTAATTGGCAAAAAAATTCGAGCAGCTGCATAATCAATAAATTCATTGATTTAACCAACAAAAAATTGTCATAGCAACAATTTATATTGGAAAATTAATATTCATCTATTCACACGTTAATTAAAAATAATCAATAAGTCTATAAAAATTTGTATTCACCAGATGTCGTTTATATACATATTAATATCATAATTGATATTAATAATATATAAACTTTCAATTAATTATTACTTACAACTTTATCTGGTGATTCCATTTGAAATTTGCCATTTTTTTGTGTTCTTTGTTTATAACCAACTGGAATGAGGTCAGTGTTAAGTCGAAGATCTAAAATCCTATCGACTCCATCAACTTGAAAGCCCACTGTCAAAACTTCACTGTGTAGATAGTCCTATAAATAAATAAAAAATAAAAAATTAAATAAAATCATGAATATGAATATAAAAATATATTTTTATATATTCTATAGAAAGAAAGTGAAGGAAAAAGTAACGGACGAAATGTGAATAGGAACAAGGACAATCGAACGATTCATCAGAATTTAGAACGATCAATAATTCAATAAATCCACGTAATAATTTACATGTTTGTGTGGGAGGACTCAAGAATTACCAATACAATTTAATAAGCGTCAGCTATGAATTTATATCTGTGTCGATATAATACTAATATTATTATTTAAAAATAACTTATAAAATTCTATTTATATCATTTAAATAAATGGTACGCTCAGTCTACAATTCATTACCCTTAATTGCATTCATCAGTAAATTTTCCAATCCAAATATTCATTCATCAAATTACTAATTTTTTTTTCTTCTTTTTCTTCTACTTAATGTAAACATAAAAATCTAAATTAAAAAACTTAATTCATAATTTTCGTTACAAAAAAATCACCAATTTAAATGTCACTTCATTTTTTTTTCTTTTTCATTCTCAAATTCATTATAAAGATTTGAATGTCATTGGTGGAAGGATAAAATATTTTTTTTCTATCTCGTTTCAGAGAACATCAAGGATATTTCATTCTACGGATTTACGTGATGTGAATACAGCAAATGCACACGGGAACTTAGTTGGGGTATATTATACATATAGTATATTCATGTACAAGGAAATGACATTATATAGTTTTTGTTAATACAATGAGCAGGTGTGCATTGATGTGTGAATTAATTCTGTAAATGCAGTGTAAAATAAACTCCAAATTGTCATTTAATTAAATTATTTCTACATTTCCAAATATCAAATTGAAGAATTTTAATTTAATTATATAAAATACCTATTTACTGTTCATAATATAATTCTTAATTCATCAATATTCATGCTTAGAATGTACAATGATGATGATATATATTGTTTAATATGAATTCTATATTGATATAAATATTGGAAAAAAATAAAAAAAATTAATCTAAAACTTTATCATGAAACAAACAAGGGCAAACACACGATGTAAACGAGGTGGGAAAAACACGATAAAAATAAAGTAGAGGATAAGGAGCGTAGCACAATGGCCGGAAGCAAGGAAATCACCTTATCATACAGAACGAAGAGGAAAAATAAAAAAAAAAATATAAGAAAAAAAAAAGAGGTCACAAAAATCAAGAATTTTCCTCAGCGAATTTTCTATCAGAAAAAAAAAAGCATCAATAAAATATCCTGACATTTAGAGCACTGACAAAAAAAGATTGTGATAATGAGAATTAAAGTGAAAAATGGAAAAGAATAATCTATATGAAGAGGAATAAATTTAGAAAATTGTAATTTGACTAAATTAATCTGAAATTAAAAATAATGTGAATTTTTCAGCATTTTATTAATTATATTATCACAACATTTTCATTTGTGATGGTGTCAGCAGTCATTACTTATGCATAAAATTTATTATTTACAATGCGATTATGTAGATATATATGTTCAAGTG
The DNA here is from genome assembly GCA_030347275.1 of Microctonus aethiopoides. Taxonomy (NCBI): domain Eukaryota; kingdom Metazoa; phylum Arthropoda; class Insecta; order Hymenoptera; family Braconidae; genus Microctonus; species Microctonus aethiopoides. Next base: position 5,289,066 of record JAQQBS010001424.1, read on the forward strand.
TAAATCAACAGTTGCATCAAAATGAGAATCATCAAGTCTAACAATATATTTGGCTTTACAATCAGGAATAGAATTTCAAATGCAGCAGATGTCATGAAATTTGCATGGAAATTGTTACAGCACGACTTCTATTGCATTTAGAAAAGGATCAAGCAGACATTATAATATTATATACCATGAAGACTAAATTAGTTTGATTGTGCAATTCCAACTGACCAATTCACTCTAATATTTTAACCTGAATTTTATATTTCAATTTTATTATTACTTTTTAAAATTTTTTTTTTTAAGCTTTTACTTTATAAACTCACATTTTCTTTAGTGTCGAAAATTTCTCGTTTACTTCGGCCATGAAACACTCTCGGTTGTACCAAAACGTGTGAACTGAATTCTGCTGATGGTCCTGAAACAAAAAATAAAAAAATATAAACACTTTTAGACAATTAAAGAAAACTTTTGAACTTATCTTGTCTCTATATTATTATTTCTATCTTTTTACTTGTTCCGGACAAGATGGAAGAAGTTAAAAACACTTGAAGAAAAAGAAAAAGTCTTACTAAATCTTATAGCTCATGCGGCTACAAAAGTTATGAAACTTTTTGTTTTCAATTCTTCAACTCGGTTGAGTGCTCTCGTGCGATTCACTCACGATTTCTATATCAACGATGCGAAATGTTCAACTTAAAATCGAATAATGTTAAATTTTGTATTTCATCTTTATACTTTCAATACAGATGAAAATATAAATAAAAAGAAAAAAAAGGAAATTAATGAGTAATTAATTGGAGAATTTTTTTTAATTTTAATTTTTCTTTTCAACTATCAACGACAAAAGAGTTCGCACGTGTTTTCTCACTTGCGGATCTTTATTCACGTTCCCATGCACATCCTGATTCACCATATGTGAACTATATTATATTGGAATGAAAGAGAGGAGCAAATAAACCGGACGGAAATATTCCATTCTAACTCCAACTCAACCAATAAAATAAATTAACTTTATCCATAAAATCATTATAAATTATGGAAAAGAGAAAAATATTATTCTATCATAATATCACAATCTAAAATAAACATTTTTATACGTATATAGAATTTAAAATAAAATAAAAGGTGAGTAGAATTAAATGTAATAAAGTTCGTAATGTTTTACTATTTATTATAAATAATTCCTATTTTTTTTTCTCGAATTCACTCGTTGCCCAATTAAACTCGATAATTAGCGAGTCGTGTCAGGCAGTAAAAGCACAATACAGCAGTGGGAGAGGCTGATCCATATAAACTGAACTACGAATGTATGAGTCAACCGGATGTTGCAAACTCATACCATATAGACAGTCTCAACATATGCTATTGTGATAATACTGATGATATCCGTATTATTGATTATAATTAATGACAAATTAAATAAAAATCATATGCAAAAAAAAATAATGCATAATAATTATCCAACAAATTAAAAAAAAAAATTATCAATCAATCAACTTGATCAGTACAATGAGTATAATCAATAAATTAATTGATTATACCTATTATCAAATAGTTATTATAATAATTTATTTAATTTGTTGTCATCTAATAATTGTTTAACAATTATTAAATTGAATATAATTTATTTTCTAAGAATTTTTCATGATAATTTTTGCTTTTCTTGTTGTTGTAGTTATTTTTTGCAATATAAATGATGAAAAATGAAGCACCTTTTCATGAATATTCTCGCTATATTAATTTAAATATTAATATTTTCTTTTTAATTTTCCAGAGCAAAATGAAACATGGAGTAAAAATGTATAATTAAATTTTGGAGCAAAATGTATGAACTTTTGACGCTTTATATATAGGAGTATAAAATAAATGTATAAATTGAAACTAGAAAAGTTGCCTCAGTATTTCTAATATATATTGCATTAAAAGTTTTTTTTTTTTTTAAATTACGAACGATGTGGACAATGAAACTTTATACTTTAACCCAACTATTTATTATTTCAAGTTCTCTGGTAATGTTGAATTGTGTATTTCTTTTTTGTTAATTCTTGAGAGAACTCGACTTATTTGCGACATTGGCAGACAAATTTACATCACTCTAAAATGTATAAAATGCGTAAATTAGACTAAGTTAGAGGTCTATAATCTATTATTATCATTACTCTTCTTATCACTATACTCACGATAAAGCGTGAAAACTCATGAATTGATTAGATAAATTAGTCTTAAGACATCTCGTAAATAAACTTTTGATTATATACACACACGAACATTAATTAAGTTATCTTACCAGAAATAAATGATTTAAAATATAAGATTGAATAATAACTCAAATGATATCAACATTAAACTTTCTATATAATCCATTGAAAATGCCAGAAACTAAAAAAAAGTTGAAATCCCTTACAGAATCTGACAATTAATTTTATATAGTTGGACTTCTAAAATGAAACAAAATGAAATTAAAACAAAATGAAATTAAAAATAAAAATATAAAACATTAAATGGATTTTTTTTTTTCATATCTCCTGATGTATTTAATTCCTCCACATCTTTCTTAGCTATGTTTGAAATTGAACTCTTGAGGGGAAAGAGCGATGACATACGCCCAATATAACTTTGTGCACTCAAATTACTTTCTTTTTCTCTCTCGCGTGCGTCTCTTTTTAAGCTTCGAAGCGTCATCTCATGCTTCTATAGCATTATTTTTTTTTTTTTCATCACCATCTCCTGAACATTCTCCCTTTTCCTCACGCATTTATACTTTATAGTTGAGCTCGTGCGTTCACGTCACGGCTCGTCGAACATTGAAAAAATGGGGAGGCTGTTTTCAATTCTAAATGATCATTTTTGTATTACTCGTTTCTCTGTTTTAACACAAGGCTTCTTTCATCAATTTTAGAAACAAGTCAGGAAATAAAACGAGCTTGAAAAACAATTATGCCTGTGCATGTATTAATTTTTTCAATCCTGCAAAAGAAAAAAATAAATATTAGTATTTAACCTCAAAAATTTCTTAACCTAAAAACCAATATGAATAATTAATTTTGTTCAAAGTGCTAACATTATAAATAATCTCAGAAATGTTTGTTGGTTTGTCTGCGATAATATTTAGATTGCATTTGATCAAATTGTTGATTTATTTAACATTTTTTTTTGTGTCACTTATGTTAATGTTTAATTTTGAGGTTAAATACCCATGAAATACATTACGGGGTCGTGTAGTAAAACTATATAAAGCTTCAATTTTCCTCCTAATTTAAACTAATTTCAAAGTTGAAATAATTTAATTTCAAACCTAATTTTCAACTAAAAATAATCAATTAATGTTAATTGATCTAGTGAAATAGACATGGTGACACTCACAGGGTCATTCCTGCATGTGAAAGTGTCTTTTAAAACATAATATAAAGTCGTGGGTGTACATAGGGATGAATCATGAATGAGAAATGGACGATGAATTATGCATGAACCAGACAGTGATGCGAGAGAAGATAGAACAACAGAAAATTATTGAGGAAATATCCAAAAGATATAATCAAAGAAACACCGGAAATGAAAAGGAAGTTGACAAATGAATATTTGTACATAAAGTAACTCATTTCAAAGAAAAACTGACGAAAAAAAAATGCATATTTATAAAATTAAAAATAATTTTATAGGTTATGTAATATTCCCTCATAGTCTATACACAAAAAAGTATAAAAATGAATAAAATTATTATATTATATTAATTATATCGATACATGCAACAATGAAATGAATAAAGCGTTAGTAAAAGTTATTGAAAAAATAAATAAACAAATGAAAATTCAACATTTTAAATTATACAAATTAAGTAGAAAATAAACACATAACCTAACAAATGTAACTTGTTATAAAAGCTCACTAAAATACAATTGCCATTTTATGCGAATTTTTTACACACCTCTATCGCAATGATATCTTTTATTTTTTATTCTAATCGTAAAATATATACAACGAAAGGAAGTGTGGCCATATTTGTGTGTGGTGGATCCATGGCACGTGTCTATAGAGAGCTGTGTATAAACCCCTCTTTATTTAGTTTATCTCTTTTCGGTATCGACAGCCGCGCCACAAAAAAAAAATATAAAAAAAAAAAGTCCTGAACAGGAAGAAAGGAACAAAGAAAAAGCACACAACTAATATGTATGCTGGACAAGATAATAAAAAGAAAGAAAAACCTTCCGTTGATTTTTAATTAATTTCATTTTATATTCATCATTTCAAATTATTAAATAAATATATTATCCATTTGAATATTCTAAATAGCATTACTTATCGTCCATTTTGAATTCCCTAGAATTTTTTTGTACGATCCAGTACTAGTGTCATCAATCTTTCTCCTCAAAACTTCAATATTATTTATCAATTACCTAAAAATTATCACGATTTTGATTGATTCAGTATCAAAAATGCCTGAATAATCATTTAAAAAAATTCAATATTCAATGAAATTAATTTTAGAAATCACTCAAGCTCATACATCATATGTCTTTATAATTTCCATTCAATGTGCTTCATTCATTATCGATTATCACAAATAATTAATTGTAATTTAATAGCAGCATTGAGAAACATAATAAACATTAATTTGATAACGCTTCGTTTATCATTCTCTGAAACTGCAATTTATTCTTCACGGTCGTTTGGCTTCAAGAATTGGAATTGTCTCATATTATTTTCATTTTTTTTTTCCTACACCCTCTCTCTCTTCCATTGGCTGCATGTAGATTATACAATTATCACAACAAAATGTCAGCAATATATTCTCCATCATACACACAATATAAAATATTATGTGCCACTCAGTCACGTTCACATAAATCTACAACATTTATACTTGTATTTATCTTCAAGGGTATATCCTTTCACTATATGTATATTCCACATATTTTCCATTATAAATAAATAACTTCTGCATAATTATAACATTTTAAATTAATTCATAGCTGCAAATTTAAAAATTCAATTAATAAAAATATTCATATAAAGTATAATAAAAAGTTATTTTCTTTCTTTACCATCATAAATATATATTCAGAACCATGGAAAAAAAGAGTCGAATGTCCGCCATGTTTGTCTCAGTAGACCCTTCTATTTTACACACAATAAACATCTGTTCAAGCTGGCACGCGTCACAAAAACTCTATTTGTACATTGTCTATATAACGCCTGCACAATTTCCCCTCTCAAACATCTCTCAATCTCCAAACAATTTTCTCTATTATTTACCACATATAAAATATGGTTTTATTGTATGGTATATGAAACTGCAGTTCACATGAAATTTCTCAAACAATGGAAACTATATATAAATAACGTATTGAAGTATAAATATAGAAGGCCCTCTTAATAGCGGTCTCGCTTGTCCGGAATGTTGACCACTATATAGAGGGGTGTGTATTACTAAAATGAAGTCAAGAACAAATAGAAATCCCAAAGAATTCGAAGGGTGCAGGCCGCTATTGAGAGAATTTCAAGAATAAAAAAAAAAATGAACATTTTTGAGATCAACACTTTTAAAAAAATTATTTTGCATTTTTTAACGTTAAATCGAGTGCAAGAATTTTTTGAAATGGGTACATGAATGATTTTGGAAGGCATTTACTGGGAGAAATAATATAAAAATGGGAGAAAATAAATCAACACAAAATGGTGACATAAAAGAAAGATGGATGAATATATGAATGCAAAATAAAATGACATGGAAAAGAATGATAATATTTATACAAAACAAACTCTTGAAATATCCGCATACAAAACCAGATGCTCAATTCACAGAGCTTTCAACTCTTATTGTACTTTTATTAGCATGTCATATTTATGAATTATCCCACCGCCATTTTAAATAACTGCAAACAATTTAAAATAAATTCCGTCAATTTCAATACGTTCAATTAAGCAAATATTTCAATCTAATAATTTATATAAATGCATATTTATTAAAAAAGACAAGAATATTTGAATTTAAAATGTGATTTCATTGTATTTATGTGGGATTTTTAAAGTAAAAAAAAATTTTTGTGGGCGATTTACGAGGTAAAAAAAATATTTCATTGCATCATGGATGCATGGAAAATTATTTGTGTAGGTTGAAATTGATGTATAAAATTAATACAAGAAAATAAATTAATATATAAAAACCACTCATTTCTATCAATAAACATTAACTTTCTTCCCACTTTTGAGAAAAAAATAAATAAAAAACAAAAACAATATTACATTCAAATACGATCTGCGAATTATTTGATAAAACTTTTGCTTCATTTCTCAAACTCATTCAATAAAATATTTCATACAAATATTCATCATCCATTTAATAATTTTAATAACAATTAATAATTCCAAGTTGATATTAAGTCACTCGACAGTTTTAGATAGATAATTAATATGAAGATTAAGCTTCGTATTTCTCTCTGTTTGTATTTTGCTATACTTTGAAACTTTAACCACAATTTAACTTGTGCATAGTGCACTAAATATAAATGGTGTTAACGATGCCAAATTATGGCACTGTAGAATGCAATAGAGCTGGATAGAAAAGCAAAAGCGAATTATCTTTGAAATTTCTGAACAATGAAATTTGTTGTTGCAGAAGACTAAAATTTCCATGGTGAATTTATATCACGAATTAAATTATTAAAATTATGTAACAGCTATTTTTAAAATAGTGTGATATAAAATTTAAGAAAAAGAATATTTTGAATTGAAGTAGAATATTAAATAAACATTAATTAATAAAAATATTAATTAATTTACCTATTTATATTTAACCTAATTTCAAAGTTATAATATTTTAATTTATATAACGGTGATTTTATAATAAAATCAAAATTTTTTTAATTACAATAAATTATAATGTTTTAAACAAATCTAGGGAAATTAATCTGATTATATAAAAAATAGATCAATAATAAAAATAAATAGTTTCTTATTTTATTTTATATTATATAAAATGCGAAATAATTTTAAATCTATTTCTGGCATTTAAATATAATTTCTTGTTCTTTATGAAATAAAATTTTTTATATTCCAACCGAGTTATCTAAAAAGTGTTCTGATCACTGAATAGAAAAATTGGTGAATACTGAAAGAAGAATTGAGATTCGAAAGTTTTTATATAGCAGTTAAATTAGATTTTTAGTTCGTCTTGATCTGATAGTTTTTTGACTAAATTTAAAATTTGATAAATTTATATAAAAATTACTACATAAAAATTTTTAAACTTTTATATCCGATTTGGATATAAAATAAATAACTCTTGATAAATACCTATGCATTACTAAACAAATATAAACATTTATCAAATTATAAAACTGCAAAACTTTCTTCTTGTTCTAATTGATTTAATTTATACTGTAGATAATTAAATAATTAATATTGATAATAATTCGTACGAATAATTAAATGAAATATTATAATATATATAATATAAAATTATATAAAAAAAATTAAATGGAATGATAAATTAAGGAGAATTATTTTTCTAAGAGCGATTTAATGATTATAATATATTGGTACTTCAAGACATCCGTTTGAATTTGAGAAAGAGAAATGAACCGGAAATTACCGTTGGCCATTTCCAATCGGAACATCCAATTTTACCTATACATATACAAAACTGTAATTAATCCTAAAAGATAAATGCCCTGTGGTTTAATTAATTAATTAATTCATCCAACATCCTTAATTAAATTCTTTTCATTTTGTTTTTTCAAATCCATATCAAAATAAATTATGAAAAAATTCTTGTAAAAATTTTCAAAATGCACTTAAGTGCTATTAATTAATAACAAAACTAATCGAGTATTAGGACATGTGTTTGAATACTAGAAATCCATTTCTAAATAACCAAAGCGTGTCCAATTGTTTTATGAAAAAAATTAAAAGTAAATGCAAATAAGTATATTAAAAAACCGGTTGTTTGTTTGGAGACATACAGACAAGGTATACATACAAAACTGACTCATAACATATATTATACACTATTATGTGTGTATGTAAATATTATAGAGGTATATATATTGTATATACACATGCAAGAGGTTTCATTTTAACGATTTTGAGTGAATCATCGCGATCAATGCAGCGTGAAATACAGTCTGAGGGTAGGAATTATACTTTACGTATCTATAATATAGTTTGTGTATACAGTATTGTCCACTTGAGTTACATTTTTAATTTTTTATTAAAGTTCAAGATGTTAGGTAAAAACTCTGGTGCTTAAACAAATTGTTTATGTTTTGATACTTGATTTTTTTTTTTGTTATTGAATGCATTTTAATAAATTTTCATGTCAAAGAATTTTAGTTAAGAAAAAATTTCTATAAATAATAATAATTATTATTATTTTGGAGTTTGAATCAGACTTGGTTATTTTAAATTAGTGGATTTTTTATGATAAATTATTAATATTATTAGATTGAATAATTTAAGCAGGTTTTTTTGTCATCCATTTTGAATTCACTAGAATTTTTCTTGTGATTCAGTACTAGTGCTATCGATTTTTCTCCTTAAAATAACAATATTCATTAACAATTATGCAAAAATTACCGGCAATCTTGATCGATTTATTATGAAAATCTATAAATAATAATTATAAATAATAAAAAGTTCTATATTTAATTAATTAACTGATTTTTATAAATCTCTTAACCTTGCATTAATGAAAATAATAATTCTAACCTCAAAAAAAAAATTTTCTTTTTGTTCATATAAATATTAAAATAACAATATTAAATAAAATGATAAAAATAGCTTGAAAATTTATGCTTTAAATATTATATTTCAATATAAAACAATCTATTGAATCAACAATCGTATAAACAAATAATAAAATAAGTATCAATTTCGCAATGATTAAACATAAAATGAGAGAGCAAAAAAATATGATTCACAAATACTCATTAAATATTTTATCGTCATTATCTTTATGTAGCTATAGTCACATGACGAACTGTCATAAGTGACATAAAATAAAAAATACAACAATAATAATAATAATGAATAAATAAATAAATAAATAAATGAATAGAAATCAACTGAGGAAAAAATAATTAATAATCAAATGATTATATCAAGTATAAAAAGATAAATAATTTTCATTATTATATTATTTTATTGCTTAAATAATTAACAACTAAATGTCAATCAATCAAGTCAATTAATAAAATAAACAAAAGAATAAATAATATTAAACAAATTCTTAATTTGAATAAAAAATAATCAAATAAAATTTCAAATCATATTCATAAAAATTTTGTATTTGTTTATTTAATTATTATCTCTACTATTAATCACTTTTATTATTTATTCTTCATCATGATAATTCCTTCATCATCATTCAACTGACAATAGACATAAACAAAAAATAAAAATCTCAAACTAAACAAAATAACAACGACAAATAGCATCGATACATTATTTTTCTTTGTTCAAAATTTTCTTCATTACTCATGTATAATTAATATAATTTACAAATTCCAGGGCAGGTAATGTATAATTAAAAAAAAAAAAGAGTAAAATAATATTGTAATATAAAAAAAATAATAAATTAATCATGACTCACCAAGTGGAATCTTGATGTGGTCGGATGCTGCGTTGGTACAGAGTAAAATAGACGAAAGCAACGAAGTAAAGACTAAAAACTTCCATAAAACGAGTTCACTGCACCAAAGTCGTCGACTGATGAACAAAATGTTGAAGGAAGAAGCGTCATAGCCTCGCCAAATATCACCAGCCATAATTTATTATTTCTTCACACTTAACCCGCTTTATAACCTCCTTTTTGTTACTTCCAATACTAATAATAATAACTACAGTGGTAGAAGTTATTAATTATTAAATATATATTCTATTTATTGATATATTTCACAACATTATGAATACATTTTTATTATGTATATTATTTATATCACATGCACTAATTATTTTATCTTCGCATCGTCAAGCACTGTAAAGATTTGAATGTTTTTTTTTTGTTCCTATTAAATTTTTAATGTTTTGTGATGTCAAAATACACACACTCAACCGTTTCACTTTGAGTTTATCAACAGACTGCAGTAGCAGCAGAACTGAAATGAAATTTCATTGGATGCTATACGCAAATATAGAACGTAAAAATACACGCGGATGAACAAGTCGAATGTAACCGATTATTAACGGATAAATACGAATTTACTGCAATGGCGCTGATGGCAGTCCGTGAGCCACCATTTTGTTTCTAGCGGGAAATATTTGAAAGTTTGAATATTTTATTTATAAATAATTTATTTCGAGAGTATTCATGAAGAGCTTTGTAATATTATTAGTCCAATTTTTTTGCAAATTGTGTAATTAATGTGCGATAATTTTGTTTTTATTGTTATTATATTTAATGATTATTTTTATAGGTTATGGTGCATTGAATGAAAGAAAATAACGTTGACTTGTATTAAATATGTATGTATATTGATCAAACTTTATGTTTTGAGGATTAATCAGACGATATATAAATTGTAAATGAAGAAATAATGGCAACTATGTTAAATACCTGGAAGAAAAATTTAATCCAAACTATTGTGGAAGAATGTAATGAAAAAAATGTGGCAGTTTCTAAAGATCTAGTGTCATTTGTAGTAAGTAAAATAAAAACCAAAATAAATAATAATATATATATGTATATAAACTTTTAACATGAAAAATAATTTTATTCTCTCTGTCTGTAGGTTAATTTACTCCAATCAAATCCAGACTGGTACATTGATATAAATAATGAAGAGGAAATAAATAAAACAATTGACACGATAACGGAAAAATTATTGGATCAATCGACTCCAAATTTAATAACATTAAAATTGCAATTACACTTTGCAAAACATTATTCCAACAGAAGTAATTTAATAGTTACATATATAAATATATCATATTGATAAGAATTATACAAATCATAATGAAAATATTTCTGAATATATTTTATATATTGTAGATGAAACAATTAAAAAATATAGACAACGACTTTTGAAAAAATCATGTCCATTAATTATTGAAATTTGTGAAACAACACGAGTTAACACTGATCGAGAAATGGAGAAACTATATCAAAAAATACTTGTGGTAATAACGTTAATGAGTGGACTGGGAAATCCAATGATTCCATCAATTTTAAAGTATGAATATTAATTATAAATTTATATTACTATTTGGAGGTTATACCTCTAAATGATGAATAAATTCAACGAATTCTAATTCATTAATGGAATAGGGAAGCTGCAATGGCTCTTCAAAGTGTTTATTTACCCTCTGAGGTTACTCATCTTGTAACACTTTCACGAAAAGAGAAAGAAAAACAATTGATTGAACTGATGAGTATTGTTGCAGGCATCCGTCTATTTAATAAAGATTGCAAGAGAGGTGGTGATGGCATCGAACATTGTATAATAAATAATTTGGATAAATATTTTCTATATTCTATAAATGAATCATTTGATGTATGTATTAATGATTAATCCATATGTGTAATTAAAATGGTTTTAGTGCCAACAATATTACAAGAGGCCATTGATAAATCTCGTGAATTAATTTTACAATTGTTGGAAGAATTAATGAAGGCAATTTATCGCTTAACTACAGCTGTTGAAAATATCATCAGTCAATCGACATTTATTGAATCTGATGCAGTGTCTTCAAGCCAGAAAAATATAAATTCAGAGATGAATAAAAATATTATTTGGATTATTGAAACACTTACAACATGTCGTCAACAAGAAATTTACATAAGGTATATAATTTATATGCTTAATTCATGGTAATATTAATAATGTATATTTTTTATTTACATTGTGCAGAAAAATTTTAGCTGATGTTGAATTTTGTGAACGTGAATTTAAAACACTTATGGAACGTTTTCAAGCACGATTACTTACGCTTCATGAAACAGTCAAATATCGTACAGCAATTCCTATTGTTCAAGTCTACGTTAGTAGGATTTATAATAAAATAAAATAATTACTTTTGTTATTATAGTAATTATGACATGTTAATGATGAAATTAATTATTATTTCAGCCACAATTTATTAATTTATCCGACATTTGGATGCATCTCCAAGAAGAGCTCGTTGTGGTGAATCAAATGAATGATTTTATTTGGCAATTACAAACTCTGAATGCCAAGGTATAAATAAAATTATTAAAATATTTTATTATATTGATGTGAATATATAAATAAAAATATTTCTTGTTGGATATCTTTATAAAGAATATTGAAATTCATGATGAATCAAAGTTGGAACCGTTTTTAAAGAATTGCGAGATACTTTCTGATGCTGAAAGACTTGAACGTTCGATGGGTCAACGGATAAGTAAATAATTTTGATTTTAGAATACTAATAAAAAAAATAAAATTAATCCAATAAATATATGAATTATTATCCAGGTGAATGTGGAAATTGTTCAATATTTTATCCAAATACAGCAAAAGATTTTGAATCAATTCATCTTCAGGTGAAATTATTTAAAATTAATTAAAGTATAAATTGCGAATAATAATGAAATTGAATAAATAAAAATTATTCATTAGTTTTTGGGATTTTGCGTTTGGACATTTGTTGCTGGACGTGGTGCACTTATACCTGGGAATCCCAATATTGGTGTAGCAAAATGGCGCGGAAAATATTATGCTTTCAGTGCAAACGATGCGGCAAAAAAATTTGGCAATGATCCTAATAAATATGTATATCAAGCTTTGGATTTTATTCGTCGACATCCAGAATACATTCATCTATTTCATGTTCATGAAGATATTGAAGCAATGAATAAACAAGAAGAGTAAAGAGATGCTTTTTTTTTTTTTTTTCATTATCTGAATATAAATATAAATTATCCGAATTGTATTTTAAATTGACTGATGAGAAATAATTAAAAAAAAATTGTTTAGATCATTGGAAGAAGGTTGCAAACAAAGAGTCCACCAGGATCAAAGTGTTCAGACTGATCTTCATGTTTTCCATACAAACATTGACGCGAATTATAATCACAGCCTATGGGAGCACAGAAAAGCTGCACTCAAACTTGTAAGCGACTGGATCAATAATGTTTTTGTCATATTTCACGATTAAATTCTTCACACAAACTTACTCTATATTAATTACAGAATATATTTATAAATATTTCTTTGTTTTGTTTGCTCTGTCAAGGTTAATATTACGCAATCTCGTACAAGGAGTACGCAAACAAATGTGTCACACTTTAAAAGAACAGCAAATATTCAGGCGTCATTTGCCAAGAGTACGTATGTTCAAACACGACGGGACAATGAGTGCAATACGATGAGAGATGCAAATTTCATATTTGGACTTCGTGAACGTAAAAATGGTGTTCAGCATATGATTAAATTCCCAGCGAATTAGTTGTTATTCTATTTGGATATTCAAATTATTTTTGACGATATAATTAACAAATAAAATGAAGATTAAATCAAACATAAACATTTTCTCTTATCATAAACGAATTTCATACCTGATTTTTGTTTATTTGTTTTATTTTTTTTTTAGTTTGTTTACTTGGAATAAAAATGTTTGCCTCGTGTTATTTTTTCATGATTGTAATTCAATGCTTTTCAATTACATATTTGTTTTTCGTTAATTTATTCCAACTCACAAAATGGAATTTGTAGGCCAATTTTCATTTTTTTTTTTCGTTCAATTAAGTCGCTTATATAACATTTCATGCAATGACAATTTTTCTCTTGATGTCTGATAATCATAAAAAAATTGAACGGAAACTTTCAGTACCTACAAATTTAGTTTTGCGTTTTTTTGTTTGTTGAATTTTTGCCTTCATCGAAATACAATCATTTTCGGCGTTAATTTTTTTTTTTCATCTTAAATATAAGTCAATTTTTACACAGGAAACAAAATGAAATAATAATAATAATATTAATAATAATAAAATTACTACGTTATACGGCAATTAGTTAATTACACATAGAAATACAATGAATTTTTATTTTTTTTTCTGAAGAAATAAAATCATTTTATCATGATTTTATTCATTAAAATTTTTTTGTTTGTTTTAAATTTTGTTGTTATTCACATAATCTTCATGTTTTTTCTAATTTTTTTTTTTTGTGTATGTGAACTTATTTTCAATGTATAATTTCAACTATTATACAGAAGGGAGTACACATCATATTGGAGTCATTCATGTTTGTGTATTATGTTTCAGTGTACATAATTTATTGATAAATTCTTCTCATTAGCTTCATTTTTAATTCTCACTCGTTCTTTTTTTTTTCTGTATTTATTTTTCTGTCTATCATTCTCACATTTATCACTCGTTCTTTTTCTCCCACCCAACATTATAAATACGGAAAAACAGTAGAAAAAGAAGAAACCCAAGCGTTTGATATTTTCAATTTTTTTTATACATATTTTTTGTTGTTCATTATAAATTAAAAAAAAAAAAAAAAAAAAGAAAAAAAAAATTACATTACAATGATTCTTATAATTGAATAGAGAAAAAACAAAGTACTTTGTTTTGTTATTGAAAACAAATGGTAAATTATACAGAATTCTTAATGCCCATCAAATCATTTAATTGATTTTTAATTTAGAAAAAAGATAATAACATTGGAAATTGGGCACGTTACATCACTCTTTTGTTTTCTTATTTTTACACATCCATATGAATAATGCAATTTTCGTAACATAAATTGTTTTTTTTTTGTTTTTCTCGTGATAAAGATGAAAAAAATGAATTGAGAAAGGAAAAGATTTCCTCTTAGATTTACATTTAAAAACTTCTTCCTTTGTTTTAGCGCATATCCTACATAAAACACAATTTGTTTTGTGTGTATAGCTTGCTTGGAATTAATAATATTATATGTAAAATTGTTTCTCATTACTTCTCAGAAATTGGGCATGATTACGAGTTTTCAATTTATTTATTTTTCCTTCTTTTATTTTTTGACATTGCGGTGTGGGAAGCAGTAAACAAATGTTCTCTTTCGCCTTTGTAAAAATTTTATCTAGAGTGAATTGAATTTATTTCGTTAATTGTTTTGTTTTCGTGTCTTTGCCAACGTTAATAATTCACTCTCTTTTTATTTTAATAAAATGTCAGTATTATTGGTTGTTCATATTTCCCATCACACTCTCTCTCTCATTCTCTTTCATTTTTTCTCCTTTTTCCTTAATCTACGAAATGATTTTTTAGGTATTTCATCATACCAAAGGTCCTGAAGCGTTTAACTCCGATAACTTTAAATAATTCATCATCGCAAATGGCGAATTGTTTATTTTTTGGGTCCTAAAATGAAAGAAAATAATTAATGAATTTATCAACAAATAAAACTTTTACACAATATAAATAAACAAATAATACTTACGTAGAGATTTCTCTCCTTAATAATATTCCAAACTTTTTTAACAACTTCATGACGTGCCATTTGTTCTGCACCAACAATTGCAGCTAAATCAGGTGACAATGTTATCGGTCTCGTGTAACCACCTTTGCCTTTAGCACGACCTTTTTTCGCTCCGGCTGGTGCTTTCTTTGATTTACCCCAATCCTCATCGCTATCACTGTCACTGCCCTTCTTCTTTCCTTTTTTTCCTGGCTTACTCTTTTTTGGCGTAGGCTTGGCAACTTTTTTCGGGCTGTATTCTTCATCACTGGCGTCATCATCGCTCGCACTTTCTTCATCATCAGATGATCCCTTGCGTTTAGTTGCTGCCTTTTTTGGTGGACCACGCTTGGCCGGTTTCTTTTCTTCTTCTTCTTCCTCTTCCTCTTCAGAGCCCTCTTCTTCTTCTTCCTCTTCACCTTCCTCTGACTCTTCACTTGCTGCCTTCTTTTTCTTGCTCTTTTTAACAGATTCCTGTTTGCCTTGAAGGTGTTCCATCACTAAGTCATCAACTTCCTTCTTCCTGTTGGACAATAAATATTTGTTTATAATTAATATTATTTTACTTTAAACTAATATAATTATTAATAAATTAGAAAATTTATATTGAAATGTTAAAGGGGGAACGAAGTGACAGCTTAGTAAAATTTATCAGCTACACACAGAAACCCTTTCTTTTTATTTTGGACACGTAATATATTTTGTTCTTTTTATATTGAATAGTTATAAAGAACAATATTTTTCTAAGTATTGATATAACACTTAATATAATAAAGTGTCCTTTAATTTAAAAAAAAATCATAGAAAAATTTATTTTTCAATGAGTATAAAAATGGCGGCTTTATCATGTCATATACGGTGGTAATATGGCCGATAGATATGAAATCGGCCAATCAGAGTACGCGAATTTCTCATCGTTATTCGAATTTTGTTTTTCAAATAAAAAAAAAAAAGACATAACCTCAATTTTTCTATCGGCAGAAACATGACCATATCATTATCACCGCAAATGACACTTGAAAAGTTGCAATTTTTATACAACTATTAAAAAAAATACTGTAAGACAGCAAGAATGTGTTTTATTTTCCCGCCATTTTTCTCTTGTTGTACAATAAACAATTATAATATTCACCTTTCAGAAAGATCAATGTCCAATTTTTCTTCAATTTGTTGTCGCACTTTTTTGGCAGACATTGTCGTTAAATCTGCGTCCTTCAAAATTGCTGTAAAGAAAAAAATTAATTTAAAATAATTACTGAATTATAAAAAAAAATTTTGTGTAATATAAAATGAGAAAAATTTTATTCTGAGCCATCTCTCAACATGGTAATAAGCTGTATATCATCAGAAACGGGTGGAACAAAGAGAGAGAAATAAAAAAATATAGGGAGAGAAAGGGAGAGAGAGAGATATAAAACGTAGCAGCATCGCATTTCTCGTGGTACCGGCGGGAACACGACAAAATATCGAACGTAAATGGCGGACTCTGCTACAATACACTCTCAATTCATAGTGTATGCTAACCAACATATACATAACTATAACTATATATATTCAGTACTACGTATCTGACAGACCAATCGACCGGCTGCGTTTGTTATCGAAATAATGTCTAAAAGTCTCTACCAAAAATCATCATCCCCACCCAGTATATTTTTATATTTCATCTCACTTCTTCTTTCTCTTTTGTCGCGCGCACTTTCCTTCTCTTTACATCAAGACATTCTCACCAAGTTGTATATATCGTCAACAACCGCCCTCTGTTGCCAATTTTTCCCCCCATCATCACCATCGTAACGCGCAGTGCCTCATAAAATCCCCACCCAATCACCTCACATCTAGTGGGGAGAATATATCAAACTCGATAACGGCGGGATTTTTTTTATAATTCAAAATCATAAAAAAAAAATAAATATATTATTTGCATTAATATAAAACACAAAAATTAAATGCAATCACATTTCTACTACTTTTACAATTATTCGAAAAAAAATAATATGTATAACTCTGGACTTTTGTCCTTTAAAATATTTAATAAATTAATATTAATAAAATGTATATTAAAATACATTAATTTGATAGAAATTTAATTTTATTTACTCATTAAATTGAGCTATTTAATCAAAGAATGTACTAATTAATCAAGTGCAAAGTTGAATGGCAATGAAAAAAAAGTTAACGTAATACATTAATATATATTATATATCTATCGCGCCATGATACATGTACGCCTCGTTTTTCATAAATGCTAAAATTACGTCGAAACTCAATAAAATAATACATAACCTCATTTCAACAATCGCGACAAAGAAAAAAAATAATCGTATATAATTTGTAAATAATAATTCATTATACAATGAATATTATTATAATATATAATAAATCGCGTAGAATTATTGTGATGTGATGATAGATGAAATATTTGTTCATGTTGTCTCGTACCAGGAGCTCAAGATTATCACCGTACAATGGCCGGCGTGGGGCACGCCACCAACGTACACTTTAGTCTATCAATAAGCCTGTGAGCATTGGTAGAACTACTCTCAAAGTAAACTTACTATTATTTATTGAATTTATAATTAATATTCGATGAAAAAATTACTCATTGCAATATAATAATTAATATGAGAGAATAATATCATCTAAAAACATCGTAAATAAATGATTTTATTGAACTTACCGGTGATTTCCTTGCGGAGTTCGTCTTTCGATATGTCGGCCATGTTTAAAACGTTCTTTCCCCGTGTGCGTTCTGCTGCCAACTGAGCTCAAAGCTGGCCTGTATGAAGTTCTGTAATCTGTAGTAGCGTCCGTTGATACACTCAATACAAAAACCCGAATGTATAACCCTCATAAAACGTCACCTTATCATGCAAATATAATCTATTATTAATGATTAATATTAATAACTATATAGACAAAATTGTAACAATTATTTATAATGAACAATATTGTTAAGATGCCCCTAACGTTTTTATGGTCAATTCAATGTGTCTTTGTGATATTAAATATGAGTTGGTGATGAAATTTTTGGATATGAGTGTACCTACAAGACCCGTGTCTTTAGCGTCTACTTGGTACACTCCTGTCGGATTATTATGGAATATTTTCAATAATTATTCAACATTTATTTGAAATATCTTTGAAATAAAGGAATTAATGAGGTTATGATGCACACGAAATTGAGATAGTTTTTTTTTCTGAATAAGTTTGGTTAGATGCCCCACGTTCAATTTTGCTGTTTAATATGTCCATTTTGGAATTTTTCAATATCATGAGATGGATTATTTGGACAAGTCAATACACGTTGCAAACTTGCGTACATCATATGACAAATGATTCATTTGCGCGGCTCTTTGCATTTACTTTTTTCTAAAACTATTTTTTTTTCCATTGAATAACAAATTTATAAAAATATTTATCATGTATTTTACAGGTTATGTCATCTATATTATCTCGAATATATATTTTTCTTTACATTTTTGATTTGTGTGGTAATTATTGTTTTGCCAATAATATGATTTATTTATTATTTCGAAATATTTCCTCTTGCTCCAATGCATCTCCTCACAAATTTCAGTATAAATATAATAATATGTGAATGAAAATTTTTATAATATCATAATCCAATAAAATATTGGCAATTAGAATCATTCATATTAATTATCGTTATAATCATTTATATATTGTGAATGTTTCATTTGATAAATAAATTATAGAGAATAATAATATACATGAGTCATTTTGTTGTGACGATAGTATCCACACCGACCAGTTCGTTTGGGCAGTGATGGGCTGGTAAAAACGCATGCGCACTGAAAATCCTACAGTGCTATATCTACAACAGCGGAAAATCGGGTAGCCTAAAGGCCCCCCAAACATACAAAAATGTCTAAAAAATGATGAAACAAAGAGGAAATAATAAATAACACAAATAATGAGTGGACTTTTATAAAATATTTTTTACCGTGCGATATTAATTCAATGAAAAATGAATAAATTAATAGAAGAAATAATAAATAAAATTGAAATAAAAAATTTGATAATGCATTCAAATGTTTTTTTGCTTAAAAAAATAAAGTGGGAATAAAGGGATAATTTTTATATAATATAAATTTCAAAGTAAAATTATTTTTAAAGGATAATATTTCAAAAATAATAAATACACGTGAATTTCTTGATCATTAAAAATATTTATAAAATGTATACTTACTGACCTTACCTCAAATAATTAGTTTATAGCGCCACTCACCTCATAAATGAGGACGCTGCAGTCGAAAAGTAGAGTTGAACCAAAGCCTCATTTTTTGGATTTTAATTAATCCACATTTATTATTTCTCGTAATTTCACACACACATCAGCACATATATTTTCACAATTATAATTGCAATTTTTTAAATTTAAGTTTTTAGTAACTATTATTTGTACGATGAATTTCTATTTCATTTGATAACAAAAAAAATTTTTCATTGATATTGGTAAATAATATTATTAATAGTAAAGCAATTATACCAGAAATATTAAGCTACTTTTTTTTTTTCGCCTCAATTTTACATGCTGAATATGAAATTATTATTGATGACGAGAAGAATATCAAATAAATAAACTGTACACACAAATATTGATTGTTTTAGACAAAATTAATGAACGAAACGATGTGATGAATGCTTTGATAAATTTTGACAATAAATTAAATTTTGTTTTAAATTTCTTTTCTCCTTAATATTTGGTTTTCTTAAAGAGAAAAAAAAATAAATATATAAGTGTCATGGAAAAACCTAGAAGAAAAAAAATTATCTCCGGATGAAATACATATAGATTTCTCACAAAGAACAATAATAATTTCCCAATAAAATTTTTACATTTTAAATGTCTATGTGATCAAAAAAAAGATGCTATCGAGAAATATGTGTATATTTTTACTTGCCAATTATTAGCATTCTCACCCTCAATCTTCCATTCTAATAGAAAAAAAATGTGTTATTTATAATTAATAACTATTATAAAAATACTAACAAATTATATGAATAACTCGTTTGTTCCTCCTTGCATCAACCGAATGACATCATTTTTAAAAAAAAAACGAAATCATCTTCATTCATCTTGTTTTCTTCAAAGCGGTATCAAGTTGATACAAAATTTGATTCCATAGATGTTTCATCCATTCTCGGCATTAACAAGAAAATCCCTTCCCAATTATTTTACGCATATCAAATGTTTTTCTTCCTTTTTTTTTATATTAATTTTATGATATATCCTGAATTGATAAAAGTTTGAACAGCAATGGTCATGCGTATTTGTCATGTGGACTATTAGCCAGCAAGAAGAAAGTTGTACATTGTCTTTCTTCTGTTTGCAAACCAGTAAAAAGCGTATCAGTCTTGCCTTTTCACTATCCCCTCCGAAATAAAAAAAATTTTTAATTCAAATCAGTTATACGCATTCAACATGCGTGTTTGGGAGGTTCGTTAGTTAACAATTTTTTTTTTTCTTGTTTATCATTTTGAATACTACACTTGTATTTGCTATATCTCTTGATATATCAACTATCACTTGTCACCCAATCAAGCGCTCTCAGAATCATCCTCATACGTTTGAATATCTGTGCTACGTGGTAATAGTAGAGCTACATGTCCATACTTGGTACTTTTATATTTTTCTTGAATAGCTTGTTGTGGTAAATTTGGCGCATTGGAAAATGTTTCTGTCAAGTAACCGATACACTTTCGTAAATCTCTGATGCTATAACCCGTTGATAATTCTAATTCATGTGGCCATGCTTCCTCTTGCAATGTATGACGCGCTACAGCAACTGCAGCTGCTGCTAAATGACTTGGCAAGTATTGAAGATACGGATCGGCTTCCAACATGGACAATTCACACAAGTACTGAACAAAAATATAGAATAATATTTAAACAATAGTAAAATTATTACAATTTAAGGAGGAATAATATTTTTTATATTTATAAAATTAATCAATTAATTAAATTAAACTTACCATAGCCAGGAATAATATTTTTTCAGATAAATTATTACTGATACAATAATCTCTTAGGAATGATAATGGTGTCGGTACAGTAAGATCAAATGAAAGTACACGTAAAATAAGATGTTCCATTCTTAATACTTGTCTCTTTGTATAAGTATCATCAGTTATATAAACGAATTCACCGACATCAGGTGGATAAATTTCTTCGTATTTAGCAGCAATAAACATTGCTGCAGTGCCAACTAATTGTAATTTAGCTCGCACAACACTCATATATGATAAAAATCGATCAATATATGATACTGCAAGATAAAGAGTTTCACTGTGAAGACGATACTCTTCCGCAACTTCTACCAACCAATCAACGAGAATTGATCTCATTGCATAGGTTATGTCTGGTTGTTTTTTCATATAACCTGGTTTTGGCCTGTGTTGTTTCTGTAATTAAAAATAATAATCCAAATATATAATAAATAAATCAAAATATTTATAATGAAGAAAATTAATTTATAATAATAATTTTACATATTTACCTCGGCTTTACGTAAATAATTGTTAATATCTGCCCTATACTCATCCACATCGTAGTAATCATTTTTAAATATTTTCGAAACTTCACGTTTAAGTCTAATATCTTTTTTCTCAGTTGTCGATGTTATTATCGATTTATCCAATGACATTGGACTGCCATTATTGAATGCAGTTTCATCTCGTTTACTTGGGTCAATAATTTCTTGAAGTACAGGCCGGAAGGTTGGCACAATGCTCACCGGATTAACCTCCAATATTGGCTTATCACCACGTTCAGATTTAATATTTATTTCCGTTACTGATTTTACAATTACTTCACGTGTATCCCGTAATACTACGGATTTCTCTTCTTCAAGTTTTTCTTCATACACTTTAAACAGTGGTGGTGGTGGTGGTGGATTATCATCTTTTTTTTCTTCATAAATTTTAAATGATTCAAATTGCGCCGGTACATAAGCTTTTGCTTTTGTAAATTTCTCATCCTTGCCATGAATTTCCTACAAATCCAAAAAAAGTTATTTCACCTCATAAAAGCAGATGCAAGTCTGTGTGCTTTTTTTATATACTTTTATATTCAATGTAATAATTAATTATAATTTTCATAAAACAATAATTATATAAATAATAAATAAAATTATAAAAATTAAATAGTAATGAGAAATGAGTAAGAACAAGCCATAGAGTACTTATGTATGCGTGAAAAGCGGTTAGAGCAAGGGGAGCAAAAACGGAGGTAAAGAGCTCTCTCTCTCTCTCTCTCTCTGTCTGTTACTTACTGGTTTATTCCTGTGGCAGTTGTTGTGTAAAACGCCCAATACAGCTCGTTTCTGATGCTGAAGCCCTGGGCCTTGATGATGATCTCTCAATGGAACATTTTCTTTTCCTCGTCTAACTTCAGTCATGCGATTTTCTTGGTCTTCGTGTACTCTGATCGTAGCCATGATAAAAATTCGGCGGTTGAACTTGTCTCTCTCTCTGGATTAAATTATGATTCGAATATTTTCGTATTCCACTCCGCTTCTATATTTTTTTTTTCTCTATCTAATATCCGATGACTTTAATCAGATACAATTATGTTTAATATATATTTTAAAAACCGTGAGAAAGCTTTTTGCTTTCTATTTGATTTATGTCGAAGTATTTGTGATCACGAGAGCATGGCCGAAATATTTGAGAGTCCTTTCCTCCGGTTTCTCTCACGCGTTTACGATGTTCACGACACTCTATCGACTCTTTCGAGACTCGAGAGTCAGCAGGAAGCCCACCAACAAACTTATTATTTTGTCTCTCTTACTCTCACAGTTCACATTAGTTTCAGCGCCTCTTCAGAGCTCGTTTGAATTTTTCAAACAAAACGTCCAAACACATATATACATGTATGTATGCAACACCACCACCTGTCGAGACGTTATATGTATGACGGTAACTTGAATATTAACCAATCGCTGCTTGGCATTATCAAAAGAAGAAGAGAATCGGCCAATCACAATGCACGTTTTTGAAATAACTTCGTATATGATTAAAAGTGTGATAATAATTGTTGGTTAGGTGGGGTTGAGAATTTGCGCGGTTGAATAAACGCCAATGATAGTTGAGATATAATAAAATCTATTTTACCATATGAGAAATCGAATTTATTATATATATATAGATGCATATTGAAAATATTATCAATAAATTGTAATTCCATTTTGAATGGATTTTGAGGTTATTCATATGACTTGTGAGATCATTTGTTTTAAATTTAAAATAATAAATATTGCTATATTATTTATTTTTTTTTTTAAATATTAATTATTTTTTAGACACTCTAAATTGTTTATTTTGAAAAATTATTTATACTCTCGACTAGTTTAGATTTTAGATTCTTATCTCTCTCTGCGGATTGTGTGAAAACTAATAATTTTGGTTTAGAAAATAAATATATACATCTATATATAAATAAGCCATGGAGTATGTAAAAACTCCAGAAGCAATCACTGTCGGTAACAGTTTTTGATTCATGCAAAACTAACATATACATATATGTATATATTCCCATGATGCGATGAAAATCCCTAGATAATTGCAATAAGAAAATAGGATTTTTATGTTTGAAATGTTATTTCATGATTAAATGCCGGTCGAAGGAGCTATCGGAGGGAACTGATGTGTGTATATTGGTCATCGATTGTTGTTAACAATATCCACGTAAATCAAGATTTCAACCGTTGAATGAAGTGAAGTTAATGCATTTTCTTCACTCCATGGAAGGTATTCATTAATATTACATAAAATTGGGATTGAATTGTTTGAATGTCTCATTAATGAGAGTGAAGTACACGGATTAGCCACTACTTGTTTGGTTATGATGGTGTATATTTACTGAATATTCAAACCTTAAAAAAACATTAATAAAATTTACATATATCATCATTATTAATTTGTATTTTGCAATAAATAAAAGTAATGACTGGTGAAACAAAGCGCGCCAGTCGTTCGGAGGAGCGGACTAAGGAAAAACGTGGAAGAGAATCAAGACGAAGCAATTCAGCGTCAAGTGGTGATGCTCCACGACATAGAAATGCATGCAGTAAAGACAAGAGAAATAGAAGTAGACGAAACAGAAGTTCATCAGGATCTGGTTCAAGTGTATCATCAACACCAGGCAGTCGACGACGTGATGATAACAATATGAAGCCAAAGATTGACGGATGGACTAGAATGGATAATCGTAACAATGGTATAAGACATCAGGACAATGGTAATGGACGCGGTGGTGGCGTTGGTGGATTTAGAAAGAGACGACATTCACCAGGAAATTGGCCCAGAGATCAATTTGATAAACGTCGCGGAATGGGTGGTGGTGGTGGTAGAGGTGGTGGTTTTCAAAGATTTGATAATCGTAATGAAAGATTTCGTAATAATTCATTTAATAGAGGTGGCTTCCGCGATAGAAATTGGTCAAATAGAGGTGGTGGTGGTGGTGGTGGTAGCCAAAATAGAGGATTTAATGACAGAAATCGTGAACGCGAACGATTTCAAGATAGGAATGACAGAATTTCTAGAAATCGTAGTGTTCAAGATGATTCATTGGAAGGCAAGAAGGAACAATCATGGTCATTGGAGACTCCTGAAAAGGAAGTAAAAACTCAAAAGATTGATGATGAATCGCCAGAGAGAGGAAGCAAGAGTCCATCGAAAAAGAAGAGAATTCGTCGTAGATCATCATCGACATCAAGTGTATCAAGTACCAGCAGTACAAGTAGCTCAAGCAGTAGCTCATCGAGCACCTCGAGTAGCAGCAGCAGTTCATCAAGCAGCAGCTCTGATGGCGATAAGAAACGTAAACGAAAGAAGAAAAAGCGGCTTTCAAAAAAGGCAAAAAAAGCTGAGAAGAAACGTAAAGAGAAGAAGAGGAAGTTGAAGAGAAAACAGCGAAAGAAGTTGAGGAAAGTAGCAAAAGATAAAAAAAAGAGAGGTGAAGACGAAGACATTGATAAGAAACAGCCGAAAGATCGTTTGATGAAGGATTTATCAACTGAATTGGCAGAAAAAGCCAAATCAATGGCACCAATGACTAAAGAAGAATGGGAGAAAAGACAAAGTGTCGTTAGAAAGGTGTATGATGAAGAAACCGGACGACACAGGTTATTTGAGAATAATCTCATTAAATAAATCTGCTTATGATATTTACCATTATTCATAATCATTATTGTTGTAGATTGGTGAAAGGTGATGGCGAAATTTTGGAAGAAATTGTTCCAAGAGATCGACATAGGGAAATAAATCGTCAGGCAACGCGTGCAGATGGCGAATATTATCAATCACGTTTGCGGACTAATAAATGACTTCATCTTTGTAACGAAATATTTTCTAAGCATAAAAAAATGTCCTGTTTAATGATTTACTTCCTAAAATTAATTTATTTGTATACCCTCAATTCATTTAACTCATAAAATCTTAAACAAGTGTAATGACAGACGATAATCCGTGGAAGTTATTGTTTTTTTTTTGTCAATATTTTACAGTTTTACAAATATTCGTCTTTTTTTGTTCATTATTTTATTCAATATATTTGAATGAAGTGTGTCGTGTGTCCATCACGATAAACAGGATCGTCTGTGATTGCCGTTCTACATAATGGACATGTGCGTTCACGATCTAGCCACGTCGACACGCAATTTTCACAAAAAATATGATTGCAATGAAGTCTCACAGGTGTCGAATACTCTTCATGACATATGACACAAACTCCACCTGACGCTGCTAATTCCTCTTTTGTTGGACTCGTACCAAGATTCTGTAAAGTAAATAAAAATTATTATCATCAATAGCAAACATAAAATGAACGCTTTGACTTTATCATTATTCAACGCTATGATGCTTATGCATAAATTTTTCTCTTTTTTATTTTTTTTTTTTTTACCACATTCAGCCAAAATTTGAGGAATGCAGTTTGAAGGAATTTCCACCGCGAAATTAATTCACGAATTTTCGACGCAATATATAATCCTACTAGAATGAATCCAATCGTCATTTCTGGCCAATGATATGCATTTTTAAAATATGATATCCAAGAATACATGGGCACTGTTGAACGATAAAATTGAGATGTTGCTTCCATCCAAAGGTAATACTTTCCCTATCATAAAAAATCAATAAACAAAAAATTAATACTCCTATATAAATCATTGACCACAAAAAAAAAATAATGGATAAAATTATAGAAACATTTCTCACCCTTTTTGGACAGACCAAAATTGTTGTGGGCAAACAAGTGAGTAGTGTTTTCAATGCTACAGTTATAAGCTTAAGAATAAAATCAGTGACAATTATAGACCACAAAAGTTCCCAAAAAAATAGTGATTCAGTTGAATAAAATAGTGGTGCACGATTTGGAGCAAAATAAAGTATTGCTAATGCACCAAAAATATAAAGTAATACATGAAGCAATGTTTTACCACTTCGATTTTGTTGTTTAGCTATTTCACGTTTTAAATCATTGTTAGTTTTAACAAATACAAATAGTGAAATAAATAAACAAAGTGTACCGATTCGATGATCGTAGATGCATTTAAGAATTAATAATGCTGCAAATGGCAAATGATTTTGAATTGCTTGAAATAATTCACGTGACTCTGGACTCATTGGCAACGTATCCAACGACTGTTCTTCTGCATTATTATTATTATTATTATTAATATTATTAGTATTATTATTATCACTACTACTATTACTGATATTATTTGTATTTGTTGATGCCTCTCGAATATTGTTTAAAAAATTTTCAGTTGTATTGTGATTAGTGGTTTGATCATAGGATTGAGGTGGATTCGTTCTCGTAGTTATTTCATCATCAATATTCATAACAAAAGTATCGTTCAGTGGTGATTCATGGGATCTTGATGTGTGTACTTGTTGTTGACCAGGCAATCTTACATTGAACCACGACGTCAACGCCATTGGATTCTAATAGAAAATAAAATAATATAAAGTTGGAGTGAATATACTTGTAAAATTAAATAAAAAAAAAAATACGAATGTGCTTACTGAATAGGCTTGAGCAATAATTGGTCGGATTTCTTCTAAATTTGTTGGTACACCATTTGCAAAAAAACCTGTACGTCCCAAAGGTCTTACTGAATTTTGTAATGTTGATGATTGTGGACTCGGCGATGAATTAATTGTCCTTGAAGTTTGAGTCATTAAAATTCTCACCGGTTGTCTTTGAGCAACTGGCAATTCTGTTGTATCAACTCCAACCTGTCCTATATTTTCTAAATGTTGTTCCTGCATATTTTATTATTCTCTTGTTGTTTATGTGTATCAATATAATTATTGACAATCATTTGATATCTGTAAATATATTTGTTGTATGAATTTTATTAATATCAATAAAGGAACGCAACAATAATCTATATATTTGCAAATGAATGACGTGTTATCAATACAACCATAAAGGAAAATTTATATTTTTACCTCTTTGGAGTAATTTTATCATATTATTTTATACACATGTGATTATAATAATTATTATTGTACGTATTTTTAATAAAATATTAATTTTTACAATTTTGTTTCTACAAATTATTGTAGCATTTGTTTGATAAATTTAATTACAGGAAAAATTTTTATAATATCAGCAGTATGTATAATTAATTAATATATACTGTGTCGTGACGAAATGACGAAAAGTGGAATAAGAAGAAGGAGAAATGGTGTGACATTATAAAACACATTATTCGTTCGTCCCCACTTCATTAATAATCCGCCATCTTTTCTGTTTCCTGATCTTCTTTATCTACAGTAGGTTATGTTAATGAATTTTCTCAACAAGAAAATTAAAAAAATATTTTTCTTATATTATTTCTTCAACTATTGTATTTACACAATATAAAATAAATTACGTATAGTAGGTATTGTTATATGATGATAATAATATTTATGCTTTGTATAATTGAGGTTAGAATAATTTTATTATGCGCATTATTTGTTCTACCAAATCATTTATATATATGTTTACCATTATATTAATGGCGATGATAATAAATTAATTAAATAAGTGCATGGTTGTACATACGCTATCTACATTTGAAATACTTTTTTCAATTCATATTATTTATATATGCATGTTGGAATCTTTATTTTTTTAATTTCTTTTTCTTCATTTATTGCAACGGTAGAAGGAAATATGAGTGTTTTCTTTTTGATATAGCGAAGATTTCCTTGTGTGTGAATAATATTAAAATATTATTGATAGAAATTTTTAAGAATCCAAAGTTCTGAAATGGCAATTGCCACATGTGTGTATGTGTATGAATATAAATTCGTCTGCCCGCGTATTTTAAACGAGTTGTGTTTTTCTGTTATTCAAAAATTTTTGGTTGCTCTTTCTAATCATATTCCTTGCACTGAATAAATATGTATGTTTATATTATACACCTATCTACATTAAAATATTCAGGAACTGGCGCCTATATATATAAAAAGAAATGAGCGAAATAAATAAATTATGTTTGCATTTCTTGTAATTTCGCACATGATGGTGTTGCAATATTCTTTGCCTGCTGGAATAAATCATTATCGCCAAAGTTTCGCGCTTTCCAAATCATTGAATCCCCTATGAAAATTAATCATTAATTAGTTAATTAAACAAATAAAATATTTATAAAAGAAAAATGAAATATATATATAAAAAAAAAATTACTTGCATCATTTATAATTCATAACTTACTATAACTTCTTTCTCTGTAACATCCATGCCGTAAATTATTTATATAGTCTTCTTCAACTGAGATTTCCAGACGTCGTAGACTACCCTGGTATTCACTATGGAAGTTTTCTTTCACGAAATATGGAACTTTCAACTCCTGCGTTGTCCTCTCTACTGAATATTTACTGAAAATGAAAATGAAAAAAAAAGAACACACAAATTAAAAGAATAAAACAAACACTTAGATACATAATTATGAATTTATTTATTTAATTAAATATACTCAAAGCAATAAATATTATAAACACAAATAAAAATTGATTACACTCACGAATTCGAAGTCAAACTATATGGAGGATCCCAAATGAAGAAGCTACTCATCATAGTTAATACAATCAAAAAGAGAACTGGTAACATTTGCAGAAACGCAGTATAACCATTGGTTTGTTGGGCGTGATTATGTTGTGTTTGAGTGTTATTCTGTCTCATCCATCGTCCACCAGCACGTCTCATATAAAATTCTTGTTGTGGAAATCCAGTACGGAAGAACATATTAAAGAGTTCTTCAGCCGTTATATCACCCTCAAAGCCTCTTGTGTAATTATAATGTTCATGCGTTGATGTTCTTGATTGGGATGACTGTAATCTTTCTTCATATGATCCATAGAGATCATATTGTTTACGCTTTTCAGCATCTGATAGAACCGCCATCGCATTTCCAATAGCTGAAAGAATTAATTTTTGCCTTTTAATTCAATTAAATGTGCTTTTATAATTTTTTTTTTCATTCGTAACTAATATCAAGTGCTTCGGAGTACCTTTGAAGGATTCAGCTGCTCCCGGTGCTTTATTTTTATCCGGATGAAGCTGCAAAGCTAATTTTTTATAAGCCTTTTTTAGTTCACTGTCTGTTGCTTCTTTAGTAACACCCAAAATTTCATAATAGTCTTTGCATTTTTTTATCCTGTT
Organism: Microctonus aethiopoides; assembly: GCA_030347275.1. Taxonomy (NCBI): domain Eukaryota; kingdom Metazoa; phylum Arthropoda; class Insecta; order Hymenoptera; family Braconidae; genus Microctonus; species Microctonus aethiopoides. The sequence goes on from JAQQBS010001424.1 coordinate 5,319,144, forward strand.
ATATATTCAGAAATTATTCAAATTAATTTATAACATTCATATCAATTATTTAGATTAGTAATTTTTTTTTTTTTTTACCTTTTTACATGTTCATATTGTTCTTTTGTATAATCACCACTGGATGGTGGAGCTTGATTTGTATCTTTGCTTGCAGTTTGTCGTTTTCTCACTTCAGGCTCAGCTTCTGGTTTTTTATTTTGTTTGGATAAAATTGAAACTTTCGCTAGAATTTCTGGAATAATTTAATTTTAATTATCAATACATCAGCATAATTATAATTTTATCTTTATTACAATGTCATTTATTGTTAAATAATTGTTAAAAAATTACCTTCAACTCTTTTGCTGGGATATAATTTCAGAGCTTTTTTTACAAATTTTTCAGCTTCCTCAAATTTACTTTCTCTCATATATTTCTCCGCAATTTCCATGCATTTATCTGCTTCATCTTTATTGCTGTCCATGTTATTCCAATTTTAATTGTGAATTAATTAATTAATTTATTTATTTATTTATATACTTGTTGTCACTGAATTTTTTCCGATTGACGTTTAATTCATTAATGACAAGGCACAATTTAAATAAAATCCAATTATTGATGACAGTATCCTATGTAAAAACATACATAAAATTACGTCATGAATAAAAAAAATGACCAAACAAAATATATATTAATCAAACGTATACACATTTGCCAAATATAATTTCAACATCAAATCTATAAATTACCTCCACGTTATATCACGGGATTTTTCTAAAGGTTTAACATGTGGGGCAACAGTAAAACCTCGTCAGTGTAATGAATAATTTATCTACGATATACTGATATTAGTGGAAAAGTCGACATATATACGACCATTTTATTTTAGTTACTAGCGCCACCGACGGCTCCTACGTGTCATTAGATCACATGATTCAACACACACATAATTATCCATACATATTTGTTCTATTTTGAATATTTAGAATGAAAAATTTTGATTAATTATTTACATTACATATTTAAAAAATTGTGATACATATGTTGCATGCTTCAATCCGATTATGCAGATAGATAATATCAATAATTTTGTTGTTATTACTATTGAAAATATATATTTTTAGTAATCAAAAATTTGACAATATAATTATTCATAAAGATAAATTTCTCTAAAGTTGGTTTTTATTGTATTAATATAAATTTATTTATTTATTTATTGGAATTACAAATATTTTTTTATATATTCTAAATGTATTTAATAGGAAAATTCATATCTTTTTTTCTTTTCAGATATTGACAAATTTGAAAATGATGAAGAGTTAAAATATTATTTCTGTACCTTATTACTTATCTTATCATTATTGTTTGAAGTTATCTCATCGCTGAGTTGATTCTTAACACTATATGTAAGCCCTATGTATATTACCATTAAAATGGATTTTCGATAATAAATTTATAAAGATGGCAAAGAATTTATATGGTTTATTATTATTAATATTGTGCGTGATTAATTGTCAAACTAAAATACCAAATTATTTAAAAGAATGTTATACAAATGAGACTTTTAGTGAAACAAAACTCCCAATGAATTTACAGGTGTTAATAGATATTATTCGAAAAGCAGAAAAATATTCACAAATGTCAATTGATTTAAGAACAATGACATCATCATTGTTGCATAGATTTAAATTTGATGGTATTGAATATAATAAAAATATTAAATTAAATAACGGTGTATTACCATTTGGTGACACTGGAATGGAGCGAATTAAAAATCAAATAACTGAAGAATTAGTTCCGGGTAATGCAAATGCATTTCCATCAAATGCATTATCATTGTTTGAACGTTGTGCTTTACATCGTGCAGTATCAAATTCAATTTGGGACCAAGAGATGCCTGAAACAAATAAATTTTGTGAAAATAAACCAACAGAAAAAATATCTGGTATATAATTTTCATGTAATATGTATATAATTGTTTAATTGATAAATAAAATAATCATTAACTGATATAAATTATAATTTAATTTAAAGCAGAAAATATTTCAATGAATAATAAAAAGTTATGTCCTTTGGAACAAGGAGTTATTTTAACTCCATTTGGTACACTTGCATTTGGTACATTAATTGCTGCTATTGCAGCAGCAATTCAACCGCAAAATGTCGCAGTAAAACTTCTTTTAAATATAACCAATGAATATGATTTTAATGAGGATGAAGTGGACTTTATTATGCCAAAAAGTCAAATGGATTTACATAAATCCATGTGGTTTACTTCGATAATATCATCAACTGCTGAGTTGGATAATGTTTGGTTCGCGACAGTTGCTGGTAATATATTTCAATGTAATGAATTGAATAATATAAAGATTTAAATTGATGAATTAATTTTTTTTTTATGGATAATTCAGGAGAACTAGCGGAATTGGCTGTTTATCAAGGTCCATTTGTTGGTCATCAAATGATCCTTGGTGTTACAGGCTTTTGGAATAACACAATGCGACCTACTAGATATTATCTCGAAAAAGACATTAATTCCGATGTTACAAGAGCAGAAATTATTGGAGCAGTTGACGGTAGTTACTGGTGAATTAAAATTTGTCAATGCTATATTTTTTATAAATTCTATTGAGATGCATTGCAATTTATTTTCCTCATAATCATTACTATGAAGAGTAAAAAAAAAATTATTATTAATTTCGATATTTAGGTTTTATCATTGCCAAAAATTTACCGTTGTGGATGTCAAAATTTAATAATTTAAGATTGAGTCAAATTCTTGATATTTATTATTCTACAAAGGGACCAAGCTTCGATTCTCGTATAAGTGCGTGCGAGCGCGGTAAATCATTTTGGTATGTTGCATCAAGAACAATCATGGAAGAACAAGTGAGTAATACTGAAATATAAATATTTAAAATATTTAAATAACTTTAATCAATTAATTAACTCGAGTTTTATTGAATAGACTTACACTGCATCACAAATTTTGGCGTATCGACGAAGTATTGCTCACATGACTGACGATGTTTTGATGACAATGACAAATTACGCAGTGAATAAATTTACCAATTATATTAATAATAATTTATTCACCGAACTTCGTTGTCTTGATAATAAAAATAATAATCATCCACATGTTGAAGTTTTCGTTGTTTTTGATGGAGCATGGTCTCTTGAATACACTGCAAATTTTTTAAGGTAAGAATAAATTAAATAGAAATTATGTAAAAAGTTTCATTAACATTATTTCAAAATAAAACTTGAATTTAATTGAAAAAATAATAAATATTGTTTAGTGTATTGCTGGAAGATCTCGATGTCTCTATGTTTGGATCAAAAATTGGATTTCTCCATGGAATTACTGGAGAATGGATTTTAAATGTTACAGAAAGTCCTTCATTGGCTCATCAGGCAATTGTTAATTTTACATCATCATCTTGGGCAACTGGATTAAATTTAATTAATTCTTTTGAATCAGTTGAAAAATATTTAACTCATCGATGGAATGAACGGCATAAAAATTATACAATTGCAAGTTTAGGCCAAGTAATGTTAATTCTAGCGCCGTTAATTACTCTAAATATTGAAGAGCAGAAAAGAATTTATCCATCGTTAAAATCATTGAAAGACAATCATCCTGATTTGAATTTCATTTATTACACAACTGCGGAAAATTTTTTGAGTTTTAAACAATTTTTGCATACTGAAGAAGATTATTTAATCACATCATCTAAAATAAATGACATCAGTGATTATCTTTTGACAATTCCCCGAAGTTTAAGACCTGAAATGTGTAAAAAAAATGTAACAATTAATGGGCAAAATCAATTTGAAGGTTATGTTCAACCGCAAGAAATAATTGTTTATAGATTAGATCCAAGTTGGCGAATAAATACTAAATATGTTAAAATGAAAATAATATCTGTGGGATATGGTAAATTGGAATTATGTTGGTGGAATCAGTATAGGAATAGTGTGAGAAAAGAACGATACATGTGTCGTGAATTATCTGGACACAATGAAATAATTATACATGATACATTTCGTTGTGATAAAGATATAAAATGTCCAGCAATATTTTATCAAATTCGTGGAATATCATCATTAAAAAAATGTGCAGGTAAATAATAATACTACTTCACAACCAATATTCTTATTTATAAAATAAAAATATGTTGTGTTTTATTACAGAAATGGATTGTAAAACGCCGGATCATATCAGGTATCTACTACGAATAGAAAATTTGCAATGTTCCAGAGGTGAAAAACCTCTGTCAAATATATTCAATATCTCAATTTTAATTTTATTATTTACATTAATTAATGCTTGTCAATGAATTAATTATCTTACCTAAACTATCGTTATTAATTTTTTTTTTTAATATTTTGTATGTTTTCATATATTGCATAATATTATTTTAATATTCGAATTGGATTTTTGTATTTGGATTAATTTATCCACCTATTTTGTCGTCTAATTAATAAGCTATTGCTAATTATCGTTTTGGAAACGATATATACTTAAGGATCAAGTAAATTTCTGTTTCTCTAACAATTTATTTTGTACGATGATTTATTTATATATTTATTTTTCATTTTTCTTCGCGCTGTGCACATATCCTTAAGGCGCATTTTCATTCTGACGACACTCATTTTGAGCGTCAAATAGGTTATGTTACATCATCGACTGATTAGTTCAAGGAACCGCCATTTTCCGATTGGGGTCTCTGAAGTAGAACGGTAGAGTTTTGGATAAACATTGAAGGAGAAATTTTTGGGATAAAAAATAATGAAAGTACGTCTCAATAAACCGAAAATACCTGAAGCGCCTTTTAATTTTTCTTACAATATGAATATTTTTTTGTTTATGCAAGACGACAATGGTCAAGAGATCATAACCTAATATACTCGAAATTTCTATTTTTTTTTTGCTAATTGAGAGATGTTGTATATTTTCAGATAAATTGTCGTATTGAAGACATTCATCAAGCTATTAAGTAACGAACAACATAATTAAAAATTAACCTATATATTTACGTATTATTATTTGGAGTAATAGATAAGTACTCAACTCATTTTAATATGATATAAAATCTGTCACAGAAGACTTAAAATCTCATACATAAAGTTCAAAAGAATATTTTGAACATAAGTATAATTAATGCCAGTGATTATTATTCTTCAAGAATTCATTAATGACTGCTTGAAATTCAAGTAATTGATTATTTACTTTATAAATATAAAAAATATATAGCAGTATTTTTATAAAAGAATTAAGATGGCAGAAAGCAAAGAAGATAAGAAAATTGATGTGGAACGACCAGTTGTTGCGAAAACAGCAACAGATCTCCAGAGATTAAAACTTTTAAAATTAATGAAAAATCCAGTACGTAAAAATTTATTAATTTATTTATTTATTTATTTATTTATTTGTAGTTATACTGAAGGTTTATATAATTAACTTGTTAATCTGCAGGTTAATTTATTTAATTGATAAATGGGTTTACTGATGATATTTTTCTTTTTGTAGGACAAACCACTGCAATTACCTGAACGACCCAAGTTGAAAAACACACCACTTGTTCCGGAATTTGTTCGTAATGTTATGGGAAGCAGTGCAGGAGCTGGCAGTGGTGAATTTCATGTTTATAGACATTTGCGACGTAAAGAATACGCTCGACAAAAATTTATTCAAGAAAAAAGCAAGAAGGTAAAAATTGTATAAATAATATTATACAATAATTGGTATATTAATCTAATTTATTTTTAATAGTATTCTTGAAGAATTTATTTTTCCACAATTAATTTACGAAGACTAATGAAAATTTTGATCTTATTTATGTTGAAATAATCAATTTTTAGTTCACTCAATGTATCTAATAATTTTTGTAATGCTTTTTATATTGCAGGAGTTGCTAGATATTGAATACAGAAGGAAAATTGAAGAAAACAAGTTATTATCCGAACAACTGACAGCGAAAAAACGTGCAAAGCGACTTAAAAAGAAACAAAATCAAAAGAAAGCAAGATTAGAAAAAAAAGCTAATGCTGTAAATAAAAACGAAGAAAATAAAGATAATAGTCAAAAAGTAGATGATGATAGTGACAAGACTGAAGATAATAGCAGTTCTTCAGAATCGGATGAAAAACCAAAACAATCGTCCTGATTTATATAATATAATATTGAAAAAATAAATATTTCCAAGAAGCATTTTGTACATGTTTAAAAATCCTTCGTGATAATCTTAAATCTTATTACATATAAATAATATAACGATATAAAAAATTTATTTGCGTTTTAAAATTCATCATTAATTTACATATTTATTTAAAATTACTTGATGTATGTAAATAATACACTGGTGTTGCGTGTATTTTTAATTTGTTAATTCAAATAAGTCGGACAAAATCTCAGCGATTTTCCGTTCGTTTGATGTCGAAGCGATCTCAACATAAGTCTTCATTTGAAGTTTCGCAGCCATAAATTCATCAGTTTTTTCAGGTAAAACACGTTCCTAAAAACAGAAAAAAAAAATTCGATTATACAATCACACATGTGTGATCATTAAAAATAATATTAAATTGTGCAAACCTGAAAATGCTTTATATGAATAGCAACATCCTGTACATGGTCTTTTATTTCAGGCCATAGTATTTGCAAATCAGATAAATTTGTACGAGCCGCTACATGCCCAAGTGCAAGACATAACTGAAAGAAAATAAATGATAATAATGTTATTTTAAAATACAAATAATGTTTCCCAATGAAACGTGCAATTTAGCTAACCAATAAATATATATAAATCATTTATTATAAAAAATTTATTTATTTTTTCTTTAAATTAAATTTTTCTATACATTAATATAATATATTTGTTAAAAATTATATTAATGTAAATTGAATAACTATAAATTTTCTAACCTGTTGAACAAGCGCTTCGCGATGTGGATATTCCACAAAGTTTGGTACATGTTGTGAATTATCAAGTGCCATTACAATACTTTTCCACAAAAATGGCACGTATTTACCGTAAAAATTACACGCTGCCAAAGCCCATGCAGCATTTGTCCGAACTTTAAAATTTGGACTGTGACAAATCAAGTCACATAATGCCGGAAATATTTTATCCTTTGATGATGAACCATTAAATTTTAATTCTATTCATTTGTACTTCTATGTTATTATCTGTCCGAATTCACGGATAGAAGAATAAAAACATTTAATATTAAAATAAATTTAATTACAATAACTTACTCTCCAATCTGGTGGAAGAATAGACTCTGGTGCATAGCTCATGATGAATCCTAAAGATCGACACGCATTCCATCGCACCTGAATTTTATAATTATCATTTAAGCAAAGTGAAACATTTAAAATTTTAATTTAATACTTACTTTCATGTCATTGCCTGTGGTAGCACATGATATTAAAGCTTGAAGTCCTTCAGACACATCTATCAAAGTCTCAACGTCTTTACACAAGTGTATAATATTCCCAACTCCTCTCAGGACATTGCACTTAACTTTATTATTATCTCGTGCTGCTTTCACACTTACTCTGTAAAGATTTTTCAAATAACTTTCTAGAGGAAGTGGTTCCATGTCATTATTATTTCTGAAAATTAAAAATCAAATAGGAACATTGAATGCTTTCTTGGTTTGATTAAAGTTAATTTTGTGTTAATGATACGATAATAAATATAAAATATTACGTATGTTTGATGAGACAATCAGAAAGATTTGCTAAAGCCCAAGCGGCTTTAATACGGACTCCCAGATTATCATCTTCTAATGCCAAACACACAATGTCAATAAGATTTATAATAAATTCAGTATTCTCTTCAATTATTGGCAAAGTAACCAACATCCCCAAAGCTCTCAAACTAGCGGCTCTTACTGCACTCTCTTCATCTTTAACTGCTCCGAGGAGCTTTGTAATTATTACAATACTTTTATTAGACTGGAAATTAATATTGAATTACTTTAATGTTTCAATCAATAAAACAAAATTTGTAAAAATTTAATATTTAATATATTATCCAAAAGACTTACTGATAGTTGGGAAAATATTTCATTTTTAATTGTGCCAAGACAATCACATGCAACCTCACGAAGATTTGTATGTGGACTTTGAGTAAGTGAAATAATCGGTTCATAAATCATATTCCAAAGTTTTATGAGAACTAGCTCTTTTAGTGACAAATCTGCTGGGCAACGTGAACTAATTTTTTCTATTACACGACAACTGTGTAATGCTACTTGAGGTTCAGCTTCTTGACTAGCCTCAATGAGATGTTGCGTTGTCAATTCGATATGATTGAAAACAAGATGTTGCATATCATCATTGATGAGAGCACCTAGAAGTTTTAAAGATTGTAGTCTGACAGGAACTTGTACCATCTATAAATAAATTGACGTAATAGAAAATTAACTATGAAACACAAAGGAATTATAAATTGATATCTTATATAAATTTATCCCAGTTGTTTTACCTTGTTTGAAATATTATTTAGACATATTTGCAGTAAAAAACATATGTCAATATCACAGGATTTTTCATAATCAGCAGATTTGCATTCTTCATTTTTATATAAACATTTATTAACATCGGCTACATCCACTTCTTCCACGTCTGGATCATGATTGTTAATTGTTACTGATTGCATAGTAAATGTTAAAACTTCATTTCGAATAAATGTTTTTTTACATTTCTCATTTAAAATCGACAAAATTTCCGGCGTACATTTATCAATAGAAGATAATGCTTCAAACACCGATAGCGCAGCTACTCTTATTGTCGGATCTATAAAAAATGAATATTAAATATTATATAAATCAATTTTTAAATGTAAAATAAACATTTGTTTATTTTTTTTTTTTTACCTGTATGCGAAATATATATTTTACAGTATGGAATTAATTTTACAGCGAGCTGAGGTTTGAGACGGGCATAAGGTGTTGCATGAATTAATGCAGTAACGCACTTGAGCGCGTGAATAATCACTGCAACATTTTTTTCAGTGCGAAGCAATAACGACAATGCATTGTGTAATTCTCGTATCATAATACTGACTGCTCCAAAAAATGTAAGAAATGTTGAATGATCAGATTCTTCAGCGTACGCTAAAAAAGTCCGGGCGCCATGGATTGCCTCGGCAAGTGTACCAAGTTCAAGTTGTCGTAATTTTGATACTGGCTCATTATTTATTAGTGTAACAAGTGCGCGTGTGTGTACACCAGAAGTATCTACAATTATTTGAGACCAATATCCAAACATATCGCGACATGGAATTTCATGAATAATTGTGTGTAACAAATAAATTGCCTCAATTCGTACACGTGAAGAAGCACGATCGGGTGATATAATTTCTGTATCTGAAGTTTCTGAATCGCTTGAAAATTTATTCATTACCGTTGCTTCATAGCTATTATTTAATGTTGATTTATTAGTGGCTTTTTTCATTCTTAATTTTGTTGTAGATTGAATATTGCGACTGTGTAAAGGTGGTCCTATTCGTTCTGGTATATTTAATAATGCTGGCCGTAAAAGTTTTGGTTTTAAATTGGAGTAACCAGATATTCCATAAAACATTGATGACTGAATTAACCCGCATATTTCACCAATAGAATTTGGATCTTCGTTTAATAATTTATTCAATACCAAATAACGCAAAATCCGTAAACAAGAACATGTAATCTGTGGAAAAAAAAAATTATTATTCAACTGCCACTTAATAAATGATGATCAATGATTAAATATTAATAGCAAAAGTATATCATTTACATTGTAATAATATAATTGATTACAATTATCTTTTTCTAATGATGAAAGCGCAGTACTGTAAATCAATTCTTTTATAATCATTTTGAGTTTGGGTGTTATAGTAATATTATTCTGTTCTACGTTGAGAATAAAAGCTTCAATGCAATTAATAGCGAGTAAATTAATTTCTGTTAATTCCGAATTTCTCTGTGTCACAAGAGTTCTTAAAAATCCTTTATCTTCAAGGAGGCTCATCATATCCTGTAGAAAAAAGAAACAAATTTCATGTGATAATATTGGAGTAATTGTGAATATTAATTTTTTAGCAATAATAATTAATACTATCAATGAATACCTGACATATTACATCAAGTGGTCCTATTTCAATAATATTTTTAAGAGCTAATAAAATTGGTTTACGTGATTCAGGTGTTGCGAATTCTAATCCTTGTAAAATCCATTTTTTACATGTTGAATACGTTCGACCACTCATGTTTGTTCCAGATTGAGTTAAATTTATTATAAAATGACAATAGTTCTTGATTAACGCAGAGTCAGATGCTTGAATAATCATACATAATCTATTGACCAGTAGCATTGCTACATCATTATCTCGAATGGAACAAAAATATTTCAAATCATTCAATTTAGTGAGACACATGTTGATGCTACTTTTATCATTAACACGTTGATTAGTCAATGTCAATAATTGTTTGGTTATGTCTTGAAATTTAGCAGAATTTTCCATAATTATTGTTTCAAATACCTTTTTTTATTTACATATACACAAACAAATATTCAAAATTTCTCTCAATACTATTTATTCAAAGTAAATTCCATTTAATTTTTATTTGCTTTTGTAAAATTTTGTACAATTTGATCACGTGATTATAGACAAGTGGATTTTTTATTTTATAAACATTTTTCAATTAAATTTATGAAAATTATATAAAGATAGATATAATACATATATTTATGATGATCATCAAGACAACATAGCAAATATATTTAATAATAATGATGACAATGATTAATATTAATTATAATAATATGTGATAGTTTGACTATAAAATAGATAATTGGATGCCAGCGACGCGAGTGGCAGATTTTGGAACTTGCAGCTTCAACTTTGAGTAATTTCCAATTCCAACAGCTCTTTTAATTTTGTGCCATATGAATTGCTCTTCTCCTCTGCCTCTTACCTCCATGACTTTTATATTTATATAAGCTTCACACTCTCACCTGTAATTTCACCCTTTCAGAGAAAGCAAATTTACAACTTACAAGTGATGTTCAAGCATACAAGCACAGCGAAAATTAACTGTCAATTTTTAAATCCCATCATCTGCAGTATGTATATTTTTTTTTTCAACTGATTTCTTAAATAAAAATATAAATACAAACATATTAATTTGTAAATTATTAAATACATTTACAGGTAGATATGTATAATAATAATGGCATTAAAGATAACTATGATGACAAGCTTTTTATTCATTCAAAATGTAATAATAATCATCGATCGACAAGACGAATTTTACGTGAAATTCAAATAAATGAATGGACTTTTAGTTTGTTTTTATTTATCGTCTCATTAACGATTGTAACAAGCAAACTTATTATTAGATATGGTATGTAAATTTATATTATATATATTATTAATATAAATTTTATATTTTTTTAATTATTTCCATTTTTATATTTGCACAATATTCAGTATATTACTTGAAAGATTGTATTAATTAATTAATGGGAATAATTATTCTAAAAAATATAATGTAAATTTTGATGGTGATTTTTCTTCAGATTTTTTGAAATGATAATTATTCATGCATGAAATTAACAAAATTCTCAACCTTAATGCATATAATAAAATACAGATAATAACGTAGAAGGCACCTTGAATTTTAATAAAAAAAAATAACATAAATAATATGCATTATGTGTAAAATATATGTTGATTGATAATACATAGTTGAGTTGGCAATTTAATTATTTTTTTTTAATAATTGAAAATGTATTTTAATTGCAAATGTTTCTTACTAATTGAATTCTACTATAAATTTAAGGTTATGATATTCCTTCTACGCTTGAAAATAATTCATCCCCATTAATGAATATGAAAAATCATTTATACAACATTTATGACATACCAAATATTTTGGTATTGACAAGAATATACAATAATAAACAAAGTTCAAATGAAACATTACTTAATACTAAATCAATTGATGAGTATAAAAAATCAGTTGTTTATACAACGATAAAATTATTGGATAAATATGGATGGTTGATAAAAGCGACATTGAGTGGATTGGGAATTTTGGGCTTTACGTGGTTTATTGTGTATAAAGATAGCAATATTCCTGGTATAAATCCTCCTTCACCTTTTAGTCCTTCTAAAAAAAAGTAAGTCCTCAATGTCTTCTTTACCTGAGCTAACAATTCAATGCTTTTGAAATGTGTTTGCTATTTTTGAGAAAATAATCATTGAATATGTTGTAAAATAAAATGTTATTTTTATTTTTTGGTAAAGTAATTAGTGATGAAAATTTTATTTTTAAGGTTATCTGATAATCCAAGGATTCAAATGAATTATTTGATTGGAGTAATCAATGCTATTCTCATATTCATCTATATCAGCCTTGATTAATTATCAATGTTTACTATTTTGCCTGGAGGTTACAAATTTAATTTATAATTTATATCATCAAATAATATTTGTCACATTGCCAATTTACATCAGCCAAGAGGCTAAATTTTCGGTATGATTACAATGTTTGGTAACGAATAGCTTTATAGAGAGAGGAAAATTTTACGATAGCACTTGGTGTAGTGTGAAATATTATCAAAAGTTGACAGTTTACAAGTTCAAACACTAATTTACGTGTTCATAATTTTTACTAACGTTATTGCTATTATACTTTAAATAATAAGAAATCCTCCTCACAATATTTATTCAACTGTTATTGAAAACTTAAAACAATAAGTGTATTATTAATTAATATTAACCATGAATTTTAGTAAGAAAACAAAAAGCAACATTTATATACAAAGGTATATGAATGTTATTTATTTATTTGTATCGCCATGTTCACAAAATGAAAGTGATTTGGTACCAATTATCGCAAACCGTATTACAAAGTACAAATAATATTTTCATATTCTTATAAATGTAATAATACAATTTATCTTGCGATAAAATATTTTTTTTTTTGTGTAGAAATACACATGAATATATTGATCCGATATTTAAAGTGAATCTGGCGTTGAATGTTTCCATTTATGATGAATGTATTTATTAATAAATGATTGAGAAAATAATTAATTGCTATTTTGAATAGTAAACGAAATATTTTTATTTGTAGAATTCAAATTTATTTTAAATATTAGCAACTATCCCGCGTCTCTGGTTCTTGATCATATGCCATCATAATTTTTTCCATAATTTCCCACAATTTTTCCCTCGTCAGTTCTTTACAGTATACCTAAAATATATAAAATATAATAAATAAAACATGAATTTCAAATAAAAGATTAAACCGTTTTCTTTCATAATGAGTAAAGTTCATTAAAAAAATATGGAACTCACTTCAAACCATGAAATTTGATCACATTCATCCAATAAAGGTACAACTACACCATATATTTGCAATGCCAAATTAATACAGGCAATAGCAATGAAATTTGGTGGATAATCTAATACTGCTGGTGAATGATGAAAATCTTGTAGCAATGCCAGGCTTGTTTTAGCCACAGGATACTTTGACCATTCATCTTCGCCAAACCACGCTTGCAGGGATCTCAAATAGTGGAGTAAATACTAAATAAAAAAAACATCACAAAATTATTTTAATTCATCAAGCTGAAGATATTTTTTGTAATCAAGAAGTGTAATTTTTACGCAGGTTTGGAGTGAAACTTTTTTGCTTTCATAATATTCTCAACGTTATAACGAAATTTGTTTCATATATTTATACCATAAACAACAAAATCTACTTTTAAAATCCACTGATTAATATATGATAATTTTTTATACAATTTGTATTTCGTTAAAGTTTCACTTCAAAAATATATTAATTAATATTAAATTTTTTGAAGTGTACAATATTTTTCAACTAAAAAAAACAAAGATAAAATTACCTTATGAGGATGAGTCGATACAACTTGGAATTTCAACATTCGCATAATCAAAAGTTCAGCTTGAACCATAGCGTCTCGTATAGACCAATATTGATCACCAAGTTCTAAAGGTTGTGATCCTCTATGAAGAGTATTTTCAGCAACATTCATCACATCTCGTATTTTTAATACATCATCTTTTATTTTCCCAGCGAGGTAAAGACAAGTTGATGCAATCAGCTGTAATAACGTATATTATAAATGAAAATATATTATTGAGAATTATTGATGAATTGCAAATGAATAAATACATTAAAATAATCATTTTCTATACTTACATATACATCATATCCTTGTGGAGTAGCTTCTCTAATAAATCGATGATATAATGTGGCTGCAGTAGCAATGGTTAGAGGATGTGCATCCAATTTGAAACCTAACCTCACAAAAAAACAGATATATTATAAAAACTTGTATTGTAATATTTGCATATGTGTATTTCAGTAAATTAAAATATTAATTATGATGAAATTATATTAGTTTTAGTTATAATTACATACCACACTCAAATATAAATCTTGCAACTGTAAAAGTATCACTCGCATTTGTATAATCAATTGTGATGCTTTTTTGTAATGAATTTCGTTTTTCACGTTGCATAGCCAATACATCTATTACGTCTTTCATTTTGGAACTGAAAATGAATCAATATTTATTGTTAAAATATATAAATAATCATTATAAATGATTTTTTCAAAATACAATATTTACCTCAAAGTTTCGGTAGCAACCGGCTCTGACGGATTCATCACGAATATCACGCTGGGTAAAGTAGGAAAAGGGAATTACATCTTGAAGAGTACATGTATCCATGGAGACTACTTTCAATACATATATCATATAGACTGATACATGCATTGAATTATCATATACATACATATACATATGTATTTGAGAACGTTTTTTTTTTAGCTTAAGGCGCTTTCGCATGAAAGGCATTGGGATGCCATTTTCATGTACATATCACATTTTCTAGGGTTATAAATTTCAATAATTATCAACAAAAGAAAAATAAACAGAATATAATAATTCATATATGAACAAAATTCATTTTTAATTAAATGTGTATAGAATGAGATGACTTACAAATGTCGAAAACAATCTAATTTTGATTTATTAAAATTTCAGGTTAGGTTAGTACTTGGTACTAAACAAATTGTCGCGCGTATATTCAATTAGCATTAATTTTCTCTGTTTATTTTTGTTCCCTAGGCAACTGAAATGTGTCAACATCTTCTGTGAAAAATATATTTTTACATAAAAACGTTTATTGATATACAGCTGATATTTTTATTAAATATTGAATTTCAATAACGTTGGAGAAATTCAATAAGACATTAAATTTATTGAAATAAGTTTCATCAGAGTATTATAAATACGATTATACATATTTATAAGATTAATTATCAACATTGAATTTGACAAATGTTTGAAAACGTTATTTAAAAGTCGTTTATTTTGAAAATGACGACAGAAAAGGACCTAATTAATGGTAAAATATTATAATATACAAATAATTCTTATTATTTCATCCTTATATAATTATAATTATTGAATATTGATATTAAACAGCAGTACGAGATTCCCTAGAAGCTGATGGAGGACTCAGTCGTATAAAAGCACAAATGAGAACTGAAGTTATGAAAATAATGGATGGTTCTGCACCATCAGATAATACAACAAGTCCTCATTCGCCCTGTGATATATTAATTTTGAATGAACTCATTCGTGAATATTTTGATTGGATTGGTTATAAATACACATTAAGCGTACTCACATCAGGTATTATTTAATATTATTATATTTATATAGAATTATTATTTGAATTCTTTCAACTGATTATTGTTTCAGAATGTGAATTGGGAAGACAACCGATATTTGATCGAACATTTTTAGCACAAAATTTAGGAATCTCAGAAAATGAAACGACAAAAAAATTACCATTGCTTTTTTGTCTCATGAAATCATTTAAAAACTTTAAGGAATGAATATAAATTAAAATTAATATATATTATGTATTTATTATATAATTGATATGTTTGAGATGCTTAGACAATAAAGAATATTTTTATAATTGATATTTTTATTGTATATAGGTATTATAAATTAATATCCGAGAAAAAGTAGGTCATAATATTGTTATTTTAAAGAAATATTTCACAATAATTTAACCTAAAAAAATAAGAGAATTGAAACATGTAATTTGTTATTAATCATTACATATGTAAGCTACAATTTACAATAAACATTCGGCTTGGATACTTTTCTACTTTACGGAATTACTGAGCGGACTGAGGCGAAGATGCCCGAAGACGACAACCAATGATCAGGGATATTTGCTAGAGTGCCGAAAAAGTGAGGTTAGGTTCGAAATAATCACAACGCACAAATTCACAAAGCTACGCACGTGGACGAGAAAGAATCGAGTTTATACTGAGAAAATTTGAAATAAAAACACAGATTTACATTATTAGTAACAAAATTTTGATTGATATAAATAAATAAAATAATATAATGACAGGAAAATTCAAGCACCGTCCTGGTGCGTTGAAGCAAACAAATAAAGCACACAAAACTGGAAGACACCGCAGCAAAGGAGCTATTAACCTTGCAGCAAAAGGTACAATTGTAAAAATATTTGCAATAAATTGATTCTCAATTTATGAACAATTGAAAATGTTTAAGGTTAAAGTAGGCAAAATAATATATTGTAAAATGAGAATGTGTATATAGATATGATGGTAATTTTTTCAGGTAAAACCAATGTAAAGGAAGTGACCAGGCAAACAAGAAAGGAATTAAGTAAAGAAGTACGTCGGAATCAATGTCAGCAATTACGAAAGAAAAAACGCGATGAAGTTATCGCTTTAAAACGTAACTTTGGAAGTTCATTAGCACCACCAATACTCATTACTGTTATACCTCTTCATCAAGATATAAGTACTCAATCAATTGTGTCTATGTTAACCGATGCTGATGAAGCAGCTGCAGTGATTTCTAATAATCAAGGAGTAACACACATTAGGTGTGTATTTATTTTTTTATTTTTTCTATGTTAATTTCAACATTTATCGTACTTTATTGAGGTTAAATATTTTTTCAATGTTTACAGCATTCCACGATTTAAGCAGCGATATTCCATCATCGTTCCACCTATCGGCAACACATTTGCTACTTTAGATGCTGCTAAAGTATCATCGACAATATTGTTTGCTATGTCCCCTGTGGATGTTTCTTACATATCGTCACAACATAATTTAATTGATTCTTGGGGCGAAGAAATAATGGAAGCATGTATTTCTCAAGGATTACCTAGCACTGTGGTGGCTCTTACAAATTTAAAGAGTGTCAATATTAAAGTAATAAATATAATTTTTCTTTTTAGATATATTTTCATTTTGTTTAATCAGTAAATTTATGTAATTTGTTATTTCAAAATTTACAGAAACATCATGAGTTGAAGCAAGTATCTCAAAGTCTTATTAACAAGTGGCTGCCAGAGGAAAAAATTTTACCGTTAAACAATGCAGCAGATGCATTGAATTTACTGAGGAAAGTAGGATCTCAAAAACAAAGAAAAGTAGCTTTCAGAGATAAAAGACCTTATCTATTAGCAGAGGATGTTGAATTTTCTTCTGTAAGTTAAAATAACAAAAGTAAACAACGTGATAATTAGAATAGAATAGTTATAATATTACTTGGAATTTTTCAGGGTGAAAATCAAATTGGAACATTGAAAATCAGTGGATATTTAAGAGGCGTTCCTTTATCAGTGAATAGTATAATTCACATGCCAGGATTTGGAGATTTTCAACTATCACAAATTGATGCTTCCAATGATCCTTATCCAATTACAAATTCAGACAGTAGCAAAGGTATAAATATTGATGGACAAGTTCGTATTCTTGAAAAAGCTGATCCACAAAAACAGGTAATAAATTATTTAATTATATTTTATTCCTTTTAATATTTAGGAATTCGTTTGATTAAATTATTGAATTATCAATTGTAGGAAAGTTTAGAAAGTGAAAATATACCTGATCCAATGGATGCCGAACAAACATGGCCCACTGATGAAGAGATCGCTTCTGCCGAAGCAGAACATTTGAAAAAAAAAACTGTTAAGCTTGTACCAAAGGGTACATCGGAATACCAAGCCGCGTGGATTGTCGATGATAATGATGGTAATTATCGCTTTTAATTAGAAGATTAATATTAGAATTCAATTTAATTTACATATTAATTCGAATATTGTTTGATCAGAATTGAGCAACGATGATTATTCAGACTCTGAGGATGATGGTAGCGATGATGAAAAGATGTCTATTGCCCAAGCTCAATCTGATGTTGAAAATAGTGATAAAGAGGGTATGGATGATAATGAGGAGTATGAAACGTTAACAGTAAGTGAAGCTCCAAATGATGACAATCGATATGATGATCAAATGGACATATATGAAGAGTTGGAAAGCATGAAAAAACTTAAAGGTAAAATATTTAAATAGAAAATTTTTAAATCATCAAAGATGAGCTCTTAATTTTAATAGAAAACTGAGATGAAAACGACCTTTCTATTAAAATTAAGAACTCATTTTTGAAGAGCATTATTTAAAGGTGTCTAAGAACCAGTTTTTCAATGTGGGAAGTTAAAAAAAAATAGTCAATTTTTTTGAGCCACCCTAATATCTATATTACACTTATATTTTTTCGATAATAAACCAATTAACTTTAATTACACATGAATTTGATAGATGCAAAGCTCGATGCTCATTTCCCCGATGAAATGGATACCCCTCAAGATATTTCGGCACGGATTCGTTTCCAAAAGTATCGTGGTCTCGAGTCATTTAGAACAAGCCCGTGGGATCCACAAGAAAATTTGCCGTATGATTATAGTCGAATATTTCAGTTTGAAAATTTCGATCGTACACGAAAACGAGTATTTAAAGAGAGCGAGGATATTGAAGGTGCAATGGTGAGATTAAAATATTATAAATTAATATTATAACAATCAATTAAATGTCATTTGTTTAACAAATTTTATAATGTCATTGTGATTAATATTGATTTAATAGCCCGGATGGTACATTACACTGCATATAAAGAACGTCAATGAAGAACATTTTAAATGTTTCAAAAAGCTTGAAGATGCCCCGCTTATTGTAATTGGACTACTCGCTAATGAACATAAAATGTCATTATTAAATGTTTTACTCAAACGAAAAGCTGACATTGATGCACAACCGATCAAATCGAAAGAGAGATTAATTTTTCAATGTGGATTCAGGAGATTCAGTGCTTGTCCAATTTTTAGCGAACACACTAACGGATCAAAACATAAGGTTTGTTCAACAACATTCATGTTACAATTGTAATATTATTTTATTTAAAATCATTCAATACAGAATAAATTATTCTATTTGTGAGATTTATTCTCATATTTTAAATAAATTTTATTTTCATTTTAGTACGCGCGCTTTTTTCAACCAAACGATACAGTCGTCGCGAGTATGTATGCACCAATTACATTCCCACCATGTCGAGTTATGTGTTACAAGAAACAAAATTATGGTATAATGGTAAAGTATTAACTTTGTTATAATGTAATCAAAGATTAATAATAATTAAGAGTTATGAATAAAACAAATAATTATCGAATTTTTCCAGGAGTTGGTTGCCAGTGGTAATGTTCTATCAGCTGATCCTAACAGACTTGTAATAAAAAGAGTCATCCTCAGTGGTCATCCATTTAAAGTCAATAAACGATCAGCTGTTATTCGTTTTATGTTTTTTAATCGCGAAGATATTCTATGGTTTAAATCTGTGCAATTGCATACAAAGTATGGCAGAAGAGGTCATATTCGTGAGCCATTAGGTAAATAAATTAAATATTTTATGTATTAATGATTGACTGAAGAGTTTAGATTTATTTGACAAGGTAACGATTTGTATATTTATTTTTAGGTACTCATGGACACATGAAATGTGTATTTGATGGTCAACTTAAGTCTCAGGATACAGTTTTGATGAATTTGTATAAGAGAGTGTTTCCCAAATGGACATATGAACCGTATTTACTTACTTCTGAATAAATCATAAAAGACATTTAAAGTTTCTTTGCAACAGAGTAATTAATGAGTACTCAAATATGTAAGAATTTCAATACATACTGTACAAAATTTAATTTATAACTTTCATAATTATTTACAAGTTAACTTAATGATAATTAAATTAGTTTTATATGAATTAGTTTATGAATTTATTCGAGTTGTTGCAAGCGATGGTAGAGCTAAAAAGGATATTGTGAAATAAAAAATGAAAATATATTTGTTTGCTTTTTTTCTTTTATATTTATGTACATGTACAATTATTTAAACTTTAAAAGTAGATAAAGTCAATAATTGCATACGGCTTTACTACAATGACTAAAATTGAATTAATTCAGAAGGTGTTACAACAATTTACAATTTGTTGCATTTGAAGTAAATTTATTTATTATCAATATAATTATTTTAAAAAGTATTTTAAATTAAATGCGTGTGCACTAAATAAATACTGATTTATGTTGGTACAATACATACACACTGTTTTTTTTTTTTTGATAAACAATTACATAATATACACCGACAATATAATCATGAGCATTCAAGCTCGCAAAAGCATATTTTTATTTTTTCTTTTAACAAAATTATTTCAACATAAAAAAAAAAAAAAACATTTCACATTATAATTTTAATCTATTCGAGATTTTGTTTTCTCACGTTGATAAATATAATCTATGATAATCATTCGCACCAAACGCACAATTACATTTTGGACATTTTCTTTGTCGCGTTTCGTATCGCGTACGCAAACAATCCCAACAAAATACGTGAAAACATTTTGTAAGTACTGCATCTTTACGTTTGACTTTACATGATGGACAAGTTAATGTTTCTTTGTATTCCCGCAATTCTTCAGCCATTACTTCATCCAAGGTTTCAGCTAACTCGATTTTCTTCATTCGTTCAACTTTACGTCGTAATTGAGCAATTTCCTCCTGTAATTATTTAACAAATAATTTTATTCTTCAAAATTCACCATCATTTATATGAAATAAATATTAAAAAAATATAAATTATCTTGCCTGTAATCGTTTGGTTTTGTACGCTTCTGCTTCAAGAGAACTAGTTTTTTCTGCTACAACTTGCTGAGCCTCTTTCATTTGAGAATGATATTTTTCTGTAAATATAAATATAAAAAAAAAATATTAATAATTCTCTACATGAATAAATATAATAATAAAATATATATTAATTTATAAATCATTACCAAGATGAAGTTTAAGATCAGCAGCGGATTGAGCGCTCTCTATTGCCTTCCGTTTGTGCATTTCCATTGCTTGCTGTCGTAATGCTAATTCTTTTTCGACCGTTGCTAAAGAATTTTGTAAGAGCCGCTCTTTTTCCTCTAATTTTCGCACCACGACGTTAGCAGCTTCCACTTGAGTTGTCAGCGTTGATACTTGCTCTTTCAGCACATCCTTCTCCTCCCTTGCTAATTTGTGTAACTGATTACTTTTGATTCGTTCTGTCATCAGTTTGAAATTGGCATCGTCCTTCTCACGTAATTGTTGAATAAGTCTTGAATTCTGCTCTTGCATATCTTCGAATGCTTGACCAGTCACTTCCATTTCATTCAGAAGTGCTTCTTCCTCCTGAAGCCAAATAAAATTCTATTCAGAGTTATACCACCGTTCGTGTACAAATTTAATTTTAAAAATATTCAACGACCCGCCAACGTCATTGTGTTTAGTGATGTTGGCTTTGCGCATAGTTTATTTATTTTTCTATACCTGTTTTTGGGAAGCGACTTGTCTCTGCAATGTATATGTTTGCTCCTCAAGCTTCTTAATTTTGATCTGGGCATCCTCATCAGCAAGCTTCTTCCGTTCCTCGCGTTTATTTTCCTGCAATTCGAAGGTCTTTCGATGCTCGGTATTTCTGTGCTCTACAAATTTATCTATAAAACAAGAAGCGAATTTCTTCGCTCAAAAAAAAAAAGAGAATAGAAAATAAATGTAAACTCACTTGGATCTTTTTCAATTGTTGCCGCAATTCATCTAGCTCCGTCCTAATTTTTCGTTCAGCCGCCATCAATTGAACTTTATCACGTTGTTCTTTTCCCACACCTTTGTACATATCTAAAAGAAGCTTCATTTCTTTCATTTCGTTCACAGTCTTCCTAAAAATATCATAAAACACATTTAATATTAATTTTAATATTTAAAAAGCATAAAAATTAATATTGACAATCACAAATTGAACTTACTTTAACTGGGCTTTTAAATCTCTAACGATTTCGGACTCTACTACTTTGGGATCCTTTACACGATGAGATGCAACTTGTTCTCTATGCTCGCTTTTAATTCCACCTTCCTTCTTCACATCTTTTTCCCGTTTGATTTCTTTTTCTTTCTTCAACGTTGGTGAAGGTTGTGTGTGTCCATCAGGAATAACTTTATTTTCCCCTTCACTCACTTCAATTGTATCAAACTCTTCATCAGTCCCCATTTCTCTTTTCACACTAATCCCAGTTTCATCTTTGATCTGCAATTATTTATATAAATTGATTAGTAAATTGTAATTAATTATCCAATAATGAATAACTATTTAAATTGTCTATAATTGTTATTTAACCTGCAATGATCCTGGAAGAAAATTTGATAATTCCTCTTCTTTTCCACTACCATCCGAATTATTTCCTTCTTTACTTTCCTGCGCTGTTTGTTGTCCGAATTTCGTGGTCAATTCCTCAATTTCTTTCTTTAACTATAAAATAAAATTATTATATGTGAGAAAAAACACTTCTATTTATGTTTATAATTTAATAAAGAATTATATTTTAATGAAATACATCACCTTTGGAATTTCCACGGAGGCTTCTTTATATTTTCGCTTATAACGATGCACCTCGCCCTTAAGCTGTTGATTATGATTTTGTAAAGAGGTTATAAGATGTCTCATTTCCCGATTGATGGGACCAGTTTGTTCGTTAGCTGCTAAATTTTGTTCAAATTCGATGCGTAACATTTCATATTCCTTGCGCAATTGTGCTAACACGTCTTCCAGTTGGATACACTCGCCACGTAATTTTTTTTGTGCCATAAGCTCTTCACTCTATAATCATTTATTTAGATATATATAAAGTTTAATTATTGATATTTTTATCTAAGAATATTTATCTAAAGATTAAAATGTATAAAAATTTAACTGTACCTCCATCATTTCGATGTGTCGTAAATGAGAATTTTTACTGGACTGTAATTGTTGACGAGCATCATCAAGTTGTGTTTTCAATTGCATTGATTCATTGTAAAGCACCGAAAATTGGGATTGTAAACATTTATATTCAGTTGTCTCAACAATGACTGATTCAGGTAATTGTCGTATCTATAATATTTTCAACATAATGAAATTTATTAATAATAATGGAATTAACTAAACGTAATAAAAATCAAATACTTGATTTAACTTTATAAAATGAAAAATACTCACATCCATCTTGAGTTTTTCCACTTCTTTCAATGCATCACGATGTTGCTGATGAAGTTTATCCAATTCCTGCAGTCTATTATTTGATAGTTCTCGTGTTTCTTCCAATTCTCGTTGCAAATCATCCAACTAATTTTAATAATCATTATTAACTATAATATAATTCGCAGTAAATATTACAAATGTAAATTAATCAAGAAACAATAAATAATATACCTTTGTTTGTGATACACTCGATGCTACAAGTGTTGTTGATTTGTTACTTCCCTTTTCATCCGATCCATGGATTTGTTGGAATGTTTTTAATTTTTCAATTGCTTCACCAAGATGATGCTCTAATTTGTCATTCCTTGCTCGTACTTTATTCAACTCATATTGAAGATCATCAACTTGATTTCTAAGTTCTGCTGTCAACGTATCTTTGCCCGTAATTGTATCTTGTAATTCTGACATCTGTAATAAAAAAAATGTTAAAGAAACAAAAACTAACGAAATAAACGTAATATAAATTTATTAAATTTATTTATACAAACCTTAAGTGACATTGTGTGATATTTTTCATGAAGCTGAATATTAATAGCTTGTAAATTACGATTTTCCGCTTGAATTTCAGCATTGGCTTTCTTGACATCTTCATCAATATTGGGCGCTTCATCTGCAAATATATATAATTCATAATGATTATTTATCAAACAATAAACATAATAAAAATTTTTAAATATACCTCCATTATGTTCACCTTTAAGGGCAAGTGTTATTTTTTCATTTCGTTGAGATAAACGATCAAATGCTTGAACGACTTTCGAAACTGCTCGCTTTGAAACTTGTACACGATGTGCTAATTTATCATCTAACTCTTCTTTATCCCATGATGACAACTGCATAAGAAACGAAGTGGTTGCTTCAGATTCATCTGTGGAATTTAATTATGAAAATATATAAATAAAATTAATAATATTATCTTTAATTATGAACTCTTTGTAAAATTTTACTTTTGTTTTCAGATTCATCAGCTGTTTCTGCATCGAATCGTTGTAATAACACACGAATATCTTCATTCAGCTGATTCCAATAACGATTGACGACATTGAGCACTGCATCATCTTGAGTTTGACGTTTTTCTAATTGCTCTATTCTCTGTCGCAATTCAGTTTCCATCCGATGTCGCTGATCTAATCTCTGATAAAATGAAGATTAATAATTTATATATTATCAAAATAATTGAAGTAATATTATTTATATAAATAAATTATATGTATATGCATTTAGCTTAATAAAAAAATTACTAAATAAATGGAAAAAGAGTTTCACGAAAGATGAGCTCTTGATTTTAATATTAAGTACTTCCATAATCAATTTAAAATTTTCCCATTTAATTAATAAGTAAATCTTAACTTTTTTTATTTATGCATAGCTTCGCGGGATTTTATGTTATTTAATTGGTTCTCAGCAGAAATTGAACAGAAATATTTAATCTTTAATCGTGCCTAATTATTTTCTGTGAACTTGTCTCATCGATAAAAAATTAAAAACCGATTCATGTTTGAATTTTATAGTTTTTTCGAAAACTATCAACTTTACAGTAAAAGTTAATGAGATATTTTTTGTAGGAAATTAAATTTTCTACAGAAAAGGTCTCATTAACTTTTGCTGTACAGTTGATAGTTTTCGAGAAGATTTGAAAAAATTATAAAATGTGAGCTGAAATCGGCTTTATCATTTTTTATCAGTGAGACAGTTCACAGAAAATCATTGAAGATTAAATATTTCTGTACAATTTTTGCTGAAAACCAATTAAATAGCATGAAAATCCCACGAATCTATGCATAAATGAAAAAAAAATTGAGATTTTCAAACTGATTGTGGAATACTCAAGATTAAAATTAAAAACCTATCTTTGGTGAAGATTTTTTTTTAAATGTTTAGAATAATATTTTATTAACCTCACGAAAAAAAAAAAATAGTCCCCTCAAATGAAGCACCCTACTATACATATGTATAAATGTGTGTGTGTGTGTGATACATACTTGAGCAAGCTTTCTATTTTGGAATTGAAGAACTTTCATATCCATCTCCTCCAGAGTTGATATAGGTCCAATCAAAATTGGCTCAAATTGTACTTTTTTAATAGGCGGTTGAGAGCTCATGTCGCCGCTTTCTGCTGATCGTTTCGACATTTTTTATGCTTTGAAATTATCTAATGTATCCACATACAGTATTTTCCTATAACAAAAAAAAAATGATTATTTCTTCAGTTATGAAAAAATATCATAAGTTTTATTAAATAATAATTGCAATATATTGACTTGTTACCTTTATCCCCAACGGAAATTAGTATTTTGGCTATTCGTTGAAGTGTTAATTTTTTGTCAACCGCGTCATATACTGAGATGAAATTTTATACGCGAGTTGATGCCGTATACAATTGAATTTATTAAATATATAATTTGCCAATAATATAGTATCGATATTGAGCCATGTTGTTCATTGTAATAAATAATATTGTAGTATATAAAAATTGACAATTCAAAAAATTTCGAAACATTGAAATTATGCCAAGTCTTTCGACGCCATTATTGAGTCGTTCCAACCGTTCTCACGTTCCTATAATTTTTTTCCTATTCCACCAATGCACGTCCAACTAGTAGCAGCAGTATTGACTATTGTGTGTGCTGAGGGCTATCGAAACGCATGCGCATTAGAACACAACACCATTTTGCATTCAATCAAAATGAATTTAATATATATATATGTACACACATGTGATCCATTCATGTTCGCCGTTCCACTGAGTATCAAAAAGAAACGACAGCGGTTTACAATCAGCGCAATCATTCCAGCTATGTTACGCCGCCCTTTACACCACATGCAATAAAGTCAACAAATGGTGGTGGTAATAGAAGGAAAAATAGTAGAAATCTTCTTTGTGGACGTCATAAGAATTTTTTTTTTAAGGTTAGGGCGGTTGGGGCGAAATGCAATCAATGAACCAACCCAACGAATTCTACCTGCATCTCTTTCCTCACCGTAGGATCATTGCGGCCAACTTCGGAGCGTGATGTTATAACCTAATTTACTGTGAGCTTTTTAAATTGAATTAAACAAAATTTTATTGACATTAACTAAGTAGTTAATTAATGTAGTGATTCTATATTTTTGTGAGAATATTTGTAAAATGTGAGGAATCATAAATTATTAATTGAGGATTTTGAAGACAATGATAAAATATGATGTTTATGTCAATCATGGCATTGGCACTCATGTAAACTGCGTAAAGGACTACTTGAAATAATTCAAATATTATTTTTGTAGAATTGCATGAATTCAAATATTTTTTTTCATTTTATCTGTTGATTAGACAAAGATGTCGCAGGCAGGTGATGGCCTTCATACACCGAGTTATCTTTCATGGAGAAAGTTACAACTTAGCAGAGCGAAACTTAAAGCATCGAGCAAAACTTCAGCACTTCTTTCTGGTTTTGCCATGGTAGAAATCAAAATATTATGAATTCATATATATTTTTACCACAAATAATGAATATATTTAATTAAATAAATAAATGTTTATTGTAAAATAACTTCTTAGGTTGCCATGGTCGAAGTTCAATTGAATACTGGAACAAATGTACCAACGGAAATGTTAGTTGCGTTTGCAGTATGTACAACACTTTTAGTTGCTGTTCATATGCTCGCATTGATGATTTCAACGTGTATACTGCCAAATATTGAAGCAGTTTGTAATTTACACAGTATTAGTTTAGTACACGAATCGCCACACGAACGTTTGCATTGGTATATTGAAGTTGCATGGGCTTTTTCAACTCTACTAGGGCTCTTGTTATTTTTGTTAGAAATAGCTATTTTATGTTGGGTGAAATTTTATGATTTTTCTAAAGTCGCTGCGTGGTCAGCGTGCATTGTACTCATACCTGTACTTATTATTTTTCTCACATTTGCAATTCATTTTTATCGTAGTCTTGTTGCTCACAAATATGAAGTTACTATTTCTGGAATAAGAGAACTAGAATTGCTCAAAGAACAAATTGAATCTACAGATAATGAAGGAAGAAATTGTGTTATACAATCTGCCACGCATATTGTTTAAATTATTCCTTTTTTTTCTTCAACCTGTTACTTACTATTAATAGATATTTACGCTTTAATATTTGATAACGACAATACTAAAACAAAAAACAAAAAGATATTCTATATATTATTGAATTATTATTATATTTATAATCTTCAATAAAACAATCACCAGCGAAAAATCATTAGTCTTCCAATTACTATGTATTTTTTATATCAAAATTTATTTTTATTGAATTATTTTATCTTTTTGTTATTAATTTCGGTGATTTGTTTCTTCATTTTCACATTCAGTTCCTGAATTGAACTCAGTCGTTTGTGAGAAATGTCAACTTTAAACAGCGTTGAATCGATCCTAATTTTGATTGTCTAGTAATAAAATTTTTAGAAACGTGATTATAATAGTAAACCCTTATTAATCATTATCCATGACAAAATTAGAAAGAGTATTAATAGTAAATACATCAACCAATGTAATATTACTTCTAAAAATAAATACACGAATGGATATAATACATTTTATAATAATATATATTAAAAAGAAAATTGACTTAATTAACAACTGATCCATGAACGACTGCGTTCCAATAAAATTATAATTATTTTGGTAGCTTCAATATATACATGCGTATTTTTATGAATGCAAAAATTTGTAACAGTTATTGCTAATGTAAATTATTCAATACATTCCCCTTCATTTCAACATTGCGACTTAATAAATTTATTTAATTCAAGTTTATGTATGAAATGTGATTGTAATCAAATGGTTATAATTGGGGATCTATATTAAATAGATATATTGTATTCAATATTATTAGGTTCTGTTTGTCTTATTTCTTTCCATATGTGTATTCTTTTTTTTTTTCAGAATGAAAAGTAATAAAAAAAATTATGTTAAAATTATTCGCCATAAGATGGTATAATATTTATTATGATTTATCGAAGAATTGGAATAGAATATGGTGTGGGTTTTGAGGCAGATTGACGATTGACAATGTCAATTATTACACTTTCTTTACAGATATCTGAGATCCAATGGCCCTCTTGCTTTTGTCCAGTTTTAAAGTGATAAAATATCCCAAATCCGTCTTTTTTTCCATTTACAAAATTTCCCTCGTATCGATTTCCATTTTCTAACAATCATTAAAGATGTTTTTATTTTTAATATGGATGGAAATATATTTATGATTACCATAAATTATCATTCCTTTGTCGTTGTATAAATCTTTTTTCCAAAATCCTTGATAAAAACTTCCATCATTGTACCACATTCTTCCAAAACGTGATTTTTTGCCATTATGAAAGTTTCCCTCATAATAATCACCATTATCGTACCAATATTCACCTAAACCCTCAAATTTTCCATTTATCCAATGGCCAGCATAACATTTTTTCTTAACTCCATGTTGGTTTACCTTTGTTAACAAACCATATCCATGATGTTTATCATTCATCATTTGACCTTCGTATAACCAACAAAATGATTGACAACTTTTTCTACTAAAAAAAATTTTGATGTAATTTATAGTCACACAAATATATTTAATACATGTATATACTTAGTAATTCTTGTCCATTTTAATTTTGGATTCGTTTGAAAGTTTTTAATTTCGTTATTTCTTTTTATTTTATAAAGTCCAAGTAAAGCCATTTTTTATTTATTCCCCAAAGTATTTGACGTTCGTTTGACTTTCAAATTACCACGGAAAAAGAGATGAAATAGAATAAAATTGAAATAACCAAATAATTCAAAATTTGAAATTAAAATCTCATATTTTCAAATTTTCAAATCAAAATTTGGATGTGGATTATGATAATATTTCCACTTTGAAAAGTTTTAATTTTTTAACTAAAGATGGCACAATCGGCGTTTTTTTACTAATTACATATATACATATATAACATAACCCACTATCGACTACTCCTTTTTTGTCGTTTTTAGAGAGATTCAGAGGTGAACATATATACATAAATACATATATAATAAAGAATTGTAAGTTGCAATTGAATACATACAAACATTGAGTTTATGTGTGATACAGATTACAGTCCAAATAGCTTATTATTATCTGTTTGTCCAATATTGGCCGCGTATCAAACCTTTCCAATCTACCATTCAAGCTGCTAAATTATCAAAGTGCAATACATATCTCTCAATTTCATTATCGTATCTACTCATTGATCTCCATGTAAAATGTTTCATATGTTGTATTATTATGTTGAATATCACTAGACAAATTAAATCATTGCAATCTGTTTATGGACCATTTAATCTCAATAAAAATGACAGAAGTGTAATTTTCATTATTACTATATTTAATATTGATAAATTGCAAAATTTCAATTAAAATATTGTTAGTACGTATAATTATATATAGTGTATGTATTAACAATTTTTATTATTTATCTTCTGTAATATTATATTGTATTCCTATGAAAATGGAAAGTTAATTTTAGTTAATTTGGAGGTTAGAAAATTTGTCTGAATAATAACTTGAAATTAAAATAATTAAATCTGAGAAACGAGATCATTGAAGGAAATCTAATTGTAAATATCGGAAAAGAATCAAAACAGAAACATGTCAAGTGAAACAATTGATGAACGGTGAGTATCATTTGTTTATGGAATATTTAAACATGTATATGAATCGAAATGATTCGTTGTTTAATTGGTTTATAATATTTTATTCAAGATTTTAATATGAATTATTATGTTATAGAGTTACTGATGAAATTGAGGCCCTCGGAGCTATATTGCTTGATAATGAGATGACGATAAAGGAGAATGAAAGGTAATTAATATTCTGCAATTTGTTTGTGTATTTAGTTATTTGCATTGAAATTTTAAAAACTGAAACGAAAAATAATTTGAAATTTTTACAGGGGTATTCCGGAATATATAGAGACTGTTGTATTCCCATCGACTGGAGAAGATTCACAGTCTCAATATGTTTGTGTAACTCTTGTTGTTCATCTTCCAACTGGCTATCCTGACATATCACCATTGGTTCATTTAAAAAATCCACGAGGTTTAGATGAGAACACTGTAAAACTTATACAAACTGAAACAGATGCAAAATGTCGAGATTTTTTAGGACAACCTGTTATGTTTGAATTGATTGAGGTAATAAATGTAGACAATTTTTTAATTCAATTTTCATTAGTTTCACAATCATTTTTTTTTTGCCCTTATTTTCAATCATGAATAATTTCAGTTAGTTCGAGAACATTTGACACGAAGCAATTTACCAACAGGACAATGTGCAGTTTGTCTTTATGGTTTTCAAGACGGTGATGAATTCACCAAAACAGAATGCTATCATCACTTTCATTCGCATTGTTTGGCAGCTCATGTTGTAGCGGCAGAACGTTATTATATAGAAGAGTTAGAAAAATTGCCACAATGGCAACAAGATTCTGCTAAGCAATTTCAAGTAAGTTGGAAAAGTAAAAATAAAAAAATCTTTTGTTAACGTTATATGATTATTAAAGAAAAAATTGATTTAATTTAAAATATATTTTTGTTTCAATTTAATAATAGGCTATTTGTCCAGTGTGCCGTGAGTCAATTCATTGTGATGTAGAAAATTTATGTTTGGCACCGCCTCCAATTGACGTTGAAGCAGCTACTGATTTTTGTGTCACTGCTGAATTACGTGAGCTTCAGCGTCGAATGTCAACATTATTTACTCATCAACAGCAACGCGGTGGAATAATTGATCCTGAAGCTGAGGGTATAAAAATGTTATTGCGAACTGATGAGAATCCAAGAGTAGAAGCGGAATCGCCAAGTCCACCCGCAGGACCAAGTCTAACCAATTTTCCTACCCAAAGCACTGCTAACATGGTAAACATTGGATTATGACACAAAAACATTAATCGTATTAGATTTATTAAAAACATAGGTTGATTGATTTATTAATTATTTAATTAATTTTTTGTTTTACAGCGTACTACTACAACTCAACAACACTGTCAGCAGTTTACTGATCAAAAATCTATTAAGCATCAAAATTCTAGTGACTTGGAAAATGATAAACAAAATGATTTACGGCAATCACAAAATCATCGTCATCCACATCATTCTCATCATCATCATTATCATCATTATCACGGTAAACGAAATCGTGGTCGTGGCGGTGGTGGTGGTGGTGGAGGCAGTAGTGGACATCGCCGAAATAACGATCGTTTTAAACAATCTGAAACAGCACCCAGATGACAATGGGCCTGCAATAGTGCTTCAACAGTCAATTGTCTTGTACTATTATACAGTTGTATCTGGGCTACAATCACCATCGCTCCTAGTATTATTTACATTGTAATCGACTCTATTTGTCTTACAAAACTCCAAATTGAAACTGGAGGATAACGTGGAATAATATTTAATTTATAATGGGTATTGATTTCATTTGTGCAACTAATGTGACAAGAGTATCATGTTTGTGATAATAAAGCACATTCGATGTTGATATCGGATGGACTATTATTATCAGGATAAACAAATAAAAATGATACTATTGATGACAAATTTAAATTATCTTACAAAATTCTACTTTTGGTTACGTACTCATTTTTTACCAAATATAAAACAACTTTTCTTGTTTCTTTATTTGTTTTCTAAAATATTAGTTCCTTTATTTGTTTGTGTATTTTTTTTGTTAGCAAATGCCATAATTATTACTGTGATATAAATTTGTTTCATATTTTTGTATCTTAATTATATCGTCATTTTAGTTTGATTTATTATTCTGATTATTTAATTATAGTGCACATATTTCATGTAATGATTAAATAGTCAAATGGCAAAACGTAATTTATTATTCATACTTAAATAAATGGTTTGATCGTCATGTACTTTGATATATCACTGCTATAATTTACTGATACATTCAGGGTTTATTTTTGTTACTTTCTTAGTAACCCATGTTGAACATATTAATCTATTCAAATTCGTTATGATACTGATAATTTACCAAGTGTTCCATTTCAAAAGTCCGCAAAAAAATATAAGAACCATTTGTCCTTCATCACAAAATAACTTTTATTTTCACATTTCGAACATCTTTGAATTCGTTTTTGGCATTTTCAGATACATTAAATCCTGGAATAAACCTGGATGCACTCGCCTTCTTCAAGATGATGATGATAATAATTATACTATTAATAACTGTATTATATCGATCTCCAGAAAATCATCTCAGCTGCAAAAATTAACTCCAAGTCTTTTTTAGTTTGATAAATTGTTTTTTTATTTTGTTATTATATAATTTAATTAGATTTTATAAATCATTTATTTAATCATTTATGTATAATATAGTCTATGTATATAATATGGACTATAATGTTATCACATACATATATAATTTTGCAAATAATACATAGTTCTGATTCATAAAGTTTCCTAACATTTGGCACACAAATATAAAAATGTGTTGTAAAATTATATAAGTATATTTGTTTATATATTTATTCATACTACATATATACGACTTATTAAAAATTCTATTACATATATGAACGTATGTAAAAACAATAAAGCGCATTCAATCAATTTTATTTATTTCATTCTTGATGATGTTTGAGCAACAATTATTGTGTCGTGAAAATTTCTCCCCATCATGAATTTATATACATATAATGTAAATATCTGATTTTCATGTTGCATTTATTATTTATAATAAAATGTAAAATAGGATTGTTATTTAAGATACGATTTTTTTTCTTTTGATTATTATTATTGTTATGTTAGTACAAAGTCAGTGCTCTAAAACATCAATGCAGATGAGTGCTAACAAGTGCGAATTCTGTATTATCAGATAGAAACTTGCGCAATCCAATATTGTGGTTTATTTGTAATGTAAAATGAAGACTAGAGATACATGTTCAACAGTCTTTATAATCGGTACAAATAGAACAATCAGTATACATTGATTTCATTTGAAAATAAATATCTAAGCTTCAGTGCAACGACCCCTGACCCGATGAAAAAATTATATACATATCAGTGTCTACTGAATATCCAAAACAGATTTTTAGGTTAGGCACACAAATTAAGATTTATTATTTACATACAATCTATGATTTATATATCATTTGTTGTCATAATATTATTATGAAAGAATTATATTAAATAATTTAAAAATTAGAATTCTTCATTAAATATTTTCCTGGTATTTACAGTCAACCATCATTAATTTAAATTAATTACATGTTGATAATTAATGAAAAAGCAAAAGGTAAATATTTATATAAAAAAAAATTTTTTTCCTTGTTTTTACTAAATATTTATTTTATTATGTTTTAATGTTTCAGAATAATGTTCAGAATAATGTAAACAAATGATTTAATTTATAATTTATATTTTATATTTGATGATTTTTATTATTTTCTAATAATATGTTTTAGGTTATAATAAAAATTTCAGGGATATTCTGGGGAAACAATTTGAACGATTGTAGATACCATGGGTCAGACATTGAGTGAGCCAATTACAACAAAAACATCATCCTGTTGTCGTGATTCGAATTACATTGTAGGTAGTTCATGCATGCAAGGATGGCGAATTAAAATGGAAGATTGTCATGTTCACATTCTTTCACTTCCTGACGATCCGGGTACAGCATTCTTTGCTGTTTACGATGGTCACGGAGGTTATTTGCATTATCACTTATACAATTTTTTCCTACAAGACTTTATTTTATAAATCTACGAATTAAATTATTTGGATTTTCAGGCGCGACAATGTCTCAATATGCCGGAAAACATTTACATGAGTATATTATTAAAACTAAAGAATATGCAGAAGGAAATATTGTTAAAGCTATGGAACAAGGTTTCCTACAATTGGACAAAGCAATGCAAGATGACACGGTGTTGAAAACAGAGCGATCTGGAACGACTGTTATTGCAATACTCATCAAAAATAATACACTATATTGTGTAATAAAAATGTTTATTTATTTTATATTAAAAATACATGAATTAAAATCATTGGATTTTATTTTGTTATTATCTTAATATACTTTATCATCAATCAGCAAGTTATTGAATGATAAAATTGAATTTCCAGGCAAATGCTGGTGATAGTAGAGCAGTAGCATGTATAAATGGAGAAGCTCTATCACTTAGTCGTGATCACAAACCAACATTAGATGATGAAAGACGAAGGATTCAAGCTGCTGGTGGCTGGGTTGAATTCAATCGGGTTAATGGTCACCTGGCACTCTCAAGAGCACTTGGTGATTTTAAATTCAAACGAAACAATGAAAAATCAGCTGAAGATCAAGTTGTTACTGGTGAGAAATAATTTTAAAAATTTTTTATTTTAATTTATTTAATTAAAAAAATGTTTTTCAGCATTTCCTGAAGTGAGAATGTTTCCAATAACTGAAGATTGGGAATTTGTTATTCTTGCTTGTGATGGAATTTGGGATGTGTTACTTAGTATTGATGCCGTAGAATTTATAAGACAAAAATTGGTTGACCTGGTTACAATTAATCCAGAAGAAATTTGTGAAGAGCTTTTGGACCATTGTTTAGCGCCAGACGCTCTTATGGGTACTGGATGCGACAATATGACTGTCATTATTGTTGTCTTCCTTCATGGAAAGCCACAATCACGTATAATTCGTAGTTGTAAACGTCAGTTTATATCTCAACCATCCACTGTAGATCAGTTTACATCTTTTCAGTAAGTAATTTCATTACTTCATAGTTAATAATTCAAAATAAATTTCTGTGGACATTTAAAAATAGATTAATAAAAATTTTGTGTTCTGCCTTTTGTTCTCAGTGGAGACACATCGGACAACAATGAACAAATTTGCGAATTAAATCATGAAAAAGAAGAAGACAAAGATGAGAAAAAAGGAAAACTAAACAAAACCAGCGATAAAGATGACGAAAAAAACTTGAATAGAGAAACAAAAAATCACAAAGATGATGAAGAGGAACCTAGTTAGACAACCTTACCATAACAATTAAATTGTTGGTAACAAATTATGCCTATGTAGACGTTTCAGTAGTTTTATTTTTTGTTGTGAATGCAGTATTTAAATTTTCAATTTTTTTTTTAGAGAAGTATTTTATTTACAATCCAAAAAAATCCATCATTAACGAGAGAATCATGTTGAAACTTAATTGTATATATAATATATACACATTTACAATAATTAAGTGTATATTTCATGAAAAAATTTATTAAAGGAAGCGATTCCTATTTCATTTTTCTCATATCTGCTTTTTTTTTTTTGTTTCACATTTATTTCACACTCTCACTTCATCCTTATCTCTTCCCTTTTCACTCTTTTTTATTTTTATTTCATCTAAATTAGTATTTTTATTTCCATTTACTCTTTATTCTCTAATATGTTAAGTTATTCAATTGTCAACAATTTTTTTTTTTAAAGACCGTAACGATCTTGAATGGAAGAAACGGCAGCATTTGCGAGTGAACTCAATTTTCCAGCAACTCTATTAACACCTTGACGCACGCTTTCACGCACATCTTCGAGATCAACAGCATTGGTACGTGCAGTGAGATTGCTCATTGACATTGACGACGATGATGATGTGGGTGAGGTTGGATTTGATGAACCAAAATAATCAGCTGATGAAATCGATGATGAACCTTCGAAACGATGTAAATTGCTTTTGCGCTCCCACTAAATTGAAAAATGAAAATAAACCATGAAAATATATTTTCCAACTTATAAATAAAAATAAAACACGCGATAGAATTTTTTAAAATTAATATTAAAAGTGATATTCAATAAATAATAGTTCTTCAACATACATTATCATCATTAGTGCTGCCACGAAAATATTGGTCGGAACTAATGGCTTTTGCTTCACCAAATTTTCTTTGAGCCTCGCCATCAGTATCCAATTGAGCTTTCGGTTGATTTTTATTATTAGACGATCTGGCTGTGGCACGTCTAGGCATTTCTGGTTCAGATATAACTACAACTTCTTCACCACCTGTTTTATAATTCGATTTAGATGAATATGGCGTAGATAAAGCCGAAAAAAAATCATCCAAATCAGTTACAGAACTCCTTGATAATGTTTCATTATCTGAATCGTCTCTAGATGTAAATTTCTGTTCGGCAGAGGATAATTTACGACCTGATGACTCTTGAGTAATCACTTTCATGTCACTAAATGCCGAATGACTTGCACCACTGTTAACAAATATAATACCAAGTCATTAAAATTTTTTAATTAACTCAACAAAAACTTTATATGAAAATAAATGTACAAAATAAATATTATCGATTTTAATTATGTAAAAGATCCGATTGCATAATAGTACTATTTTTTTTTCTAGAAATAATTCATCAAATACAATAACTCTTAACATGTCAATAAGCTCGAGGACAACTCTGCTATTTTAAAAGCAATAATTAAATATAACCAAGTTCAATATTAATAAGACTTTCGCAATTGTAATTCATAACTACAATTACATCCAACTACATGCAACTGTATTGCGTTATAAAATATTATCGGCGTGAATATAAACGAGAATATATAACGAGAATTAATCTTATCAAATAAATTTTATCGAGATATTTAAATAGATGTAATAGAACTTATATATTTATTATTTCTAAAAGTGAATAAATAGATTGAATTAATGAATAATTAATTAAATAAATACATGATAAAAGAATTACCTTCGTGAAATTAATCCCATTCCAAGACGTTCTGCCTGTGATGCTTTATTTGGATCCATTCGTTTAGTACGTTCATTAATCATTTTTGAATGTTCACTTAAATTCTTTTCATATTTATATGCTAAGCGACTATCAATTTCAGTTTGTTTTTCATTACTTATTTCATCGCCAGAAATTAACTCTATATTCCGTGTGCCCTCATTGGTCTTTAATTCAGCAACACTTTTTTCCAACTCGTCAAAATTTGTAGTCACTCTCTGAGCACCCATTCCGCCAGTTTTCTTCATTGATAAAAGAGAAAAAAAAATTATGAATGAAATAAATTGATGAATAATAAATTTTATTCATATGTATAAATTTGATATTTACCCCAGGACGTCTGGGTTGACTTTTTCTACCGCCAATTGTTGATTTTCTGTCGACTTGAATGCTTGGTAGAGAATCAGATAATTTAACAGTTGGTCCCAATTTACTTTCTGATGATTCATCAATTGATTTGATAAATTGAGATTGTTCTTTGACCGTCGGTTGGTTATTTAAATTTGTCAATGTATCAAAATTGTTTGATGGCACGTCTGATGATGATGATGGTGGTATCATTGTTGATGAAAATGATTTAGTCGAATTCTCGTGCTCAGAAAAAAAATCGACCTCTGCAGGTTCGTCATTTTGAATCACGACCGGCGCATCATCTAAATGTAGCTATTGTATAAACAAAGAATCCATAATAAATTACTTGTTATTTCATAAGAAAGCATTAATTTACACATGAAATTTGGCGTTTGGTTGCGTTTAGTTATAAAAATTGCGATAAAGTTCACGAAAGTGAGAACAAAAAATTGCAAAATATTGAAAAAATATAAAATATTTATTAATGAAAAAATTTGAGGATCTGAAAAATTATTTGACACAACCGGACTGTAAATAAAAAAACAATTATCAATGTTAATAACGAAATTTTAAAATCATTTGAATAATTTCCTCTCTGTGTTCAAATCTTCATATTGTGTGAAAAACGAAACAATAACAAAAGGAAAACACAAACAAAAAAACGCAATTAAACTTTCTCACCAATTTCTTTGGACTCGTTGGAACGATATCCTATAAATTATTAGATTACATATCCATAATTAGAATAAATTATAAATATGAAGACATAATTCAACAGAATTTTTATGAGAAATAAAAGATTAAATAAATGTAATAACATTAATAATTACTTTAGTGCCGTAGCGACGCATCGCTTGATTGGCAGCATTACTGAGTTTCTCACGATACATCATAGCTGTGCGTGATTTGTATTTTTGTTGAGCATCCATAGTCGTGCAATTGTGTTGGGAAAAAAATGTTCTCTATAGAAATACAAGTAAAAATATATCAACGATTAATGTGACTGTATGAAAAATATTGAAAAAATGGAAATATAATATATAATATTATTCTGAAATATTTATTTTAGTTACATACGGCGTTTGCATTTCCGCCAAGTTGCATATTTCGCAATTGTAGCCATGTCCAATTGGTATCCAGCTGTGATGATCTTACAAAGGTTAAGTGAACACCAAGGCTCCGATGAACTGCCGAACAATCGATACACAAAAAAATCCCGTATGTTACGCTACACCATGCTGGATTCTTTGCATTGCAATCGAAGCAAGTCTATATACAAATGAATATGAAACAAAAATTATAAATCTGTACAATTAACCTCACTTTTTTTATCATCTTAATAATTCATTAAAAATTTTGTCATTTATATCATTTGTAAAATTAAATTTATGTCTTGTATAAAATAATATGGAATATGGATAATGTATTTTAACAATAAATTATTATTTTTAGACATATTAATTGCTCTTGTTTTTCAAGTTTAATGTAAGGTGTGCCGTGCTGCGTTTTGACAAGTGAATGTTGTATTCAATGGAGTAAAAAATTGATAATAAATTTTGTTAATTTATGATTTCATGGAAGAAGAAATGTGTTTATGAGTAATTGATAATGAAATTGAATACCTTATTAGTCGGTAAAGTACGTAATCTCTTAAAAACCTCCTCAATATCGCTCTTTGTTGGTCCTTTATCAGCCATTTTTTGACGTGTTGTCAAAGCTGCGCGCGCAAGAAAAGAATCTGATGTGCCATAACCTGAATATTTTACGCGAGTTTTTTACGTCCTCAATAACTCGTTATTGAGTCTCATCAACACCCTTCCCGCTGTTACATTTCATTATGATTATATTGAATGTACAATGACGAATCACTGATATCACAAATGGATTTTCGACCAATCAGAAAAAATCCCAAAAATATTCTAGGTTATTTTAATAATTTTGAAATCAAAGAAAAAAATGAGAAATTGAATCGAATAATAAATACCACAGTTGAATTAAAAAAATGTATTTAAGAGCATATTTATTTATATTCTAATTATTTAACAATCTTTTTTCTTTTTTTTGTTTGTATGTTGACCACTGGGCGAATCATTCGCATTATTATCATCTTCCTCGACTTCCAAACTGTTCAATCTGAAATTTAATTCATTATTAAGAGTGTTCATTCCGATTCTCAGTTTAATGTTTGTCAAGGTAGTACGATGAACATAATTTTAATATTTAAAAATAAACATAATTATTTTCACAAAAGTTTTTTCAATAAAAAAATCACTCGTATTTGCAAATTTTCATGGTCTAAAATTCTTTATTTACATTGGTTTTTCGTTATTCATTCGACCACCTTATAAATAATTTAATTTTAAATATTGATTTTACTCATCTTGCTCCAGACTGTGAAGCATTTGAAAGCCAGCATCCAAACTTGGTGGAAAACCCATATCAGGATCAAGTAATTGCAATGTTGGTACTTCTCTGCTGTACACATTACCAAAAGCATCTAATTCATCAAATTGCAACTTACTAACTGCATCATCAAACTCCTTTCTAATAGAACAATAATCATATAAAAAATATGTTCAATGTAATTTTCTTAAATTTACGCTAAAAAATATTAACAATTAAAATAAATTACTAACTTGACTGCTGAATTAAGTTCTAATTGACGTTGCTGATTCTCCATCATGATTTCAACTTTTCTTTTCATTTTTTGTTCAAATTTGAGAACGTAATTTTGATAGTATTCATGAATACCTGCTACTCCACCGACCCCAGTTTCAACTAGAACCCTTTCCATTGCATCCTGCAAATTAAATATGTTATTATAATATTATATATGAGAATATATAATGGTCTAGAATATTTTTTTATATTAAATTAAATATAGACCGGAAATCCATCATCTTTTTGCTCACTAGCCACTTTCAGCAGTATCGAAATTCTTTTGAGAAAATCATCTGTAACGTCTGTAATTGTATCAATCGCAATATCTGTCGCATTCTCATAGCCAATGTGAGCTACAAGAGTAATTGCTGAATGCCTTAGAAGACTTCGTGTCGTTGAGGATCGTAAATGATGTACAGTTGATGTTTTTCTCGATTCATTCCTGACAACAGTAAAAATCATTTTAAATTGTTGTTTTTCACAATTCAACAAGAATAAAAAATACAGAAATTAATTTTATATACTTTGGAGATTTTGGATATGCAAAATTAAATAAACTGACGGGTTTCTTTACTATTCCAAATTCTTTTGTATCGATTTCAGATATTTCTCTGAGCATTGAACCATTTTCCTAAATAATAAAAAAGAAAAAGCATTTGATTAGTAGAAATATTCAAAATTCAAATTCAAACAAACATATTTTTACTGTGTTACAATTTACCATTAATCGCAGTTGATGATGAAGATTAATTGTATTGAGAACATGTGGTTCTCCCATTGGTAATCTTGAAATAAAATACACATTTAAATTATTTATACATATCCATAAATGCAAATATATATTCATGTGATTTCAATGAATGAAAAAATAAAGTATAATGAGAAATTATTTGAACTCACTGAATGAATTCTGATTGTTGATCACTCTGGTAATCACATTCAGTACCAGTTGTATCATCCAAAACCTGTCTCCATATATTTTCAATAATATCTGGTGTTATAACCTCCTGTTTGTGCATTTCTCTTGATGGCAATTCGCCCCAATGCATATCAACGCCAATACTTCTGTTTGCCATCTTACTTTTTCTTCTAGGTACAATTAATTTATTTTATTACCTAAAATTTATTATTAAAAA
This sequence comes from Microctonus aethiopoides, assembly GCA_030347275.1. Lineage (NCBI taxonomy): Eukaryota > Metazoa > Arthropoda > Insecta > Hymenoptera > Braconidae > Microctonus > Microctonus aethiopoides. The sequence goes on from JAQQBS010001424.1 coordinate 5,360,554, forward strand.
AATTCTAATTTGTTATATGAAATACAATACATAACAAAATCATGAACAATATTGAATATATACATATGTACTACTACTACTACAATCTTAATTCTTCCGCCATGACAGTTATCAAAGATTTGATAAACAAAAATAATTCAAGCATATTCTGTTAGAATTCCAATAATCATCGTTATTTTCGAAGATTGGCAAGTAATATCAGTTTTTTTTATTAATACAAATATCCTCCGCATTCATTTTCACATAATTGTAAATATTGCAATCAACTCAATGCCAATTTTACATTAAATTTATTTGTTTTATGATGATTGATAATTCAATATTTGAGGTTAGAATTTAATTTATGCTTACCGTCCTCTTCTCTCCACATTACGCATGCGCCAACTATCTGTGGGAAGTTTAAATTTAATTATAAGACAATATCTAATGATTTCAAATATATTTTGTACATCTTTTCATTTAGATATTGAAATTCATCAGAAAACTGGATAATAAAAATGGAACGTGGTGCGGATTCAATTTTAAAACGTGCTGTGGATATGGATAAAAAACAGCAGTACACATTAGCATCTGTTCTTTATCAAGAAGGTCTTCAAATTTTAGTGGATTCGCTGCAAGGTAAAATATTTTGGTTTTTCTTTACTATAATAAAAATTTTGTTAATAATTTAGTTTGGTTTCATATTAGCAACGAAAGATCAAAATGAAAAAGAATGTTTGAGAGCGAAAACAAAAGCATACATGTTGAGAGCAGAGAAAATTAAAAAAATAATTGATGAGGCAAAAGCTACCGGTGATTATCGAGAACAAACAAAAATTGAAGCAGGAAGTATTGGCAATGGTTATGCCAGTGTTTTTGGTAGATTCTTAAATCATTCTGTGGTTCATATTACCATTGAAGATCCTTATGTCCGATTACATCATCAGGTAATAAACAAATAATTCTTTATCATTTACATTATAAAATCTATTAGTCCTCCATGTTTTTTTTATATACTTCAAGTGTTTAAACTTGGTGAGATTTTGTGAGTTAGCAGTTCAAAAATGCCAGAAATTATCAAAAGTATCATTAGTGACAACTCGAGATCCAGAAGATGCAAAAAATCAGATAATGAGATTGGAGGAATTGAAACAAAGCTTAAACACTCGATCAATTATTTTTGAGGTTAAGTTTTCTGACACATTACATGACAGACAAATAACGTAAGAGTTTTGTTTATTGTATTTTAGTATATATAAAAATGAATCTTGATGTAAATTATAGAGTGAAACAAATTTATTTAATATAAAACTTATCAAATATTGTCATTTTATATTAATCTACATTGAATTCTTTTCGCTTTCTTAAAAGATTTTTTTTTGTGTATAAAAAATTTCAGCCTCAGCAATGGATGGGTGATTAAAATTGGAAGAGGGTTGGACTATTTTAAGCCTCCAGAAAAGAAATTTATCCTTGGGGCATGTGATTTGGAGCTCAGACCTTGTCTAGAGACGACTGTTGATATATTTCATAGAAGTCAACTTAAATAACAACCTTATTTTAAACAATCCTATCAATCAATTTGATAACACAAGGCTCTTGTACAATAATAATAAGACACATCAAAATTTTTATTATCAATGGTTTATTTTAATATTATTTAATAGTAAATTATGGCACTAAAGTTTTATTCAGTATTTTTTTCAACTTTATTTACTCTAATCAATTTAAACTAAAACAAATCATGTATTATATAAATATATTGAGAATGAAAGAAAAAAAATATTTTTTTAAATGAATATATAATTATATTTATATATATATATATATTCGTGATAAGTAAATAAAAATTGACTTTGGGGAATTGTGATAAAACGTCTTTTATGGAAAACATTTTCTGAAAATTTTTTATTTCCACCCAGCCATTTTGAATTTTATGATTTTCTCGCAAATCAAGTACGTTATATGTTGATATCACTTTTATATCAAAAAAATTACACATATAAAAATTGTTTGCGTATAAAAATATTAATTATCCTCGTTATTACTAAATTAAATCGCATAATCACAAGCCTTAGCATCATCAATTCGTTTAGCTGCTCGTTTACAAGCAATCCTGAGACTTTTACTGTACTTGAGTATTCCCAATTGTTCATCAATGTCTTCATTATCATCGTGTAAATGATGATTGGGAAGACAATCCGCACCACCAACCGCCACAACTTGTTTTGCAATTTCTTCATCAACACAAAGACGTGTCAATGCTGTAGCGGCAGCAATGGACAAACGTTGATATGTTTCTTCAAGGCCTGGCGGTGTCATACGCAAAAAACTAACAAGCGCCACAGATGCTTTGGCTTTCGCAAGATGTTTCCGACCCTCAAAGCTTTTAGCTAATTTATTAATAAGCAAAACAACTTGTTCCATCAGCCAAATATTAGCACCTGGTGATTTTTTCACGCATCGAAGTAATCTACGAACACTGTCACATTGAACAATGGCTTCCATGCACGTTTTAGAATCAGCAAGATTATTCAATGCAGCACCACAAAGCAAAAGTGTTTGTCCACATTTGGTTTCCTCGGCTAAATGAGTTAAAACATCAATGAGTATATTGCCAAATGGCTCAAGATGACTCAAACCCAATGCATCAGTCCACGGTGCCGTAATTTGAACTACCAGCGCTGTTGCTTCCATTTTTTCTGATTCAGGTGTTCGTTTAGAGGTTAATAAATCCATTAATATTTCTGGTCCACCGTCTTTAACGAAATAATTAATTGCTAATGGACAGCAGCAGACACTGGTCAGTGCACGTAAAGTAGATGCACGTAATTCGGAAGACAAACGACTTGCAGATACTAATGATGTTAGTAATGTACGTACACCTGAACATCGAGCTATACTATTTCCAGCGCGAGAACCTGCAAGTCCTAATGCAGTTAAGGCAGCTAAAGCACCTCTAGCTACACTTCCAGATTCTCTCGGAGCGTCCTCAAGTCCTCTGACAACTCTCTGTAATAAGATAAAATACATGCATTCATGAATTATTTACTGCAATAATAAATATATATTCGATAAAATAAATAAATTGTTACCTCGATGTAAAAATCTAATCGAGCATTTAAATTGCAATTGACCATGTTATTTAATGATTCAATTTGATTGAGAATACAACGAAGACTACCATCATGAATTCGTCTCGGGGGTGGTGCACCAAGCTCAGATAAAATTGAAAATGCTTCCTCTTCAATGCATCTCAATAATTCACGTTGAGACCGGCCATTTTCTACATGTGAAATTTTTGCAATAACATTTTGAATATTTTTAGTAAAACCATCGGCTCTAACTAGTAATTCCGTAGCTGCTGCAGTTGCCTTAGCCGTCATCATCTTCAAATCTTTTGACTGTTCTTCTTCATTCATTTCACAAAGTCGTTTGCGTTTAGGCAAAGCTTTACTTTGAAGGGTAACACAACTTTCATATTCGGTGTCTTGTATTAAATCTTTCAGCCACATTTTCACAGAGGAATAAATTTGCTCTTTAAAAATCATTCTATGATTCTTCTCAATAGATATGGAAGTAGATTTTGACGATGATTCAGTGGATATTCTGCTGTACCAAGGCCCATTAAATGATGGAGTTGAATCGCGGGATGTTGAACTCGATGATGTTGACGGTACATCATCATCTTCCGGTGGTTCATTTGTATACAAAAAATCATCGAGACACTCTTCATCAGCGGATTTTCGAATAAAAACTGGTGCAAGAACGACCGATGCTTCGTTTTGTTCTTCTTCAATTCTACAAAAAAAAAAAAAAAACAAATTCACAATTAGAACACTTAACAACAATTCCAATAAAATTATTTTCTCTATGTTCTTTCATTCTCGAAAAAATCATTACATCTATATTAATAATATCAATAAAAAAATAAACCTGGACCACGTCATTATGGTATTTATATCGATGTCACAGTAAAAGTAGATGAGTGAAAATTATCACGGGATCACTTTCAAACTATATTATCAAGAAACAACTGACTAATGCTGTATGATGCATTTTTGTCTCTACATTTACACAACTCTCATGACTAATCTCTCGCCATGTGTCGTATAATATTACTTTTATTTCTTTCATAGTATCATCACATAAAAGAAATGTCCATATAATTTGCAACAATGATTCAATAAATTTTTCCATCTCATTTCCGAATAAATTATCAATTAATATATTCCATCGATTTCAATTACATGTATGAAATAAAATAAATAGCTAGTGAGCAGCTTGAGGAGTTGAATTCAACTGTTTGAATCAGTAGTCATTGCTGGAGTCATCTTCAGTCACTTTTTTATTGAAATTGCCTCACGTGCATGAATCACGACTCGCATTCTCAATGTAATAATAATAATGATAATGACAATATTAAAATGTTTCTTTTGTGAATGATATTATTGTCAATCTTTCAGCTATCTATAACGGTTATATATTCATTTCAAATTGACAATGTAATGCAACAAACAATCGAAATAGATTATAAATATCACAATAATAACTGTGAATAATTTATAATGCATATATTCATAGAGTGTGTTACAATACATAACCTAACACTTAAGATTAAAGGGTTATTATTATTTCAAACCAAAGTATGTAACACAATGGAGATAATACATATTGGCGCACGATAGCAGATACATGTAGCATTATTTATTTTTGTAATCCTGCAGTTCAACAGTAATATAAAAATAATATAAACATAACCTCTGATTTTTTATGCATTCGAATAATTTCTTTCTATGATGAATTTTATCATGAAGAAAAAGATTCAATAATTTTTCGTTCGAAATTTAAACACAGATAAAAGAGTCTTAATCTTATTATATTATTTATTCATCGTGTTTTCAACTTGAGTCATCAATTTATGAATAAGGCAAGCATTTATTATATAGATAAAATATAATATCCATTCCTTCTATGAGATATCATCATCGTATGTTTAACCTATTTTTCTTTATCTTATTTTCTATTCATTCATAAATTATCTTTGTTTATAATCAACTGTATTTATCTTTTTTTCCAGTCATGCAAGAAGAACCAGAACGAATTATCAAATTAAATATTTTATTTACATAGATACAAATGTGTATCATATGTAAAACATTTTTTATGAAAGAAAGAAAAGTGAAAAAAGAGGCAACAAATTTATTTAATTATTATATATACATATTTATGAGTTTATTTAAGATTTATGAACAAACCTTTGATTGCTATGAGCATCTTTGTTGATGTTTCCTAGCACAAGATTTTCATTATATTGAGAATTGTGCCGTTCTTTAAATTCCGGAATATTTCGCTTTGGCGTTGAAGTATGCGAAGGAGTTGATGTTAATTCATTTTCCATCCATATTAAATTTAATCGTGAATGATGAAAATTCATTCCGATAGAATCACGTCTGTCGCGTGATCGTTTTCGACGTCTTCTTCGTCGTCTCGTAGAAATATTATCAATATTTCCAGCACTTTGACCTTCACGTGAATGTTCCGAGTCAGAAAAACCAGAATCTAAACTACCATGTCCTTGCTCTAATGGACTAAAAGATCGTTTGATAATTGGAATAGGATTTTTAATTTTTGTCAAGTCAACAGACTCTTCATTATATTCTTTAGCATTTTGATTAGATTCATTCCATTTGTCACATTGGATTCTGCTGCTTTGTTGCTGCACACAATCCTCAGTGATAATGTTTACGTTATTATTAATATTTATTATTCTATCTTTGTGTCCTATGGCATTAATAGTAGTAACATCAACGATACTTCTATTAGGACTATTATTAATACTTCTATCATTATCATCAGTATCACTATCACGTCCAAGATTACAGTATGAGTTTTGATGAATTTTCGACGTGCTATTACAACTATTTGAACGTAATAACGGCGCATTATCAAAATCTTGCGCTGCCATATGACTCCAAAAAACTTTACTTTGCATTCTTTTAAATCCACTCATTATTATCAAATATTTTGAAATTAATTTAATATGGTAACAAAACTTTTCACTAAATTATTTCATTGAACCAATAATTAAAATTAATATTAAAATTAATTTTTCACTTTATAAATATTTCTTCAACAATTGAACTAAAATTTTCCACTGTCCCCCACAGACTGCAGATCCCCAGTGTTTTCAGGCGACTCAAAGAAGACCCCAATGTACGTTTTCACAGGTCAACGAAGCAAAACATTGTCTCGATGAACGAGCACAAGAACAGCCGGTCAACACGCGCCACCACCACCACGATTGCAAACTCTTCATCCGTCTACCGATTATCAGCTATGCAATCCAAAGCGTCATCGTTATATTATCCCCACCTCAAGATCAATTCACAAGACCGCAATGAGTAAGTGCAGACCCATATGAATATATAAAATAATCCTTGCAATTTTTTCTAACTTTATTTTTATTTTTTTCAGAGTATCTATCAATTGAAAATAATTATTGATCTTTTATTTTGATCATTTACAAAGTAAACTGGATTATTACTATTATTTCTTCTTATTATTAATATTCATGAATGAATGCGGTAAAATTTGTAACGACTTTTTGACGCTTCTGGTCTCCTCCCTTAGGACGAAAAGTCGCAGTCAGACAAAAAGTCTTTGCTTTATGTTATCCCCTCTGTTTAATATCTTGAAAATATATCAATGTGTATACGGTGAATAACTGAAAAAAATTATGGAATATTATTGTAGATGAGGACTTTGGGGAGTGGCTTGTTGATGGGGTAAAAGAGACCCCACCAAATGGACAGAATGTGAACGTATGTAATGGTTTGATGAATATGGAGAGCGGAAGTGCCATCACCAAAATCACGTCATTGGTGTATGTATTTTAAGGAGCCAGGTGTTATTCCCCCTTCTACATACCATGTGACGGTACATGGGGGGTGGCTTACCCCATGCATAATGTGGCACGCGTCGTTTTGGTGCATCTGCTGTTGTACTAGAAAATCGCCTGGTGGTGGTGGTAAATTAATGATTATAAGTGAGAAATTTATATAGATGTACGCGTATGTAGTATGTTATGAAATTGTGTTTATCTGAACTTTTATACAATATATTTTTGTTGTTTATTGTCTAGTAATTTTATAACAATTATTTTATAGCTAATTCAATTCATTAATGTGAATTTATAAATCTTTGTAATTTATAGTAAGATGTATATTTAATATTTTAAACTTTTTATTTCTATATATTATTTCTCACTTTATATAACGCTTTTAGTTATTTGTGTATGCTTATTAGGGTGATTAAAAAACAAAAAGAAAAATTTATAAATAACTCTTCAGAGAGATCAATTTGATGAAAATAAGTAAAAATTATTTTTTAATGTAATAAAATTATCATTTTATGGAACTTTCGTTTAAAAATATTTCGTTCATTAAATTTTTTGAGCTTTTTAAGGTCGCAATATAGATAATTGAATTAATTTTTTTTTTTTTTTTGAATCACCTTAATGCTCATATAATTTATAAATTCATTTAATTTGTTTTCCAAATTAAATCTCTAATTTAATTCAAGCAATACAATTCTCTCGTTTATGTTTCAGATTCCGACGTTTTATATTTGCGTTATTCACATTGGAATGTGAACACACGTGTGGTCGATGATTCACATAAATAGCAACGGTGATTAGTCGAACTCTGAATCACTCCCAGTGCATACGAACATCATAATGCGATTACGTATCTAAATAGAATAAATTAGTAATGAAGAAAAAACAAACTTGAATTTATTAATTCTACAAAGCAACATAAATTGCAATTTTTTCTGCAAGGATTTTTTATTTATCAATAGGATAAATAGAATTGTCTGTAAAATTGCAGCATTTTCTAGTATAATATTATATTATGACACACAATTTCATGTAGAGAAATTCGCTGCAGATAAATTTATATATCTTGTGCTTATTCGAAGTTAAATAGAATACTTTCCATTTATAAACTGCATATTTATGGATATATGAACATGTGCGATTGTGTATAGTAATGTGATAATCACAAAAGTGGTTGTGCAGTGTCGATATAGCATAGCACGAGTCAATGGTGATAGTATGCATTTGTTCTATAAGTTATAACGGTTTTACCCCAGCTGTCCCTCGTTTTTCTGATGTCTTGACAGTAGAATAGGGGCGCACAATATAATGGGCCTTTCACCAATTTAGTGCCAGTATAATAAACACATGTGCTTTTACATATATGTATTTATATATGGATAAAGGATATTTATTGGTATTGCATTTGTAAGTGTAAACAAAATTGTAAGAGTTATTATGCTGGCATTTTAACGAATATATTAAAATTGTGCAAAATTACATATATATTTAATTAATTTCTCATTATGAATATACATGAAATTTGTTTATAACAAAAGATTTGTGTGAATTTAGCGCTGTTATTTCCTGTAAACATATTGAATAAGGACGACGATTAAGACTGAATTTTTTTTCATCGTGAAAATCATGAGTTTTTTCAACTTCAATAAATAAAACTATTCTTTCCTTAATTGTTATATTATTATGAAAAAATTAAAAATATGTGGATAACCATAAAAGGAATGAAATTGAAATAAAATTGAAGATCTTTACACGAATCTAAATAATTAAGCGTTGCGATTGGTCACCCTGGTCGCCATATTAGTACATTTTCATTTTCTTGACTTCTCATAGGTTCTCAAATAGTTACGTTTCCATTTGCTACATTTCACGCCAATTATATTTGAATGAAATGGCGCGTTAACAACTGATTGGATAATTACAACTGCACAATTGAATATTCGCCCTTTTGATTTCATCTTTTTTTTTTTTCTCTATTCTTCGTAAATTCTCCTTGCCTTATATATATCACAATTCTTGTACCGCTGTGCGTCTTTCTAGTGTCTTTTTATCACAATTTCTTGCATTTATTAAATCGTGCATTTTTACGAAAAATTCCATTATGGTAATTGATTTTATAATTATTGTTGAATATAATAATATGAATATTGATTCTGAATAAAAAATTAGAAATGAAACAGAGGTTATGTTTTATAATCTAAGTGTCAAGTTGAAAAAAAAAGGTTACTGGATCGGCCCACGAAAATGATAAACTAGACAAATTGAGCACGTGTGTTTTTACATGCAAAATCGTGCAATTACAGCTCAATTCATGTTTATTTTTTAATTTCCTATGAACTACATATTAAAACCATTTATTAACCTCAAATTTTACTTTTTTCGATATCGAATTCAATTACGTTGGCAAACCTAACCTCAATCTCCTCAATGGTGACAATTCAAATACCTACTCAAATTCTCCAATTCTCGAAATAATTATGTTAACTTAATAATAATATTATAATAATAATTTTACCTGTTTAAATTATTATTGTCTATAATATTATCTATCGAAATAATTTTCATTGCTATTCTTTTTGTAATTTTTTAACTGTATTCATCGTTGTTTAATATAAATATTTATTACAATATAATAAATTTATTTTGATAGGTTTCTCTTAATCCAGTGAGAATTTTGAAGAATGAAGCTGAAGAGGAAAAAGGTGAAGTAGCTCGTTTGAGTTTATTCGCCGGTGCAACCGCCATTGGTGACTTTATCAAGTCCACTCTTGGTCCAAAAGGCATGGACAAAATTTTAGTATCACATGGACGTAATGCTGGTGATGTACAAGTCACCAATGATGGGGCTACAATATTAAAAAATATAGGAGTGGATAATCCAGCTGCGAAAATTCTCGTAGATATGTCTAGGGTTCAAGATGATGAAGTTGGTGATGGTACAACGTCTGTCACAGTTCTTGGTATACTTCCATAGTCGATTGATATATTTCTTAACATGATTCTTAAACTCAATTCATGTAACTAATTGAATTTTATGGTTTTGATAGCTTCTGAATTGCTTAAGGAAGCAGACAAATTGATTGAACAAAGAATTCATCCACAAACAATAATTGCTGGATGGCGTCAAGCTGCTAATGTTGCGCGTGAAGCACTCCAAAATGCGGCATCAGATAATTCAGCAGATATCGAACGTTTCCGTGAAGATTTAATGAACATCGCAAGGACAACATTGAGCTCGAAAATTTTATCGCAACACAAGGAATTGTTTGCTAAACTCGCTGTGGATGCTGTATTGCGTTTAAAAGGCTCTGGTAATCTTGCAGCTATTCAAATAATTAAAAAACGTGGAGCTACACTTGCCAATTCATTTCTTGATAATGGATTTTTGTTGGATAAAAAACCGGGCGTTCATCAGCCACAAAAAATTCAAAATGCTAAAATATTAATTGCAAACACTCCGATGGACACTGATAAAATAAAAGTATTTGGATCAAAAGTTCGAGTTGATTCAATGGCTAAAATTGCCAAATTGGAGACCGCTGAAAAGGAAAAAATGAAAGATAAAGTTGACAAAATAATAAAGCATGGCTGCAATGTGTTTATTAATCGACAATTAATTTATAATTATCCTGAACAATTGTTTGCTGATGCCGGTATCATGGCTATTGAACATGCTGATTTTGATGGCATTGAAAGATTGGCTTTAGTTACTGGTGGTGAAATTGTCAGTACTTTTGACAGTCCCGAGTTAGTTAAACTTGGAAATTGCGATTTGATAGAAGAGGTTAGTTTTTTTCCAAGCATTAAATCACAAAATTTATGAAAGTGTTTACGGATAATAATTAAAAGACATAAAATTTTCCAGGTTATGATTGGTGAGGATACTCTTCTACGTTTCTCGGGAGTTCCTCTTGGTGAAGCATGCACTGTTGTCATTCGTGGTGCAACGCAGCAAATATTGGACGAAGCTGAACGCTCACTTCATGATGCTCTTTGCGTTTTAACTGCTACTGTTCGTGAATCGAGAATTGTTTATGGTGGTGGATGCAGCGAGATGATAATGGCTGTAGCAGTTATGAAATCAGCAGCAGCTACACCAGGAAAAGAGGCTGTTGCTATGGAAGCATTTGCACGCGCTCTTCAATTACTTCCAACTATCATTGCTGACAATGCTGGATACGATTCTGCGCAGTTAGTCAGCGAAATGAGAGCCGCTCATAACGCTGGTGCCTGCACTGTTGGACTAGGTTAGAATATTGCTGTTTAAAATTATTGTTACATCAATATTCATTGAGAATTTTCTATTTTTCTTTTTTTTTTTTCCAAACATTTAATGTTTAAAATTCAAAATCTTGGAAATTCTATTCAATCAAAAATGATTGCTTTTCAATGAATGCTCTTAATTATTACAGATATGGAAGCCGGAAAAGTTGGCTGCATGAAAAAGCTTGGAATAACTGAATCCTGGGCAGTAAAACGTCAAGTTCTTTTGAGCGCTGCAGAAGCTGCTGAGATGATATTACGCGTTGACAATATTCTACGTGCTGCACCCCGAAAACGCGTTCCAGATCGTGGTCACTGTTAAACAAAAAAAATTACCATCACAAAATAATCCAACCTTTTCCGTTCAAGTTTTCCTAATTTCGTTGATATTTTTTGCTTTGTCATTTTAATTCGACACACACGTTCATACGCATTATTTTTTGATTCAACGGAAAATACATATGGAATTTCATGTAGAAGGAAATTTCTTATTCTTGAATCATTTATTCACTTTTAATAATTATTGTAAGGATTTATAAAACAGAATATCTGATAAATTATGGTTGGTTTATTTGTCTTTTATGTGTACCCTACATTTTCATATTGATATAAATGCAACAGCATTTTAGTTTATATTTTTTTATGGACGATATTATATTTCTATGGATCATTCAACAACAGACAAAACAATTAGGACTGAAAAGCACAAATTGTGTGTTGAAAAAAATGTTTTTTGTAACAATTAAAAATGCTTAGTAAGCAAATCTCAATCTAGAATCGTAACCAAGTTTGTCAAGATTCGGTGTACAAGCAAAATTAATCATTGGCGGTGGTCCACACATAAGAACGATTGTATCATTTGATGGTGGATACAGATGTTCCTTAATCATATCACCATTCACATGACCAGTTGAATATTCCCAGCTTTCACTACTTGAATCTAATGTATACCAAAATTTGAATTGTTCAGGATGTTTCGCAGCAATATCTTCTAATTCAGCTCTCAGTAAAATGTCTTTCTCAGTTTGATTAGCGAATAATAGAGAAATTTTCGTTTCATCTTCGGGTGTTTTTGTAATTTGTCGTATCAATTGAAGCATTGGCGTTATTCCAGTTCCACCACAAATCATTGCGATCTAAATATAAATTAAAAAAAATTTTTTTCAATGCTTTTTAAATAAATTTAAATAACTTAAACAAAAAATCATGAATGTATTTAGGAACCTTTTTCACTTCATGTTCACTTGGTGGTTGCTTCCTGAGTAACCTAATTGAAAATTTGCCTTTGCCATTGTAAATTAAACGTCCTGATGGACCTTTGAATGCAATTGTATCGCCAATTTTCATATTCTCAAGATATTGTGACATTTTACCCCCCTCTGGAAATTTGGGATGAACATTTTTGAAGTAAACCTGCATGAATAAACAAATTAAATTAATTTATAAAGAAAGAATACTATATTATTTAAATATAAAATGATCTTTACCTTCACAACTAAATCAACGTATCCATGATCATCATCGCTCGAGACTGGAGTATAAGCTCTAATTACTAATTCTCCATTAATTTCAGCGGTTAAATGAATATGTTGACCTATGGGAAGTCCTAGAACATGTTGAGGAGTTGGTAATCCAAAACGAAATCTTCGTGTATCATGACTTATGTTTTCTTTTTCAATTAGAGGTAGATTATATTTTAATAATGGGTCTTCCAACAATACTGGTGACTTCTTTTTCCTTTTGTTATTCTTCCATGACAAATAATACTGCACTGCGAGTCCTATTACAACAATTGTTCCAACTGCTCCCGCAATTGCTAAAAGCTGAAACACACAATGAAGAATTAGATATTCAATTACACCAAATTTCATTAGCAAAATATTTTTTTATTGATATTTTTAAGCTGAAATTTTTTTTTCTCTGCATGCAAATATGTAAATATTGTGTTAAATTAAATATCTAATAGTAACTTAAGGAGAATAATTTTTATATGAGTTAGATTGTGTGATAAATGACAAAAAAAGATGGATTAAATAAACTTATTTCGGATTAAAAAAAAATTAAAACGACGAAATTAAGTTAGGTTATGTTGACGAAAGAGGAATGTTCAAAAACTTGCAATAAATTTAAATACGGCCACTCAATTTGAATAAAAAAATAAATTTTTTCCAACACAAATACACAGAATAAAAATGAAAAAAAAAATTATATAATTATTACCCTGCCCCTGGAATTTAACATTTGAAGTTAGCGAAGTAAATTTCAGCTGGAAACACGTGTCTTTTTATTCTTGGCACTTTCAGCAATTAATAGCCCGCAGGACCCAACACTCCAATAATAAAATTGAGGTTAGGATCAAGAGGGTTACACAGGTCGCATGAAAGGTGAAAAATACAAATGAAAATTTACAAATGTTGATTCAAGACAGAGAATAATCAAGAATAATCATATTATGAATCCACAACTAACATCAAAAAGTAGACTACTCGCAAATAGATATGAACTTTTGTCTGGCGATTTGATTTATTAATAGACTATAGAGATAATAGTCACAAGTAAAATTGTAAATATATTTTTCTTTCGCGCCGAATACCTGAAATAATTTTAGCAAACTGTATCGATGAATTATGTTTTCAAATTTATATTTACCATATTTGTTTGATGAAAAAAATTTTTTATCAATTTAATCAATTAGTAAATCCAATATTGAAGTGCGTTTCAATGATCCACGACAGAAATGCTATTTCACAATGTTTATTCTACGTGGCATTTATCTCTAATGACTAATCTCTTCTATTCAAAAAGACCAGATGAATACGACAAATGACAATAAATATAATATAATATTACATCATGGTTATAATATTAAAGCAAATGATGAGTGTATAAAGTTCAGATCCTTCATATGTTTTCATACAAATCATATACATATTCATAAGTATGTGAATATTTATCATCAATCATGAAGGATAATTCCTGCTATTAAACTATATATTATTATTGACATGTAAATAATATATTTGAATTGATAATTTATGAGAAGTCCTTCGTCAGCCTCCTTGAGAATTCTCAATGATTCACTGAAAAATATATTGATGTAAATTTATGAAGAAAATTAAAATACTTGCATATATATGAATACAAATAATATTTTAAAGTTTGCGAGATATATTTAGTTATTTATACATGACAAAATTTTGATTTTTTAGTATAATTTTTGTTTTACTGGACAATTTATTTAAAAGTACTAATTCTTGATCGGTTTCATAAAAAGTTTTAGTCATGAATAGGAATTCATTTAAATTCTGCACTAAAGTGTGAGGAATTAATAGAGTTTAATAAGAAATAATAAAATTTCTGAAATAGAAATATATGGTATCATATGTATAATGTTTTTAAATACAGTAGAAACTCATAAAGTAAAAATCCATTTCAAAACATGAACATAACCTCTAAAGAAATTAATTCATTCATTCGTAGTTCCTCAAGCCGCTATGTCTGTCGCTGAAGTAGCTTTTTTGTTGAATAATCTGAAAAAAAAACTCCATTATCACTGTAATATTTCGTTATGATTATTGGCCGTTAGGCGCAAGATCTTTAGACATATTTTGGGGCGGTAACCATTGCCATTATTGTTATAAGTCAAGTAGTTTTTATGTATTTTCTCAACTTTATACTCTGGAATAATATTATATGAATTATATGGCAACGAACAATATAATTGTTGACTATTTTATCCCGAAATATTCGAAATAAACCATCCATATCAAGTATATATCATTACATTAATTAATGTAAACTCATTTTAACCTCAAAAATTGTTGTTGATGATAATTGACAATAAAAATAAATCAATCATGATAGCAAAAATATTATGGATTAGTGTGATGTTTGGCGTTTTTTATACACAAGGTAAATTGCATTAATTACAGTAATATTATTTAAATAATGAGTAAACTCATAAATTTAAATTGAATTTTTGAGGTTATAAATTTCTATAGGGTGTGGTCTTATTTTCAACGTTTCACTTGTTGATTAGAACATAAAAAATCTATTTTAATTTTGCATTTCAGTTTCAGCAATGGGTGGAACACTTATCTGTTACCGTTGTAATAGTAATCAACCAGGATGTGGTACTCCATTTAATTGGTGGTGGTTTTGGGGTGAATATTGCCTCGAAGAAGGCGATTCATGTATAAAATTAATCGAGAGAAAAGGAGGTGAGAATGTCTGAATCATAGCTTTGATTATTTATAAATGCGATTCCACGTTAGATTACATTACAATGAAAAAAAAAACAAAAAGATTATTTAAATGATAGAATTAACTTTCAATACTTAAAAAAAATCTGAGATGTTATTCTAAATGTTTTTATGATTTAGTTTTTATAGTATTTCTTGATATAGTTCTTATTTTTTATTGTTAACAGTCACCAAAGCTATTTTAATTTTCTATAATTATTTTCAGCTGAAGAAGTCATTACACGAGAATGTTTGAGCAATTTACGTGGATTTAGAACTGATATACCAGCAGATCAGTACGAGGGATGTCGCCCAGCGGCCAAAGATGTTCGTCTTGGTCATTATGTTAATAATAGCATTACCCAATTGGATATTCATCGTGATTATTATGATGAAGTAACGTGGTGCTTTTGTCACTTTGACAATAGATGCAATAGCGCAACTGCAATTAAACTTTCTGGAATTGTTTTGCTAATAAGTATTATTTTCAATTATTTTTATAAGATTTGAAAATATTTATCAGTTGTAATTTTTTTTACTTGTTTTCGTACCTATATTACATACATTATTTTTGAAACGTATTATATATCGCTAGCGAGAAGAGAATCTCGAGTGAATGATGAGAAAAATTAAATGGTGAAAATCAAATTAATTTTTCTAATCAAATTTTCAAGAACAAGGAAATTAATTAAATATCAAAACTTGATGCCGTCCAAACTATACTTTTTTATAGATGTATTTAATAAGAAGAACTGTAGATTTTATTATATGTAAGCAAGAAATATTATATTGATATTGATAACGAGATATTAATTCAAACTATTGAATAATTTGAGAAATTAAAAAAGTTTGAGTACAAAACTAAAACTTGATGCCTGCCTGTTCTTATTTTTTTTTATTTTGACAATGTTTTTTGTATTATTTATTAGAGATAAAAGAACTACTCACTCAAATTGTACATGATTTTAGCTTAATTTGGGAAGTATACAATTTGTAAAAAATAAAAAATAAAATTTTTAGATCTGATATCTACATAAATTATTCTTTTCTGATGTGTTAAAATATATATTTTATAGATTATCATCAATTGTTAATGATATGAATATGGTGGGGGTGTTACAAAAAAAAAAATACGAAAATGTATTTTTAAGTCTTCATATTGAATTATCCAGCTTCAAATTAGGAATTCATTTTTTTTTCCAAAAGAATTCAATATTTACATAAACTATACAATGAGAAGCAATAAAAATCAAGTTTCAGACTAAAATAAATGTCCTACATAATATTCATATATCAATATTTCAATTTTGTAACACATTCTTGCCATTTGAATTTGTGTCTTTAAAATCCTTTTCTTTTCACCAATGATTTTACATTATAGCTTCGTGTAAGTATATGTAATATTTCCTACATACATTTTATTCTTAAGTCAACATGCTTACAAATGTTTATACAAATTTAATTCAGAAATTACATTTTTTAATTGCAAAATTTTTAATTTCATTCAACAAAGTGAGGTTAGGAAAAACTTTGGCCGAAAAGATAACTATATAAATTTTTTCCTCCAATGTACGATAAAAATAAGAATGTAGTAATAAATAAATAAATGAAAACGAGACAAAAAAGATATTTGATATTTGTTATAGTTTCATTTGATTATTCAACATATCACGATATTTTTGAGATTCTATCTATATATTATTAATGTCGTCTCATTTTTTTACAACTCTTTTTCTACTGTTGTACAACTCTCTACATGCTCTGAATTCAATAAACGGGGAAAAAAATTTTCAAAATAATATTAAACAAAATTAACAAATTGATTATGTATATCTGTACATTTGTTTGCAATAAAGTTGCGCTATTAATTGCGATACATATTGATTATGTAAATAAAAACAAATTAATCATACCAAAATGAAAATAAATAAATTATTTATATTTTGTTATCACTGACAGCGCAAAATTGTGTTTCACAGCATTCCAAATCCTTTGGAGTAGTTAATTGCTTTCAATAAACGGTCCTGTAGCTTTTCTATTGATTCATATTCCGGTAAAAGCAGCGTGTTGAAACATGTGTGTGCTATTGGTAATCTTCAATTAAAAATAAAATTCCAATGAATAACGTATTTGAATAAATAAAATATCATTAAACAAAATTTTAAATAAAAATATTCACCGGTCAGAATCAGGTCCATGTCGTGAAATAACCATTTTTAATCGTGATAATCCTCCTACAGGCACTCGATCACTGCCCGTTGTAAATTGTAATAAACGCCGTTGACTTTCAAGTGGTAACGAATGTGCAACACGCCAAAAATTCCTAATAGCCTCGCTATCAACTGTATAACCATCGTACTCTGTCGCTGCTTCTAATTCAGCAAAATCAAAGACTTTACTGCCACATACAAGTTGTTCAATTTCTTCTGGTCGAAATAATAATGCCAATGGACTTTCATCAGTAACCATTTGAAAACCACGTCTAAATGCTTTAAATTGTCGTTCAACTGATAAATTAAGAAGAAAATCCGAATAAAGTTCGACAAATTCTTTTTTATTTTCTTGCGTCACATATATTTCATCACCATTTTCTCGCAATTCGTGAAATAAAACGGAACCAAATACATCCCTAAAACAAAATTATAAATAACCATTTAATAAAGAAAATCATTTTTGTATTTATTTATATAAATACGTTACTTACTTGTAACCAACTCTGAATGTTTGCATAAATGTTTCTGGCATATCATCGCCAGTATAATCAATCATTTCAGTTAATGTCCGATATAACGTCGGACTCCAATCTTTCAAATCAGCAAAACATCCTTTTCTTCCCAATAGCTTACGATAAACTACCATTGGAAAATGTACATCCAAAATAACATTATTATAAATTGCAAGACCAAGAACAACACCAATAAGTGTAAATTGTGCATCATTCTCAAAGGTTGTAGGATTAAACCATGTCGTTTGTGTTTCTTCTTGCAAGGTAAACATTCCATAATCTGGATTAAATATTTCCTCAACAATTAGTTGAAAAAATTCTTTTGAAACACCTCCCTCGTCTACTCCTTGTTCACCTTCGAATTCCACTACTAATTGCTTCTTTAAATCTGTGGGATTCTCCATTGCAACCATTTCCAACTCCACGAGAGCATCATCTATCAAAGAATCTCGTCTAACCTAAAATAAATAAATAATAACAAATTAAAATAAGTTATAATTTTTTAATTTAATTTAATTTACTCACTTTAAGTCGCAAGTATGGATTAGTAGGTTGTCCTACGAACGATTGAAAGAAACTCATTCTCCTTTCGCTATACATTCTAATTCGATTATCATAATACAGCCCAAGTGTTTTAGTCGCCGGAGTTAATATAAACGCATAATTCATAAAACTAAATTTTTTCGGTTGTTCACTTTTATAATACGCAAAGTCTTTGTCCATTTCTACAGCATCACTCAATAATTCATTGTAAAAATCATTGAAATTAATGTAAGGTTGACGTGAATCCAGAGCTGAAATTCCAAGCTCAGCAGCAAGAGGATCTTGTGCTGTTTGTTGTAATGTAACTCCAATCCTTTGACTTGTTTTATCAATATCACTCGTGTCTCGATCTTCATCACGACTAATATCAGGTGGATCCAATTCACCTGCCAACATGCTTGCATAATACAGTATTTTCATAACTTTCGTAGGTGCTGTTATCGTGTCAGCATCCTGAACACAATAGTCACGTGTAAATGATCCACCAATTACTTTAATTGTTATTAATTGTTGAAGAGCTTGAAGTAAACTTTGAAGTCGTGATTTACAATGTCGTGCCCAAACTTTTGTTAATCGTGCTTGTGCACCAATTGGAAGACAACTGGCAGCTTTGCATAGCATATGAAGTGCATATTCCAAATATTCACTGCTGCCTAATACTGGTATTTCAAAAACAATGAGAAATATATTGAGCAACATGTCAGTTGATTCTGATGGCAGTATTCCAAATACCCTTAGGTCTAGTTCGATATTGTCTGCCAATGTAACAAGAGCATTCACTAGAGCTGACTCAAATTCTTCACCTACAATTCATTATAATTTTACATAAGTTAATAAGCCAATATTTCATATATTTAATTTAATATTTGACTGATGATTATTAAATTGAATAAATTACCTGGTAGTGACCATAGTGCAGTAAAAGATCGTCTAACAGCCTCCAAATCTACACTTGTATCAGCCGGATGAGGTACAGCTGGCGAAGGATCACTACTGTCAACATCTTTATCTTCGCCTTGAAGAGAACGAACAGCTTCTTTACTTAAATCACTTGGTGGACGCAATAATGATACTGGTGCTCGATCCAACAGTGCTGTCAATGGTGAATCATTCTTTTCTACACGTTGAAAACTTCGACTCAGTGCTTCAGCTGACGAAAATACTTCTCCCAATGTACGAATTAACAGTGAATAAGATCCCTCTGCTTTGCAGCGTTCAATTATATCCAATAATTTGCTTTCCGTAAGATAAGGGACTTGTTTTCCTAGAAAAAATATAAAATGAGAAAAAAAATTAAAAAAAAAATTACTTTTAATTATCTTATTGAAAAAATAACTCATGAGAAACAATGGGTGTGCACTACAATTTTATTGTATTTGGGATTTTTTAATTTGTATAGTTTTGATAGTATGAATATAAGTACAAAATTATTTGTTTGATATTAAATTTTTGATTGATTAATATTTTTTAGAATATTTTTTTGTTTCTAAATATCTGAGATATAGAGCGAGCACGATTAATTCTGCAACAGCGTCACGATCATTATTATTATCATTTTTATAACTGTTATTATTAAAATCTGAAATTTTTAAATTTAATTTTGCTTTTTTTACAGAATTTTTATATTTTTTTTTTCGCTTCGTCTTTGGTTTTTTATTCTTTTTTCCCGTATTTTTTTTCGTTGACTTTGTATTTAATCGTTTTCTTTTTTTCGGAAGTCTAACGTTGTTCTTTAGTAAAATTTTTCGAAAACTTTCCATATTAGTAAGACTCATTGTCGGACTTATAGATCCAATTCCAGCAGCATTAGCATTTTCATTATTATGATGGTGATCATCATCATCATCAAGATCAATATCAATATCATCATCGTCATCATCATCATCATCATTATCATCATCATCATCACCATCACCATCATCATCATCGTAATCATCATCACCATCATCCTTACTACAACTACTATCAGAATCTTCATCATTAGTAGAATTTCCGAATTTTTCCCAGTGATTGCTATTATTCCTCGATGAATTTCTCAATTTTTTTTTACATGTATAACACTGAATCTTTCGTCGTTTCGCGGGATTTTTATTTATTCCTCTCTCAACCGGTTTAAAAATATGAGAGTCACTTCGCGTGCTCGTCTGCATCTCAATAAATCTTTTTAATTCTCGTCTCACTATCACCCGAGGCTCATCAATATTTACCGAAGACATTGGACAATCATTAATATCACCAATTCTTGTATCATTATTCTTAGATGATGATTCTGATATAATACCTTCCCCGGAGCATGTTGGATTTATGCTCTTTGCTGGGAGACTTTTTGCCAACGAAGCTGGTCCAGATTCCAATGATGTTTTTGGAATTTTGTTGGGCTGTGTACCATCGCACAAACGCGCTTCCTGTGAGAATAATTGGATTGCCTGTGCTGCAGCCTGATTTGGTGTAAGATTTGTAACCTCAAGAAATCATAAAAGAAATAAATTACATCAGAGTTATGATAATTGAAAATTAATTATATTTTTTTAGATCAGTAATGAATTTCAGAATGAATTTGATTTTTTGTTTGTTTGTTAAAGCTGGTTTTATTTTCACTTACTTTGCCACTAGATGCACAATTTTGATTGTCACATTGTGGATTACCACAACCATCAGTTAATTGATAAAAATATCGTTCAATGAGTTTTTTAGCTGCTGCACGCTTCATGTCACTGCAAGGGCTTTCTGTTCCTACCCTAATTAATAAATAAATTTGAATACAAGATTAAATATGTATGTGAAAACACAAGATAAAATATTAATATACATTGGATAGTGAATATATACATGTATATGTATGTATTCTGCATATCATTTAAATGAAAATACTTTTCCTAACCTATTATTTTGATGTACATATAGAGATTTAGTATTTATTTATTTTTTTGATAATTTTATCGTTTCTCTAGATAATCATTGATATTTTATTTCAACAATAATTTACTTTTAAAAAATCATTATTAATTATATCGCTTTGAAAAATGTTATTTTGCAAAGAAGTGCATATTCAATATTTTGTTTTTGTTTTCTTTATGTATTGACAAAAGATAGTTTTTATAAAGAGAGAATTTTATAATTCTTTTGCCTTTAAATGAATATTTTTAGTGATTTTATCCAATGATTCGAGAATTTTGACTCAACTACAATGAAATTATTTCAGTATTTTTAGGGGAATGTTAAAAATTCATATGTCATGTTGGAGTTTTGTAAAAATTTTGAGGTTATACCTGGAAGTGAAATCTTCCCCAGGGTCCTCTTGTCCCTTGTCGTTCATAGATCTTGAATATTCAAATTTTTACCTATTTATATTCCGTAATAATTATTATTCCACGTTTTTCATTCAATAATTTATTTAAATCACGATGACAAATATTTATCCCTTATTTTCACTTAACCAAACTTTTTTTTCCGTTATAGTTTTGTCTTCTTATTCTTATTGTCGTTTAATTGTTATAATACGAAATTTTTGCATGAGCAAATTCATTAAATACTATTATGGCAATAACTCTAAATACAATGCCTTGTCATTCGTAAATAAATGTAAGAAAATTTAGAGTTTATACATTATTATTCACGAGAATTATGATATGGCGATAATCGAACGAGAGAAAACGTCGCGACGAAAGGAGTGAGGGGTGAACGGTGTGTTTATATGGAATGCAAAATTTGCATTGGATGTATGTTTGCGTATGTAATTTGACGGAACAATTGAAAAGAGAATACGTGATGTACTGTGACAACTTTATATTTTATTAGAGCGTGCCGAGAAAAAAGATGAAAAAATAATGGAGGAACTATATATACATAGTAAATGAAAACAAAGAAATACATATATGATTGATGTACATGCACACTTCACGTTGATCAACATAAAAACATATTTTTAGATTCCTGCTTATTCATGTACAAAATAAGTATATACATATAGTACATTTGAATACAAAAACTTCAATCATCAATTATTTGATACAATGATGCTGTTATTATTTATTATTATTATTGATATTTATATGTTAATTGCCAATAAATAATTAAACTTCTAAGAATAATAACTCGTATATATATTTGTTTTTACAATTTTATCATTTAATCATTTGTTTGTTTAATGAAAAAGAGTTTTGGCCTCATTGAAAATTTTTTTTTGATTATGAGGAATATTTTGAGGTTATTCAAAGATACTTATAGGCGCCTCGAATATATATTGGTCATCAACCAACTGATGAAGTTTTAAAATCTTCATTACAGATGTGGGACAGAACACCAAGATATTCTCCACATCCAGAGTTCAAGAATCGATCATGAATCTTGCAAATCGTTAATTATCATCAAATAAGTCAGTACAAAAAAAAAATCTCAATAAATTGGCGTTACATTTCGAAAAATTATTTTTGTAATATATGTACAAATAACCTGAATACTTTAATTAAAATACAAGTAGTATAACACCGATTTTCATAATAATTAATATTTTTTTAATTATAATTAAATACCCCAATAACATTTGGTGCACTCCACCAAAGGCTATACAGGGATTTACATGAAAATGCACTAGGTGCACGCACGGTGCACGATCGGTGCGCGCACTTGGCTAATGGGGTATATATTGGGGTATGTATTACCAACTGTAAATGTTTGTCGGTAAAAAAATTTTCACTAATAAATATCATCAAATATCATCAATTGGTAATTCCAGACAACAAATGAATGAATTGCATAGCTCAGAGTTAATAATTGTTAATGAAAAATTTTATATAAAATAAGGTTACATTTGGGTATTATTGATAGACATAATAAATAAGTCGTTTGAATAGGTTTTCTTTGCAGTTAAATGTTAAATATTAAAATCTAAATATTAAGAATTATGGCAGTGCTTCATCGTGCATTATTTACGTGGTTTGAATTGTTGATATTCTTAATTTTGCTTGTACTACGCCTCGATCACCGAATCCAATGGAATTGGTTTATTGTTTTCATCCCTATGTGGGTTTATGATAATATTTTGTTGATTTATATTGTTTTCAATATGATATCTCACTGTAAAAATGGCCACAATAGAATCAGCAATTTACGTAGAAAGGTAAATTTATAACCTCAAATAAAGTTTTATAATTTAGTATGAAAATAAAATATTTTTCTTTAATATTCTTATTGATATAAATAATATTTATTTTCAGGCGTGGCATATGATTGCAGTTCTTCTAAAATTGAGTGTGCAAATATTAATTTGTCTTAGATTAGAAGCACCACATTGGAATTTACCAGCAAAAGCTGTTTTATCACCATTTTGGCTGCTTCTTCCTGCTTTGGCTATAGATGTTTTTGTTCAACTCATTCAACACTCGAGATATTAACAATACGTTCACTCATTATATTTTTACAATAATAATGAGAATGATGAAGAATGAAAAAAATGGAAAAGATCAAAACAAAGAATGGAAAAATAATTCGGAACAAAAATTTTTTATTTATATCAAATAACGTTAAAAGTCTGTTGATGAATCTTAAAAGTGTGTCAATGCCTTTACAACGAGATCATCTCTTATATTCTCTACATAAATAATATATTTATATATATACACTTGTGCATGTATACATATATATATATATATGTTCGTCCATTACGAGGAACAAATTACACAACACAGACATAAAACATATTTTTTTCTTTTATTTAATGGATACATTCATTATTGTGCCTGGTGTGCAATATTGTCGATTAAATAGCAATGTAAATATTGAATGGAAAATTGGTCAATTATTATTGTTATTTGAAGAATGAGGTGGCAAATAACAATAAATAATAAATGTAAAGATGTGTTACGCAATTTATTGAAGACGATATTGACTTGTCGGCTCAATTGATCCAACAGTCACGAAAATGTTTGTCAGTTTGCTGCAGCCACTCTCACTAGTCACAAGATCATTGTGAGAAACAGAAGAAGAACAAGCTATTAATAATTTGTAGACTCAAGGATGAATAGGTCGGTGAATGTAATAATTATAAATAGGTAACATTTCGTTCATGTTTATTCATTTGTTCAATGAAGAAAACGATAATATAATTGCGTATCGACAATGTATATCTCATATTTTTAGTAGATATTTAATTTAATGGAGAAGTATTACGAAAGATAAAGAGCAAAAAAAGGGAAAGAATAAAGTGAAAGAATAAAAAAGACATCAGGAGTTGAAGAAGAGGAGAAAAATGTGAGTAAAAAGTTGATTATTGGGCTTGGATAAGTGATTATGAATGCAAAGTTGAATGATTGTTTGACCTCATGAGATATGGAGCAATATTCTTTTTTTTTTTACAAGTATACAACATAAAATAACGACGGTTGATAAAGCATTTTTTTATATTAATTTATTCCAAATCAGTCATTATATTACTTACATCTGGATGATAAATTAAAGAGTTTATGCAAAATACAGAGATTATTATTAATAATCCAGCAAGTGTACATATGGTTACAAAGTTGACGCGTTTTACCAGACATTTATGTTGAAATTATAATTAATTTAATCAAATATTTGTATATATAATTTATTTTTCATACATATTTCTCATGTACTTACTTTTATTTTTAAATATAAATATGAAAACTATTACTTTTCATTCATTGATATTCAGATTTATACTTTTCAAAAACACCAAATTAAATATTATTTCATTATTTTTTAATTATATAAAGTTATTGATTTATTTCTTTATTTGTTTATAGATGGAAAAGCTTTTAATTTTCATATTATTGCTAATGTGCGATTTTTTCATTGATGCAAATGCCATTGTTACCGTGACTGAAGTGAAAGCCGGACATTTAGCCGTCCTACCATGTTTAAGTAGTGATGATAATCATCGATTTATGTTTTGGCAATTGGCGGACGATCAAGGTGTAATTGGACCAGGCAATCCACTTGATCAAGAAAAATATAATTATGAAGTTCTCACTGGAAAATTACTCATTCGGGTAAAAACATGTTTACATATTTCTACTTGTTTTTCTAATTGTCTTATCTCAAAGATGACAATTGTGTGAGCTAACTCAAACATAACTATAAAATGATAATTTATATTATTCATCATTAAGATAAGAAGTTTTTATCTTTCAATATGAGTTGATTATATGCAAACTTATAAGAAATAAAAATTGTTTTTCAGGGCGTTTCAACAAAAGAATCTGGATTTTATAAATGTATTTCCAAGGGAATTCTGGATCATTCATCAATTAATGTTCACGTAATTGAGCTTGTCGTGAAGAAAGAATGGGAGGAAACTATAGAAAATAATTTTGAGGTTAAAAAATTATTATCCTTGAATTTATTTAATAAAATAAAATTATTTAAAATATTTTAATGGAATAAAATATATTTTTATTGTATACAGACTAATCTTCTTCGAGGCATGGCGGCTGTGTCAGTAATTTTTGTTGGCATAGCTATTGTTCTTTTGATAATTACAATGAAAAAAAAACAGCGACAGAGATTTTTCGGTGAGAGAAATAAGTTCATAAAATGTTAATTGAAGAAATCGATTATTTCAAAATTTCTGTTACACAATTTTAAATATCATGGAAAATATTTTTTTCATTTTAGATCTTGAAGATTCCTCAACCAGAGAGAATTCTCCAGCCCGATATAATCGCGAAAGTCAAATCCCGACAATAGCTGTTGGCCCATCTCCATTATCTTCGCAAGGAATTGACAATGCTGGGTTAGATGTCGATTTTCCGCGAGTTTTCACACAAATGCAAAAAGAACAAGCACTATCTTAACACTATTGATAATTAATTCAGTGATACCAAAAAAATTATTATAGCCAAATTGTTCAAACAAATATGAAATTTAATTTGAGTTAATTTTTTTAGTTGAAGAAAAGTAGTTTTGGGTACGCTGTTTATTCTGAAAAAATAATATTCATACGTAAACCACAATGTGGATGATAACAAAAGTCATTCATACAAATTATTTATCAAGCTATTCAGTCATTGGAAATTCATATTCTTTAAAAATACCAAAAAATAATAATTAAAAAAAAAAATGATAAATATAAAATAGTTATAATAAAAATGATTAAAAAGTAAATAAAATACCGCTTCATTTTTTTAAGTGTAAATATACAATACAAATATTTCGTATTATTATGTTAACTCATTTTAATAAGATAAATAAATTTATTTATATATTACAAAAAAAAAAGAGTTTCATTACAATGTATTAATGAATTGTTAATTTAGGATGAAGTGTCAGGTATATTTGTTGATGTTTCCATTAAATTATCCTCACAAGTATCATCCTCATCATCGTCCTCTTCATCATCTGGTTCAACTTCAGTTTCTAATAAACGAATTTTTCTACTATTATCACTAAGTACAGCAGCAACTTTTCGTTTTCCTGAAACGATTATTTTCCCTGCAGATATTCCATGAAATGCTCGAGGTACATTGGGACCAGTAATAATATCATCAATATTCTCGTATTCTCCATCATATTCACTTTCATTGTGAAATATTTGTGAATTATTTATTGGCAATTGAAGAAAATATGATGTGAAATTATTTTGATTTAATAAAAGAAGACTCAAGTAGTCTGATGAATAACATTGCAGATCTATGATTGTATAATCTACTGGCATTCTTGAAAATGACGCTACAAAAATATAAACATTTATTAATTAATTTTTAAAATTCGAACGTTAAACAAATGAAATAGTACGGTCTCAATTCTAACCTTTAAATATTATTTTATATTATTATTATAAATATGAAATTATTAAATACTTACTTTGTTTGTGATCAAAATTGATAATCGAGTGCTTAAAAGTCAATTTATCATCATCAGCAGATTCACAATCTATCTTAAAAAGTCTAAGTAATTTACGTTCATTGTCAGAAGCAGCGAGAAGTAAATTTCCATCATCAGACACCATTTGCGATGAAATTAAAGCTTCAAAGGGCATTAGACACGTAGTGATAATGGTAAAGTGATTGGTAAGGCCGCGATAACTCTCAGAGAAGACACTTTCAATGGCCTTAACAAGTTTATCATGTGATTGAAGTAACGATAAATCAAGATCCTGTTTTACAATTAATGGATGATCATGCAGACATTGATTTTCAGTTAACATAGATGCCCATTCACTGCCGTCAGGTGAAAGAGGAATTTGTAATGATTCACGACGAAGATATTGGCCTAATTTTTCTAAATTTACACCCTTTCGACGAGTTTCACTGCCTTCTGTTTTGTCAAATCCACGCAAAAACTCAGCAATAAATGTTAATTCTTGTTGGGATATTCGACTGGCTTCAGATGGTATCCGTTCATCGGTTAATTTTGCAATAACAACATAGAGCCACCTGAAAAATTATTTATTAGACTTTAAAATAATTCTCATAAAGAATATAACACAAAACAAAAATGATTCTTAAATACCTGAAGAAAGCTTTATAATCTCTCATACTGTGATCAATTACTTGTTGAATCTCTGATGATTTTGCCAAAAATGCGGCAGATGCATCAAGTGCTTTTGTTATTTCTTCCTCATCTCTCAATCCTAAAGATTCATAAGGACCACCTAATCTAGCCATTCCACGCATTTCAGCCAATTGATAAACTAATGCCATTCCAACACTGCTAAGATGTTTTAAAACTAATTTTTGAATATTGCTATAACAAATTTCAATGCTGTGGCCTAATTTTTTCAGACCTTTATCTGAAAGATCACGTAAAAGAAAGGTTTCCAATTTACTAGAAGGAATACCGATCATAAGAAGTTCAAGAAAATCAGCAGCAAGTGTACCAGGTGCATCAGATTCTTCATAACGTGCCAATTTTTCATCCATTTCCAATAAAATTGTTTCCCACGCTTCAGATATTGCCATTAAAGTTTGTGACAAATAATCCATAAGGCATTCAATGTTAGCTTGAACTTGAGCCACTTTTAAAAATGCACCACTTCGCTCTAAAAGAGAGCAAGATAATTTGTTTACTGTTATTCCTGCATTACCGCGACAACTAATCCAAATTGGTTTCCCTGATCCTCCACTAATTTCCGAGACAAACCCAGACCCTAAATTCAACGTTCCACAATAAAACATTCCGAAAACGTACATAGTTACTTCACCATTCTCGTGTCCCAACTAAAAAAATAAAAGAAAATATTAAAAATAATATTTACAAATAAAAAATATAATTAATTTAATTTACATCACTTACAAAAAGCATATCTAATGTTTGAAAAAGAAAATCTTTTCGTTCAGGCTCATGACTAAAACCTCTATTCAAGCTTGGCAACGGTGGAAGAAATTCTCCTGTTGGTGATGTCATGAATTTAAGATTATCCGATAAATTACCAGGTGATTGAGAATCAAGTGGTAGCCATGCCATGCATGTCACACTTCTTTTCGAGTCATCATCTTTTTTATGAAGAATATTTTTATTTTCAATATCAATCAAGTACAGTGCTCTAGAATTTACATAGCACACAGCCAATAGTTTTCCATCAGGTCTCCATGAAAGATTTGATACAGTTTCAGATTCATCAGGGGGATTAAGAAGCCATACACGTTGCCAAGTAAGTCTATGTAATGCCACTTCACCTGTAATTAAATAATAACTGTCAGTAATGAGCGTCAGAGTAAATAAATAAATAAATAAATACAATAAATTCTAACCTTTCACGTTAGCTATGGCTAACAGATCCATTTTTGGTGACCATCTCATTAATGTCACTTCTGTTGGTACTTGACGTTCCTCTAATTGACGGATTGTACCTGACATTTTGATTCCTTTAGTTTATATTATTAATATATTCTTGATATATAATATATATTATTTTTCTCACATTGCGTTTGAAACTGTTTCAACAACAAATATCACATGTAAACATAAATAGTAACTTTGATCTACTGTTGCTCTTGTTGAAGATTGAACTTCGGGTATTTCCGGGTTTCCTTAGTTTCCCACCACAATTCTAGTGTGTTTATATTTTATAGGGAGATTACAAGGGATTTTGGGACCCAAAATACTAGGTCGAAGATACCCGAAGCTTTTTTTTTGGTTGAAAATGTTGAAATTTACTATAATATAGCCATTATAAACAAAGCAATATTTCCGAAACATAACCTATAACATATGCAATACTTCGAGGTTATATTTGAAAATCTTCAAAAGATAAACTAACATTTTGTCAATAAATATTCTTATTTCTCAATATAATTATATAAATCAAAAGAAAGTTGGAATAATTATAGAATATATATTATATTCATTTATAATTAAAAAATTATTCAAAATATTTTTTTAAGTAGCATATAATTTATATTCATTCGATTCAATAACATTTGATAATAAAAGTTCATTTTAATATTAATCTAAACTAATTTATCATAAATAAATATTAATTGTTTAATATTTTTCCTTGTTTTTGATTAAGAAAGCTGAAAAAAAAAATTTTAATTTATAATGATACGGTACTGTGAAGCAATTCGCGCGCTTTTTGCATTTAGTTTGATGGGCGTGGCTTATGCAGCTTCGATTCAAACAGCTTTTATTTCTGAGCAGTTGTCTAAATTGAAGCTCTACTGTAAATTTGTCTTATAACAAACAAACAACCTTATCCAACAATTAATAATAAAGCTGAATTAGTATCTTAAAAGAATGTATCAATCTCACCCATTTAAGTTCAACAAAAATTTGAAGGTTATGACATTGTAAAAATTCGAGATGCTTTTATACAATACAAATTCGAACAACATAGTTTGATATCATCTATCACAAAGGAATCACTATTGAATAATGGTTGCAAGTATTTGCATGCACATGAATAAATAGAAAGCAGAAACTGTCGAATAAAACAGGTGAGTATTTATTATTTATTACAAAAGAGAGAGTTGATGAAGATTTAATGCCACAAAACAAGAAAAAATGTTGGATTTATATAATAATATATTGATTAATACTATTTCAGATAAATATGAACCGAGTACCAGTTTGGATGAGTATAAGGGACAATTTACTTGATGAGGAAGATTCATTTTTAGACGATTCTTTTGCTGTAAAAAATGATGAAGAAAAAGTAGAAACAATTCTACAATACTTATCGGAATATGAAACGCCATTGAATGTTGATGGTGAGCTTAAAGATGCAAAAAAAGTCAGTAAATATTTTGAAAGCGCACGAATGAATTATCATTTAATGTCATGGCAGTCCCTACAGCATATATATACTCTATGCATTATTTATGCACAGCCTGATTCTTGTGATTTAGCTCGTGCTTATGCCAATCGTTCAATGGCATTATTCAATGAAGGATTATATGAAGAGTCACAAATGGATATTGAACGAGCGTTAAAAATTGGCTGTTCCAAGAACTTGAGTACAAAATTATGTGCACGACGAGCCAAATGTCGTTTGGCAATGAATAAAAATTCAAGTCCGGAATTTGAAGAACTTGACACCAATGAACTCGATGAAGCAAATGAAGAAAATAAAACCACTATGAATTCTTCAGTAAATGAACCATTTGAAAAAGTTGATTATCAGAATTTTATGCCGGAAATTCCTGAAGATAATTGTAAGATTATTGGTGCTTCTGCTGCTGTGGAAATAAATTATTCAAAGAAATTTGGTCGTCAAGTGATGGCTACAAGAGATATCAAAGCTGGTGAAACTCTTTTAGTGCATAAATCGTATGCATCAATCGTTGAGCCTCATTTAATGCATAAATATTGTTGGCACTGTTCAAAACGCGTTTGGGCTGGTGTACCATGTCATCAATGTGTATCTGTTATTTATTGTAACGAAATATGTCGTGACGAAGCTTGGCAACAGCACCATGACATTGAATGCCCAACGATTAGTGCAATGTTAATGGCAAACATGGAGGTCGTTGAAATGATGACTTTGCGAATCACAATTAAAGCATACAAAGAGGCAGGAACAATCGAAAGATTGAAAGAACTACTAAATGAAATAAATGCAATACAGGGTAATCAATAATTCATTATCAAATATTGTATAGTGATTATTTTTTACTAAACTGTGAGGGAAATTAATTAATTTAAATATTTTCATGCAGATCCAGTTGATAAATGCTTGAGCGGAAATGTATTTGATTGTACTAAATATGCAAGTGTTTATTCGTTATGGAGAAATATTACTGATGAAATTACTCATGCTCTCAAAGCTGCGATTATATTATATTTTTTAGCTGCAACAACCACAATATTTGGTCAAAAATTCAATAGCTTTGAAGAATTATTGAATAACAATTCAACAATTTTCATGGGGGGATTAATCTTGCGACATGTTGAAATATCTCACATGAATTGCGTTACTGTGAGTCATTTTATTTACTCAATTTAATAATTTTAATATTGTCAACTTTTATTGAATTATTAATTTTTGTTTTTTCTTTATGGTTTTTTTAATATATTTTTTTTTGTTACAGATGTGCATTGATGATGACTATGGTAATCCGATTGATCGCAGTGGGATATTGAATCCTTTTATAAGTTTGTTTAATCATAGCTGTGATCCGATGGTGACGCATTATGTTAATGGAGATATTAATGCTATAATTTCCCTTCAGAATATCAAAAAAGGCGAACAGGTAAGAATTTTCTTTTTTTTTTTCGTACATTTATTTAATATTTTCATCACAGTTCTTTTTCTATACATTTTATTTTATTTATAGATATTTTATGATTATGGTTCATTATTCTGGGACAAATCGACGAATAAACGGAGGAATAAATTGCTCAAAGAATTTGGATTTTTATGCGAATGTCAGGCTTGTCTAAATCATTGGGGTCCTCATTCTCGTTTATCCTTTCCTTCACATGCGGTATTAATAATATTTATTCAATAAATTATTTTATTTTCTTTATACGGAAATGAATCAATATGTTTTATGAAATTAATATTGACTTTGGTTATTTTTATTTCTTTTCAGATAAATTCATGGCCACTAGATATTGAAAATGCTTTGAATTATTTTCGCGCAAAATATCCTAATATTATATCGATGGGTCTAGCTGATTTGGAAGATAAACCTTGGATTATATCGACCACATTTGATATGATAAATATATATGAACAATCTATCTCTGAATATCCGACCAGAGAAATGTTTGAATTTAAGGCTCTTTTACACGTACTTTATTGTTCAGTTCGATGCTGATATTTGCTTAGATGTGAAAAAAAAATTTAGTCGATTGTCAGGTGTTATTATAAGAATCCTTAAGGAATATCAGCATATGAAATATATTTTTTTACTTCTATAAATTGTAGATATTTTTTTATAAAATATAATTATATAAATTTATAGTTTATAATAGAATTGTTTATATAAAAATTGTATGAATATCAGCAATGCTTATAAGTTATGTATTAATTGTATATACATTTTTGTGATTACGTTATTTTTTTCTGAATTCTTTAGGTATGAATAAAGAATTTGCATAGTCAATATTCTAAGGATGTTTCTTGAGTAATTTATAATATTAGTTTATTGATAGAAATGTAATAAATTTGATTGCTATAAAATATTGCTACATTTTATCGATATAGACAGAGCAACATTCTTCTTAATATTAGTTTAATTCTCCCATATAGGGAAATAGTCAAGTCAAACATAATCTATAAGATAATGCTGGGTTCCATCTATAAGTATATAAAGAAAATACGGAAAAACATATAACAATATAAGTATAAGACGAAGGGGGAAAAAAAAAAAAAGACAATTCTTTGTTTCAAACTACTATAACGTAAACAAAAAAGACCTTTTGCCTATTAAATTAAATTCTCTACAGAATAATTTTCCTAACTAAAAACCGTGGAGCTGATCGTTTTTGAGAAAAATTCGATTGAAATAATATGCAATTCATATAGTATATAGTTTTCGTTCAGGAGACTGTTTTATAGAAAATTCAATTTCCTACAAAGAAGGTCTCACTAACTTTTGCTGTAAAATTGATAGTTTTCGAAAAAACCATGAAATTTGAGCATAAATCGGCTTTAACATTTTTTATCGGTTGAGCAGATTCACAAAAAATAATTTAGTGATGATTACATTTGAAGATTGAATATATCTTTACAATATTTGCTGAGAACCAAGTAAATAGCATCAAAATGTCGCGAAGTTATGCATAAATAAAAAATGATTTAGATTTACGTATTAATTAAATGGAAAAATTTTCAATTTATTTAGGAAGTACTTGATATTAAAATTGAAAAATCATCTTTGGCAGGAATTTTTTTTTTCAATAATTAGACTAATATTTCGTCAAGGCCGTGAGAAAAAATAGTCACCTCAAACAAAGCATCCTAATAATTACATTTGTGTTGGTGCGAGAAATACACTCAACAACAATAATTACAACTGAAGAGTCACCTTCATATATCTTCGACTCTAACAGTTTTTTCCCATAGATAAATAGTCAAGTCGCAGTTGTGATCAGTCGAGAAGGACATAACTTAAAAAACATGAAGACAACTCTTTGTTTGAAGCTACTATAAAGTAAACGAAAAAAAATAATATACACCTTGGACCGGCCAGTATTTCTATGAATATAATAAGAGCATAGAATTATAGTTTATTTACATTATACAAGAGTTTATAACCTAATTCTATTCGGGTAATATCGGATTTCTCCCCTTCCATCAAAATTCATCGATTGCAGGACAAAGCCTGCACGAAGTTTCATCAATTTTAAGCAATTATTTGTACGACGTAGATTAAAAGTTGATTGAAAAAAAAAAAAATCAAACAAAGAACCACATCCTTTTGTTTGAAGCAACTTGGAGGGATATAAAACTGCTACAAAGCCTATCGTTATTCAGATTTCAGTTCAGTTGAAACGATTTCGGCGACCAACACGTTTGATTGTACCAGGTGTTATAAAAATGAGTGGATTCGGTAAGAAATATATAAATTTTTCACTTATTTAAATTGTAAATGATGATCTTTTGAAATGATATAATTGTATAATTCATGTTAGAATTATTCATATAAAATTCGTAAGAATACTAGTGATGTTTATAAATCAAATATCAATTTTATTACAATCTGTAGATTTAGACAAAGCAATAATGAAATTTGCCCAGCAATTTGTTGAAATGATGAGTAATGATAATAATGATGAAGAATTGGCGGATCCTTCTAAGTGGGTGAAGCACAAAGATGACAAGGAAAACATAAAACGTGCAATTGATCATTTTTTTTATGCAAGGAAGGTAAGATATGTTGAATTGAAGTCCGTAACTGCGGGAGAACTGAAGAGTAGTGAAAAAGCAACCGAGTTTATTGAAAAAGGAAATAAACAATTCAAAAAAGAAAATTCTTGGAAAGATTCGCTAGAGTTATATACTCAAGGTGTTATGCATGCACCTCCAAATTCACATGCATTAGCTCGAGCTTATGCTAATCGTTCAGCAGCATTATCTGACGGTGGATTATATGACGATGTCATACTGGACATTGGCCGTGCATTGGAAATTGGATATCCTGATGATTTAAAACCAAAATTATGGATGCGGCGTGCTATGTGTTCTCTACTATTAAATCGAACACTCAATCCTGATGCACAAAAAGACCTAGTTGATGCTTCTAATTTGCTTGCAGAATTGAATTCCAATGATAATGAGTATGTGAATGAAATTATGAACAAAAAGTTGTCAACCATTTCATCAATGAAAACTCCACATGAGAAAATTGATTATGAAATATTTTTACCAAAGATCGTTAAGGAAAATACCAAATTAATGGGAGTTACAGACGCAGTTGAGTTGCAATATTCAGAGAAATACGGTCGACAAGTGGTAGCTACAAGAGATATCAAAGCTGGCGAGGCTATTTACGTTCATAAAGCTTATGCATCCATTATTGAATCCACAGTGGCTCATAAGTACTGTTGGCACTGCTCAAAACAAGTTTGGGCTGGGGTGCCATGTCATCAATGTGTGTCGGTAATTTATTGCAATGAAAAATGCCGCGATGAGGCTTGGCAGGAGTACCATGATATCGAATGTTTAATTATTCCTCAATTTATACGTCTCAAAGGAGTGGTAGATTTGGGCACGGCAGGACCATTGGCTTTGAAAATAACAGCAAAAGTATTTAAAGAGGCCGGATCACTTGAGAAATTGAAAGAGAAAATTGATGAATTAAATACAAAACAAGGTAATTATTAATTTTGGTATCTAATCGAAATTTTTGAATTATATAATTATGTATTATAATAAAAAGTGATTTATTGATTTAGGAGATAATATTACGAAATGCTTCAGTGGAGATGTATTTGACAGTATGAAATATGAGGCGGTTTATTCATTATCACGATTAGCAAAGATTGAAATTCTGTCATCAGCTTCGGTATTTATTTTATTTTGCTTTGCTGCAAATACTGAAATTTTTGGAAAGAAATATGGGGAAATAGATAAGTTTGAGAAAAACAAGTGGATGATCTTTATGGGTGCATTAATCATGAGACATCTGGATATATGCATCAGCAACAGTAAAAGAGTATGGATTAATTTACTCATTCAATATTAAAACAATTAAAGCACTGAAACCATATATATCTCTAAAAGTAAATTGAAATTGTTTTTCCTACGACGGTAATTTTGATACATTTTTTTTCTAGGATTATATGAAAGATGAGGATCGAAAGGAAGTAATCCGTGGGACTGAGATGTTTCCATTTTTTTCTTTGATCAATAATAATTGTGATCCTAACGTGGTTGATTACCATTCTGGAAATGTTAGTGCAATGATCACTCTTCAACAAATTAAAAAAGGCGAACAAGTAAGGATTTATTTGATATATAATGAATTAATTTTGGAAACATAATAATCATAATTGTTTTGCTTTAAGATATTCATATCTTATCAGCCACCATATTGGAGTAGCTCGCCACGTGAACGAAAGGCGTCATTACTGAAATATTTCAATTTCGATTGCGATTGCACGGCATGTAAAAACGAGTGGGATGTTCAATCAATAAATTCATTCCCTTCTGGAGAGGTAACAATCAATCATTTATGGAATATATCTTGATTTTTTTCATTGAATCAATAATATGGTAAATTTTTTTTGTTTCTAGCTCGATTTGCCATTATCGATTAAAAAGAAGTTGGATTATTTCCAGGACAAGTCTAATCTTGGTCAATCTGTGACTGCTACTAGTACTGTAATTAACTATCTGCAGAAGATATCGCTTAGTATGGAGTTGATGAATCTCCATCAGGAAGATATGGAATATCCAACACAAGAAATGATGGAATTAAAACTCATCACAACGTCTCTTTATAAGAATTGTACATTGTAATGCAACCGAAAGGAGTTTTCTCACATCAAGATTAAAGTCGTGTGACATATTTGATGAATATTTTTTTTTGTAACCACAAATGTAAGAATTTTGTAGCATTTAATAGTGTATATTAACCATTAGGTAAATCATATAGCATAATGCTATCAAATAAGTTTTTTTTTCTACATGCTACAATTATTTTGCTGAATCAGAACCAATAATTTCATTTTTTTCTTTATTTTTTCTTCTTTTTTTATTAACATAACATAATATTTGATTTGATTGAATCAATAAAATCAACAATTGTCAGAACTCG
>JAQQBS010001424.1:5404494-5426952 GCA_030347275.1 Microctonus aethiopoides
AAAATGCTTCAGTGGAGATGTATTTGACAATACGAAATATGAGGCGGTTTATTCATTATCACGAAATGCACATATTGAGGTTCTGTTACGGTTTTCGGTATTTATTTTGCATTGCATTGCTGCAAATACTGAAATTTTTGGAAAGAAATATGAGGAAATAGATAGACTTGAGAAAAACAAGTGGATGATCTTTATGGGTGCATTAATCTTAAGACATCTGGATTTATGCGTCAGCAACAGTACAAGAGTATGGATTAATTTACTCAATTAATATTAAATCAATTAAAGCTCTGAAACTATATGTATCTCTAAAAGTAAATTGAAATAGTTTTTTCTTCGACTGTAATTTTGATTCATTTTTTTTTTCTAGGAATTTATGAAAGATGAGAATAGAGACAAAATAATCCGTGGGACTGAGTTGTTTCCATTTTTTTCTTTGTTCAATAATAATTGTGATCCTAACGTAACTGTATACCATTCTGGAAATGTTAGTGCAATGATCACTCTTCAACAAATTAAACAAGGCGAACAAGTAAGGATTTGTTCTGCATATAATGAATTAATTTTGGAAACATAATAATCATAATTGTTTTGCTTTAAGATATTCATATCTTATCAGTCACCATATTGGGGTAAAGACTCGCCACGTGAACGAAAGGCGTCATTACTGAACCATTTCAACTTCGATTGCGATTGCACGGCATGTAAAAACGAGTGGGTTGCTCATTCAATAAATTCATTCCCTTCTAGAATGGTAACAATCAATCATTTATGGAATATATTTTGATTTTTTGCATTAAATCAACAATATGGTAAATTTTTTTATGTTTCTAGATCGATTTGCCATTACCGATTAAAAAGAAGTTGGATTATCTCCAGGACAAGTCTTATCTTGGTGAATCTCTGACTTCTACTAATGTTATAATTAAATATCTGCAGAGGATATCGCTTAGTATGGAGTTGATGAATCTCCATCAGGAAGATATGGAATATCCAACAAAAGAAATGATGGAATTAAAACTCGCCACAATGATTCTTTATGAGAATTGTACATTATAATGCAACCGAAAGGGGTTTTCTCATATCAAGATTAAAGTCGTGTGACATATTTGATGAATATTTTTTTTTGTAATCACAAATGTAAGAATTTTATAGCATTTAATAGTGTGTATTAACCATTAGGTAAATCATATAGCATAATGCTATCAAATAAGTTTTTTTTTCTACATGCTACAATTATTTTGCTGGATCAGAACCAATAATTTCATTTTTTTCTTTATTTTTTCGTTCTTTTTTCTTCTTTTTTTATTAACATAACATAA
The DNA here is from genome assembly GCA_030347275.1 of Microctonus aethiopoides. Taxonomy (NCBI): domain Eukaryota; kingdom Metazoa; phylum Arthropoda; class Insecta; order Hymenoptera; family Braconidae; genus Microctonus; species Microctonus aethiopoides. The sequence goes on from JAQQBS010001424.1 coordinate 5,405,817, forward strand.
TATTTGATTTGATTGAATCAATAAAATCAACAATTGTCAGAACTCGATATTCAGTTTTCTAATAATACATCTTTCATTTGTGTAAACTATGTACAAATGAAAGAAGTTAAACATTGTTAACGAATAATTAAATGGAATAATTCTTACATCATGGAAAATTTCACATTGTAACTTTAGTTTATTATTGCATTGCAGTAAGGCCCGTAAAAAAAACATTACTCAATATAATTTGGTTAGAGATTATTTTTAATGCCTTCGTGATATTTATAAAGGTTTGATAATTTTCATTAAAGTCCCTGAACCAGTCAACTTTTGTTTATACTAATATACTAATATATTGAATTAACAATTTTTGCAGCTAACTTTCTTCATTCCTTTTCAGATAAATTCATGGCCACTAAATATTCTAAGGATATTTCTTAAATAATTTATAATATTAGTTTATTGATAGAAATGTAATAAACTCGATTGTTATAAAATATTGATATCCTTCATCGCTATAGACAGGAGTTTTGTTAATAATAATTTTTTCTTTCATTCATACACAGCTTCGCGGCATTTTATGTTATGCAATTGGTTTTCAGCAGAAATTATAAAGATATAATCAATCTTTAAATGTGTTTATCACTAAATTATGTTCTGTGAACTGCAGCGCCGGTAAAAAATGTTAAAGTTAATTTTTGCTCGTATTTCATGGTTTTTTCATTTTTTTTCGAAAACTATTAACTTTATCGCAAAAGTTAATGAGACCTTTTGTCTATTAAATTAAATTTTCTACAGAATAGTTTTCCTAACTAAAAACCGTGGAGCTGATTCGTTTTGAGAAAAATCCGATTGAAATAATATCATGCAATTCATAGTATATAGTTTTCGTTCAAGAGACTGTTTTATAGAAAATTCAATTTCTTACAAAAAAGGTCTCATTAACTTTTGCTCTAAAGTTGATAGTTTTCGAGAAAAATCGAAAAAACCATGAAATTTGAGCATAAATCGGTTTTAAGATTTTCTATTGGTGGGGGCTGTTCACAGAAAATAATTTAGTGATAATCACGTTTACAGATTAGATATTTCTTTACAATTTTTGCTATTAACCAATTGAATACCATTAAAATACCGCAAAGTTATGCATAAATAAGAAAGAAATTGAGATTTATCTGTTAATTAAACGGGAAAATTTTGAATTCATTTAGGAAATATGTAACATTAAAATTAAGTGCTCATCTTAGGCGGGAATTTTTTTTTTAATGTTCAGAGTAATTTTTCGTCAGCGTAGTAAAAAAAAAATAGTCCCTCAAACAAAGCATCCTAATGTTTATATTTCTGTTGGTTTGAGAAATGCACTCAACAACAATAATTACAACCAAAGAGTCACCTTCATATCTTCAACTGTATATATTCCTCTTAATAATAATTTTTTCCCATAGCCAAATAGACAAGTCGGAGTTGTGATCGGTCGAGACGAACATAACCTATAAGACACGAAAACAACTTTTAGTTTGAAGTTACTAAAATGTAAACGAAAAAAAATAATATGCGCCATGGACTGACCAGTATTTATATGAATATAATAAGAGCATTGAATAGTTTACTTACATTATAGAAGCATTTATTACCTAATTCTCTTCGGATAATATCAGATTTTTCCCCTTCCATCAAAATAATTCATCAACTGCAGGACAAAGTACGCGAAAATAGTTTCATCGATTCCAAGAAATTATTCGTACAACGTAAAATAAGTTGATAGAATAAAAAAAAATCAAACAAAGAACCGCATTCTATTGTTTGAAGCAACTTGGAAGGGTATATAACTGCTACAATTTACAAAGCCAGTGGTTATTCAGATTTCAGTTCAGTTGAAACGATTTCAGTGACTACACGTTTGCTTGTCCCAGGTGTTATCAAAATGAGTGAATTCGGTAAGAAATATATAAATTTTTCACTTATTTAAATTGTAAATGATCTTTTGAAATGATATAATTGTATAATTCATGTTAGAATTATTTATATAAAATTCGTAAGAATATTAGTGATGTTTATAAATCAAATATCAATTTTATTACAATCTGTAGATTTAGACAAAGCAATAATGAAATTTGCCCAGCAATTTGTTGAAATGATGAGTAATGATGATAATGATGAAGAATTGGCGGATCCTTCTAAGTGGGTGAAGCACAAAGATGACAAGGAAAACATAAAACGTGCAATTGATCATTTTTTTTATGCAAGGAAGGTAAGATATGTTGAATTGAAGTCCGTAACTGCGGGAGAACTGAAGAGTAGTGAAAAAGCAACCGAGTTTATTGAAAAAGGAAATAAACAATTTAAAAAGGAAAATTCTTGGAAAGATTCGCTAGAGTTATATACTGAAGGGGTTATTCATGCACCTCCAAATTCAAATGAATTAGCTCGAGCTTATGCTAATCGCTCAGCAGCATTATGCGACGGTGGATTATATGACGATGCTATACTGGATATTGGCCGTGCATTGGAAATTGGATATCCTGATGATTTGAAACCAAAATTATACACCCGGCGTGCTATGTGTTCTGTTCTGTTAAATGACGGAGTTAATCCTGATGCTGAAAAAGATCTAAATGATGCATGTCATTTGATTGCAAAATTGAATTCCGATGATACTGAGTATGTGAATGAAATTATGAACAAAAAGTTGGCAACCATTTCATCAATGAAAGCCCCATATGAGAAAATTGATTATAACAGATTTCTACCAAAGATCGTTGAGGAAAATAGTAAATTAAAAGGAGTTACAGACGCAGTTGAGTTGCAATATTCAGAGAAATACGGTCGACAAGTGGTAGCTACAAGAAATATCAAAGCTGGCGAGGCAATTTACGTGCATAAAGCTTATGCATCCATTATTGAATCCACAGTGGCTCATAAGTACTGTTGGCACTGCTCAAAACGAGTTTGGGCTGGGGTGCCATGTCATCAATGCGTGTCGGTAATTTATTGCAATGAAAAATGCCGTGATGAGGCTTGGCAGGAGTACCATGATATCGAATGTTTAATTATTCCTCAATTTATAATAATTGGCAAAGAATTGGTAAATTTGGGCACGGCAGGACCATTGGCTTTGAAAATAACAGCAAAAGTATTTAAAGAGGCCGGATCACTTGAGAAATTGAAAGAGAAAATCGATGAATTAAATACAAAAAAAGGTAATTATTAATTTTGGTATTTAATCGGAATTTTTGAATTATATAATTATGGATTATAATAAAAAGTGATTTATTGATTTAGGAGATAATATTACAAAGTGCTTCAGTGGAGATGTATTTGACAATATGAAATATGAGGCGGTTTATTCATTATCACGAGTAGCACAGATTGAAATTCTGTCATCGGCTTCGGTATTTATTTTATTTTGCTTTGCTGCAAATACTCAAATTTTTGGAAAGAAATATAAGCAAATAGATAAACTTGAGAAAAACAAGTGGATGATCTTTATGGGTGCATTAATCATGAGACATCTGGATATATGCATCAGCAACAGTAGAAGAGTATGAATTAATTTACTCAATTAATATTAAAACAATTAAAGCACGTAACCTATATGTATCTCTGAAAGTAAATTGAAATAGTTTTTTCTATGACGGTAATTTTGATACATTTTTTTTCTAGGTTTTGATGAAAGATGAGGATCAAAACAAAATACTCCGTGGGACTGAAATGTTTCCATTTTTCTCTTTGATCAATAATAATTGTGATCCTAACGCGACTGATTACCATTCTGGAAATGTTAGTGCATTGATCACTCTTCAACAAATTAAAAAAGGCGAACAAGTAAGGATTTGTTCTGCATGTAATGAATTAATTTTGGAAACATAATAATCATAATTATTTTACTTTAAGGTATTCATATCTTATCAAACTCCATATTGGAGTGTGCCGACACGTGAAAGAAATGCGTCATTACTAAAATATTTCAACTTCAATTGCGATTGCACGGCATGTAAAAAGGAGTGGGATGTTCATTCAATAAATTCGTTCCCTTCTCGAAAGGTAACAATCAATCATTTGTGGAATATATCTTGAATTTTTTCATTAAATCAACAACATGGTAAATTTTTTTATGTTTCTAGGTAAAAGGTTTGCCATCATCTCTTAAAAAGAAGTTGGCTGCTCTCCGAGACAAGCCTAAGTTTGTTCCATCTCTGACTTCTATTGGTGCTATGCTTAACTATGAGAAAATATCGGTTAATATGGAGTTGATGAATCTCCATCAGAAATATATGAAATATCCAACAAGAGAAATGATGGAATTAAAACTCGCCACAATGATTCATTATGAAAATTCTACATATTAATGCAACCGAAACGGTTTTTCTCACATCAAGGTTAAAGTCGTGTGACATATTTGATGAATATTTTTTTTTGTAATCACAAATGTAAGAATTTTGTAGCATTTAATAGTGTGTATTAACCATTAGGTAAATCATATAGCATAATGCTGTCAAATAAGTTTTTTTTTCTACATGCTACAATTATTTTGCTGGATCAGAACCAATAATTTCATTTTTTTCTTTATTTTTTCGTTATTTTTTCTTCTTTTTTTTTATTAACATAACATATTATTTGATTTGATTGAATCAATAAAATCAACAATTGCCAGAACTCGGTATTCAGTTTTGTAATAATATACATCTTTCATTTGCGTAAACTATGTACAAATGAAAGAGGTTAAACATTGTCAACGAATAATTAAATGGAATAGTTTTTACATCATGAAAAATTCCACATTTTAACTTTAGTTTATTATTCCATTACAGTAAGGCACGCAAAAAAAAAAGATTACTCAACATAATTTGGTTAGAGATTATTTTTAATGCCTTTGCGATATTTATAAAGGTTTGATAATTTTTATTAAAGTCCCTGAACCAGTCAACTTTTGTTTATATTAATATACGGATCATCTTTATGTTATGCGAGAACTTGGCGCAAGACACAATGTTGCTATGGATGTGTCTCTTGATGATACTTGCGCGAGATGACGATAGATTGATTTAGTAAATATTTCTTCCTCATGTAGAAATAGATTTATGATCTTTCACGTGTGATATTTGAACGAATTGAAATTATTTTGCAGAGAAATGAACACCAGGAAATTAAATATGTATATTGCAATAATTGTTATCTCAAACATATATTTTTCAAATGACTTGTCATACCTAATAATTCAAGCCTGAAGATAAAACTAAGACACATGATCTTATTATTTCTTCATGCAAATTTGTTGACTTTTGGATCACTTATGAATTCTTCGTGAGTAAAAAAAATAATAGTTATCAAAGTACAATTGTCAAATAAGTGCTAAATCGATGTGTGCACCCATTCTTTTCAACGCCAGAATAGTATTAACTGCTTTAACCCATCGCTTTTTGATGATATAACGTTTGAGTCGAACTTTAGATATTGGATTCTCCAATGCAGCGGCAAACCATCGATGCTCCTGCAGTGGACCAGCACGAGGTCTTTTGCTGCAAAACAAAACAATAAAAACAATAAAACTAACTTGCAAATGGTTTTTTATTTTCTGTATTTATTGAACTAATGATGACATGTAGAAACAAAATGATTTTCACTTATTCTTACGTATATTATTTTCATTTCAGATCACTTGACTCAAGAGTGACCATTATATTTTATCATTATGAATTATATTATAATATATTATATAGTGAATGAGAGAAAAAGCTGCTTTTCAAAATACTGGCATTGATGATAATATAACTTTTGTTCTACCTTGTTGACTAGGAGAATTTATGATTGTTGCTGGAAAGAAGACAATTGTTCAAGAATTTTTGTAGTCACAATTTAATTTTGATAATTTTCTGATAGAAAAATATTTTCATGGCGTCATTCTTAATTCAATTAATCATAATTAAATGATTCCAATTTCTCTTTATTGTTATTTGAAATTGAAATATCGACTTACTTGTCGTTACACTCAAAGAATCTCATCCAGAGTCATGAATAAAATGAAGAGTAAATTTCATCGAAACATTTTGAAATCATCTAAAGTGGATAATGTGTGGACTAATGAAAAAAAATTAATCTTTCATATAATATTTGCCAGTAAGCACTGCATTTTATTATTTTAAGTGAATAATATGCTATGTAGTAGTTGATGTATGTGGCAATGTTGAATTGGGAGATTTTTGTCGTTCAGATTGAAAATATTCTGCGAGGGAATTCATAGACCGTCTGGCAACACTTTCAGCATTCCAATCAACACTAATTGATTTCCTTCCAAATATTTGTGATCCCGGTCTCTCATCCCATTCTTCAAGAAGTTTTAATAGAAGATTTTTCGTGTTTGCAGGTTCATCTAGACTCATGCTCTTATGAATATCTTGAAGGTTGGAAATTCTCGGTACATCTCTACAAGTCTCGCTAAATCTACGTTTTGTCCTGGCCTTTCGCCATGGTGGAGTCAAATCAATTTCTTTACATATATTATCATTAACAAGAAACTTTTGCTGTGATTTTGATTGCCACAATTTCCCTAATTTCTTATCATTTTGTGTATTTCCATCAGGTGATGAACGAATTTGTTTTGCATCACATGGTTTTTTTAATGTAAATGGACTTGGATTAGATTGCTGTTTATCATAATTTTTATTACCATTAAAAGTTGTTCCATTTAACCTTCTTTGTTGTGTTATTTTTGATATTTTATCATATATTTCATTGACTTCACTTTGATCATTATTCACTTTCTGTCCAGCAGTTTCTAAACCTGTTTTCTCAATTGTTTCCCCTTCAGATTTACCAGCGGACGATGAAACATTTCCAAAATTATTTCCATTATTTCTATCATCTAAATTACGTTGTGAAGATTTAATTCGTATAGATTTCGACGGACACTGTGAGCTCGAAGCCATTGTCCGAAGATGTTCCGATAATTTAATAATCTCTTCAGCAAGTTCAATTTGTGATACCGGATCATGAATTTGAGAATCTTTAGAATTACCCTCCGATGCACGTCGCTCCATAGTGACATTCGTTAATGAATGCAACATTTTATCTTGATTATTTTCAAATGTTTCCGACCATTCAGAGCTATTACTACAAATACTTCCATGTGGTGATGGACTTTCTGCACCAAGTGATGTAGATTTATCATTATAAATTGAATCCAATTGTTCAGAATCATTGTCCAAACTATATGGACTATTTGGATGTTCTCGCCAACGTTCAACAAATATCCTTAAATTATCTTTTGTAACGTCCATTGATTTTTTTGCATTTGAATTTGGATCTTGTGATATTTTCCCGTTCTCTAATTTCTTCTTCTTCTTCGTCGTCGATGGGATTTTTGAATTACGGCACGCCAACCATCCATGAGAACGGCATTGTGATGCGGTCATTCGCTTTCTGCAAAGAGTATATATATTTTCAACGTTGAATACTTGATGATTGATTTGTTGTTTGTGCCTTTTGTTGCCTTTATATTTTTGTTTATTGTCTTTCGTGCTCTCATTATCTTATTTGATTTACATATATTGATATAACAAACATGCATGGAATAAATGTGTACATGTATGCATATATATGTACACATACACATTCATGCTGGGGTCCTTGAAATACATATACGTTTATAGATGTTGATAGAAAATGTGAATTCCGGCTTTTCCACCGTTTTAGACGACATATTACATTACAGGGTATTTTATTTTTAGGTATATTTTTTTTTTCATTTAGTTTATCACTTAGTAATGAACTCATTGAGACAAGAGATCTGAGAAAAATCATAACCTCACTAATGATAATAATTCTAATGATGATGATGATGATAATTATTGCAATGATAACGATTGATATATTTTTTAGGTTAAGCATTTTAAATCACAAAACAAGGCACATTGTAAAATTATCAAATGTCAAAGACTTTAAAATGTTGTTTATGGAGCCACGAAAGACATACATTATTAGACTATACTTATCGTGAAAGGCAATCGTAATAAACAAATAATAAAATGAAAATTATAATCTTACGTAATTTGATGGAGAATAATGAAAGTCTGCATGATATAAATGATTATGAATGAATAATTGGTAATGAGAAATTATTTATGCGAATAGCTGAATGAAAAATATTGTAATGCTGCATGCTTTATTATTTAATAACATGCGAAGCTATAATTTTATGCTTGAGATTAATAATTTTCTTATATTTCCATCAAACTATGCAAGAATATTAATTAGATCATGATGTAGAAAATTTGACAGAATGCATGATGAAATTGAGCAAAATCACAATTATATCCAAAAATTATTTTGTATAAAAATTATTCTCACTCTCGATCCTTGATCAATAAGCTGCGGATAAAGTCCTTGGCATCGTCGGAAATATTTGCAAAGGCTTCGTGATCAAAATCATACTTTGCAATGGTAACATTGGCCATTGTTTCCACATCTGTATCGCCCATAAATGGAGAAAGTCCAGAAAGCCTAATGAAAAAATATAATTTTTTACTTTCCATTTTTTGTTTTTTTTTTTATTTTCAAATGATTATATTCCTATAATTATATCTTTGATTGCATTATTTATTTACAGGACATAACAAATGACACCGATACTCCACATGTCTGTGCCAAATCCAATCTGATCAAAATTTACTACTTCTGGTGCGACGAATTCTGGCGTACCAAACAATACTTGAAGTTTTTTTCTCGGATCAAATTGTCTGGCTAAACCAAAATCTATTATTTTAACTCTGTTCCCTTCTTTTGTTAAACATAAAATATTTTCTGGCTGAAAAATAAAAATAAAAATTTATTTTTAATCTGAAAGAAAAATAAAAATACATTTATATATTTTATATATAAATTATTAATGTAGCATTAATATTATTTGTTTATTACTACTAGGAGTAAAGATAACTTTACTTCTGGTTCCAATTTCAATGATAATTATCGATGGTATTTATTAATATTAAATATTTCTACCTTCATATCAAGGTGAAGAATATTCTGAGCGTGAACGAATTCAATTCCTTCGCATATTTGACGCATAAAAACTGCACAGCTTCTCTCAGTAAGGACAAAATCATCATCAATAACACGTTCAAAGAGTTCGCCCCCTTCAATTCTGCACAAATTCCAAATAATTAAATTAAAATTGAGCAAACTAAATAAAGAGTAGCATTTTATATTAAAAAAAAATATATAAATCAAAAATATATTTACAGTTCTAAAATGACATAGAATTGTTTTCCACAATCAATGGCATCGTATAATTGAATTAATCTTGGATGTTGCAGTCTCCTCATGATCTCCACTTCTCTTTCAACAGCACGTCTATCCTCCTTTTTCATAGTATTAACAATTTTTGCAGCCAATTTGAGGCCACTTTTTTTTTCTTTGCACAAATAAACTGTTCCAAATTTTCCCCTAAATAATAAAAATTAAAATCATTAAAAACTCTGGAATTTATATTGAAAAATATATTCCTATAATCATACACTTATTTAATGAATGAATAATTATAACTATATTTAATATAAATATTCTTTAATTTTTATATTAATAAATATATAAAACAAAAATTTGTTTATGTCATTCACATTAGTATACATTGGTAATACCAAAAATATCACAATTATATTATGGCGATTATTTACCGTCGTGATCTTTTATCGTTATTCCTAAATATTTGCACACCTATTATTTATAGAAAAGACCTTGATTACCCAAACCCAGCCGCCTACAACGCAGATTCAACAAGAAGAATATAACGAAAGTACATAGTGTGATGAAGTAAGAACGATCCATATAATACAATTCACGATTGAGAAAGTTATGAATGTGACATTTGCGAAGATGAATAACGAAATTATATATAAACAATTAAATATCTCAATACATTACATCTTATTTTATTAAACTATAATTCTTTAACATAATATTTATTATTATATATCTAGTAAAAAATTATAATATAGAATAAATATTTATTTGTAATATTTTCGACTCTATAAATTGTTGTTTAAATTTCATCATTTTATATTGTGTTAATATATTTCTTTGTTTAGTCGCGAATTTATGAAATTATAATATTTGGACGTCTCATATTTCTTTATGTACGCCACGTGTTTGGCACATTATTCGTGCCAATAATTTCATAAGTAATTGTTAAAGAAATGTTATGGAAATTTTCAAATTACAATTTCTTCATGTTAATAAAATATAATTTCTTCCTTACAAATATTTTATCAACAATATATGTATATATATATATATATTGAGTATTTGAGAGTATACACGTATTATTTGTACTGAAAAAAAAAATACATTTAATGTACTTTATTGTACAATAAATATATTTCTGACCTGTAACCTAAATAAAAATATTTTATATATATTTATCTTCTAATTTTATTCATTCATTTATGCATGTTTATTAGAGTGTTTGGTTGAAAAAAAAATGATAGAAATTCAATTTGGCGTATTTCCAATTGTTTTTATGTATATGTTTTGAATTTACAATAAGGATTAGTTGCCAAATAAATTTATAATTAATCGACTAATGCGTTGGTGAAACCTTGGCGCGGTGTAGATTGGAATGTCGCACGTTTGACACGTTCAAGGCCAATTAAATGAAGAAGAAAAAGAAATAGAAGAAGTAGAACAGGAAGAGAATATATAGTTCAATTATATTATTATAACAATTGCGTTGAAAAATATATTTTTTAAATTAAATAACTCACCGACCAAGCTCCGATTGAAGATCATAATATTCTTTAAATTCAATATTACGACGTACTATTACATCTCGATATGGAAATGCCGGTTCAACTTCTGCAAAGAAATTAATTATTAAAATTTAGATTAAATCCATTCTATTCATCAATGAATTAATGAGAGTATATTTTATATTTATATAATTAATGTATACACAAATTAATTTTTACTTATTTGATGTATTTCTTCGTGTAAATTAAACGAAATTATTTTTTTAGACTACATGGGACCTAAATTCTTACATTTTGATTGACTTGAAAATAAAATTCTCAAAGTATAAAAGATATAATATATTGATGTGCTTCATATTCTCAAAATACTTACCACCAACTGGATCTGTTTCATCGACACGAATCATTTCTTGATATATTTGTCTTTCAATTCTCCAGAATATTTTATAGATATGTAGCAGTAAAATTTCCTAAACAAAATTAATTGAAGAATTAAAATAATTTTTTTAATTATTGTTAATAACAAAAGACAATTATGAAATATGTGTCACCACACCTGGCGCCATTTATTGACTATCGTACTCAGTTTCCAACATGCCAGACCGTTTACTGAGCTTTCATTTTCTCTCTTCCTCACCACGGCTATGCGACAGATTTAGATTTTCCGATGGAAGCACCGCGGATTCTGTTAGCAATCACGTGACTTAAGCTCGACCTCTTCCATCTCTCTATTAGATGCTTTATATTTATTCTTACTTTTACGCTCTCTTTTTCCCTCTTCGACGAGTGTTATTATACATTCGTTTATATATATTGTATCTTATCTCTGCATTATTTCTTCATCCAAATTTCACGGAGAATTCTCGTCTGGATATTTTGTCGTTACATATTTTTGGATTGTGATGTCTTCATTGTACATATGTATTTATGAGAATTCTTCATTGGAACCATATAGAAGACATGATTTACATGATTATATGAATAAAACAACAAAATAGGGTTAAATAACCCAGAGTTTTATTTATTATAATCAAGAAATTGTGCCATATCATCCAAGAGTAGGTGGAAAGCATAAACCTAACCTCTAACCGGAGGTTAAATTAAAAAAAAATATAATCAAGAAAACCTTTTTTTTTTTTTTTTGCTGTGAATGTATTAATGGATTTCATTGTATTTAGATATGAAAATTAATTCAATGGCTAAACATTAATTCCCATAAAGCCAATTAATATACTAATATGTATATATGGTTCATTAATATATCCTAGTGGACATTTTTCCTCCAAAATTTTTGTAATTTTTCTTGATTTTGAACGTTCCAAAGATTATCGAAAAAATGAAAATATCAAGAAATAAGAAATTAAGATATTCCATTAATCTGTTGGAGTAAATTGTCTGTTTCAAAAAGTTTGTCAAAGACTTTCTAGAAATACTCTGAAACAAATAAAATAATTTTAACAATATCTATAAACAATATTTTTCGTTCGTTAAAATCATCATAATGATTTGTGTACGATAATAAATATGTAGTCAATTATACTATATTAATTACTTTTGCACGTGGAAGTTGTAAGTGCTAATTTACACTTGATTAGTATAATATAATGATATATATCGATATCATTGTATGTACGTGCAGGTATGTAAAAAAAATTGAGTCCCTTTCTCAACGACTTTTTATTTCGCGGTATTTTTCTGCGCATCGCAATTTACTTTATTTATTTACATGCGCAATATCGCCGAGCGATCATTTTCAATACGAAAATCGTTGTAGTTGGCCGTTAATTCACTGGAAACGTAGCTTTATTTATCTATGTATATTTTTTTTTAAGGTTAGGTATCACTGGTTTACGCGGGAAAATAATGTAAATATCATGAGTTACTACATAGCAAAACTGACATTTGATTTCATTGTTTCATAATAATTAATTACATTGTATAAAGTGTTGAATATAAATTTTAAATTATGTCTGATATTAATATTAATGGAATTACTGTAAATTTTCCATTTGAACCTTATGAAGTTCAGAAAATTTATATGTCAAAGGTAATTGAATGTTTACAGAATAAAAAACATGGCGTTTTGGAATCACCAACTGGTATGTATTAATGATGAATGTAATAGAATATTTTTTCATTGTTATCGAATTTATAGAACTGTTTTAGGCACTGGAAAAACATTATGCCTTTTGTGTTCATCTTTGAGCTGGCTCACAGCAAAAAAAGCGCAATTACAAGCTCAAGCACTAATTGGTGCGGTGGAAGTACCGAATTTCGGTGGGAAATTCTTCGAAAAATTAAAAAATGAATTGGATACTGCTGCAGGTGCATCAGGATCCATTAATCCAAATTCTATGTTTGGATGGGCTTCACCAAAAATTATTTATGCTTCAAGAACTCATACACAGTTGACACAAGTGATGCAAGAACTCAAGAGAACTTCATACAAACATTTAAAGGTTGCTGTAATTGGATCAAGAGATCAACTCTGTATTCATCCAGAAGTATCAAAAGAACAAAATTCAGCAGATAAAATTCATTTATGTCAATGCAAAGTCCGATCAAGAACATGCATGTACTATAATAATGTTGAACTCAGGTAATGTTTGTATTTAAAGATTTTTTCAAGTTGTTTGGCGATATTGTATAATTGTAAATGTATTTTTGTTTTTCATTTTTAGAAAAGATGATCCTATATTCAGGGAAGAAATTTGTGATATTGAAGATCTTGTTAAAGCAGGAAATAAAGTGAAATGTTGTCCGTATTTTTTAGCTCGAGAATTGAAACAAAATGCAGATATAACATTTATGCCTTATAATTATCTCTTGGATCCAAAAACACGAAGATCACAGGGAGTTGATTTACAAAATCAAGTTATACTGCTTGATGAAGCACATAATGTTGAAAAAACATGTGAAGATGCTGCATCATTGCAAATTAGCAGTACAGATATTGCATTATGTATAGATGAAATAACATCTGTAATGAAAACTATGTCAGAAGAAGAAACAAATAATGAAATTGACTTTAATTTTGATTCATCGAATGATGTACAAAAAGATTTCACTCCTGAGGATTTATGTTTATTAAAAAGTATATTTTTAGCATTTGAAAAAGCTATTGATGATATTATATTGAAGAAAAATGATGGCGAAACATTTCCAGGTGGATACATTTTTGAATTAATGGAAAAAGCTGAGGTAAAATGAAAGAAATATTAATAATATAAATTTTAATACATAAAAAATAAATTGATTACTTTTTTTCCATTTCAGATAACACACGGAAATGAATCGCATGTAATAGAAAAACTTGATAAAATTATTTTGTGGCTCTCAACAACTAGTACATCCCCATTTGCTCGCAATGGCCGTGCGCTACAAAAGTTTTCAGACTTTTTACGAACAGTTTTTAGCGGCGGCAGTGGATTATCCGCAATAAATCATCGCGAACGTGTCAAAGACTGCTATAAAGTATACGTAAGCAGTGAAGACAATTCGAAAAATCCCAAAAATAGCGGTTGGAATTCGAAGAACGTATCAAAAAAATCTGAAGGTAAAATTATCAGTTATTGGTGTTTCAGTCCGGGTTTTGGTATGCGTCAGATTGTTGAATTGGGTGTTCATTCAATTATTTTAACAAGTGGAACACTATCACCATTACAACCATTCATCACCGAACTGGGTATTCCCATTGAGGTTCAATTAGAAAATCCCCATATTGTAAAACCTGATCAAGTTTGCGTTGGTATCCTAAGTCAAGGACCTGATGGGCATCAATTAAATTCATCATACAATACAAGAAATGATCCAAAATACATATCAACATTGGGTAGAACAATTTATAATTTTAGTTGTCTTATTCCCGATGGACTTTTAGTATTTTTTCCATCATATCCGATAATGAAAAAATGTCATGATGATTGGCAGAGCACGGGACTGTGGAGTACTATTGCCCAAAAAAAGCCTATTTACGTTGAATCACAATCTAAAGATGGATTTGGTCATGTAATGAATGAGTTTTATAAAAAAATACAAGATCCAGCAGCGAGAGGTGCTATATTTCTTGCTGTTTGTCGTGGAAAAGTGAGTGAGGGTCTCGATTTTGCTGATGCAAATGGTCGTGCAGTATTAATAACTGGTCTTCCATATCCACCAATGATGGATCCACGAGTATTATTAAAACAGCGATATTTAGATGAAATGAGACTTAAAGATAAACAAGCATTGTCTGGACAACAGTGGTATCAATTAGAAGCATCGCGAGCGGTTAATCAAGCTGTTGGTAGAATAATTCGACACATTAATGATTATGGCGCTATTATTCTTTGTGATTGTAGATTTAATAATGCAAATTTCAAACAACATTTATCGGCGTGGTTGAGGCCTTGTGTTAAAAATTTTTCAAACTTTGGAATGGTTACAAAACAACTCAGAGACTTTTTTAAAAATGCGGAAAAACTTCCACAACCAAAAAAACGATTTTATGAAATGTCTATTAGTGCTATTGGCGCTAGTTTTGGAACTAATACTAAACAACTTGATAGTAGTTCATTGAAAAAGGAGAAAGAGATTAACATAGTAGAATCATTTAATGTCAATAGTTATAAAATATTGTCGCAAAAAAATGAACATGGTGAAAAAATTATATCGTCAGAGATTGATTGTATTAATAAAAGTGCGATCAATTTGGTAACCTCAAAAGTAAAAGGCACTTGGAGTGAAACAACTTGGAAGGCAACGAAGGAAATCGTTGATGAATCAATAGCAAAAAAGAGGAAATTAAAAGTTCAGCCATTGGAAATAAATTATAATGCTGCTGAAAGTTCATTGGCGAATACTGATAGCAATAAAAATAATGAAGATAAAAAATCTGTGAAAAATCAAAGTAAAAAGGAAATTGGAGAATTGTATTTAAAATCAGTGAAGCGTGCATTGTCGAAAGAAGATTTTCAGATATTTGCAAAGCTCGTTGAGATTTACAAGAAAAATGGTGATATTGAGGAATTATTAAAAACATTAGAGAAACTTTTTCCTATTTCAAGCTCATTTCGACACCTTTTTCTTGGCTTCAAGACTTTTTTGAAAAAACAACACATTGAACATTTTGAAAAATATGTCAATGGTCTCGAAAAAAAATGATACATGTGCATTATCAACTGTAAATAATTTCATCGATAGTTTTTTATTATTAACGCTGGTTTATTCGTTAGATTTATTATTATTTATATGCGACGAATTAAAAATTTCATCAATTTAATTTCTGGTAAATTGCTGTTCTACATACTACGTAATATTCTCGGACAATATAATATATTTGTAAAAACATAAAATTGATTGGAAATTTATATCTCTTAGTCATTCATACACAAATGAATGTGATAAATTTTTTCGTTGTCTACATTAGCTGTGTTAGAAAAAAATTTCAAGATCATCAGTGAACATAATTAGACATTCATAACACCATTTTCATTCACTAATGTTCCTAACGTTGATTTACATCGTGCAATTTCTGTTGCAACGATTTCTTGATAATAATCACCAAAAACGCTGCGATTATGTGCAACAATAATAAAAAATCTTGCAGCAACAGCTGCAAGTTCGTCTTGGAGTGACGATAAACCAGGCGGCACTTGAGTTGGAATTGCATTTTGTGAAAGAATAATTTTTTGTAAAAATTGCCGTATCCTCATGTCTAAAAGATAAAAATTATTAATCTAGTAAATAATTTAATAAATAAATTGATAGTCGTAATAGATAAAATAATCAAGTAACAGTAATGCAACTGATAATTAAAAAATATTTGTCGAATGTTTTACTTACTGACGAGTGATCGAATTTTTTGATCCTCATTAACCAAATCCATAATTTGTCCTTCTAAAATATTCTCAATATGCGCGGGAAGCTCTGGCGCACCGACGTCAGAGAGTGTTGCTTTTACATCTTCTTTTACTTGAAGTACAATATTGTGAATAACATCTTCCAACATTCTACAAAGAAATTTTTAAAAGCCTATTTCTCTTTGTTCAACAATGAAATATATATTTAACAAATAAAAAAAATGAAGGAAAAAGACGTGAGAAAATATATCTGACTTGTTTGAATGTACATTGTCGAGCAATGCTTCGAGATGTTCCTTGATATTTTTTTTAAATTTAGCAACACCTTGGACAGGAGCACCAACGGTATTGCTACAAAGCAACATCACAGATCCAATAATAGATAATCGATTAATTTTATCTCTTAATTCTAGTAATCGTCCTTGATCCAGCATTAGAGTCTAATAAATATAGAGATTGAAAAAAGAATTAATTACTATTTAAAAGTAAATTTAATATAATAAAATTGATTGATAATACAAACTTCAGCTTGTGGATTCGAATCCCAATTGAGAAGATCAAGATATGCTTCAGCTAATAGATAATGCGTAACATTTTTAACGCCATTAGCATCAACTGATGCAGCTGTTATTTTATCCTCGTCTAAATGCTTTAGTAACCAATTTCTTGTAAATTGTAAACCGTCAGATTGAACTTTGAGAAATTCAGCAAATTTAGTTTTTTCATATTCAATACTTGATGCAACAATATTTGGTCGCATCATTGTTATTGTAAAATTTGCCAAATCTAATCGCATCAATTTAATTGTTTCCATTATTCCTTGAAATGTTTCAACAACATCTGTACATTGTAACAATTCACGAATACGATCATCGCGCACTGGTGCACAAATTTTGCTCATCACATTTAAAATATAATGTGAATAGTGAAAAAAATCTATTACACCATTTACAGCTTGTTGTTTTATTAGATCAATATCCAAAACTTCATGTAGATTTTCGCGTATTTTTGTGTGATGCGGTAACACTAATAATTCTAATGAATCTTTTATTTCACTTAGTAATACCAATGCTTGAGTGAAGTTTGGTGGATTTTCATCTAATTGCTCTCTAAGTAAATTCCAAAATGCTCTATGCATTATTTCTTTTACTTTTTTGTGTACGCCATCATCTTCGGGCTCCAGACGTTGGAGTTTAAAGTTTTTATCTACAGCGATTTCATGGGCCAATGCCATATTTTTAATTCCATCTGCAGCTTGAACTATTTCGTCCAAGGAAACGAACTTTGGCGGTGAAGCAACGGTCAAAAAATTTGGAGCCCATTGTCTAAATAAATTAAAAAAAAGAATAACATTATTATTTTTCATATATTTATATTTTTAAAATAGAAAAATGTTTTTTTTTTTAATTAACGTAACTGTTCTGTTGAATTTTTATCGTTGTCATTTTCCAAAGAAGAATCAAATTCCTTTGATGATCCTGGCTCGTTGGTTTGTTTCTCCTCATTATTATCATCCATTTTGAGGTTACTTTAATAAAAAACAATAACAATCTTTTTATTCCTCACTTATTTATTAATTATATAAAAATTTTAAATGAATGGTTAGGAAATGAGTGAAAAGTTTCAAAATATAAAATTGATGGTTGATCATATTTCACATGAAATGAATATGAAAAAATACCAAAGATAAAAGAGGTCATACACAATCTAAAATAAGAACACCCACTTGCAACAACGTCGAGATTCAAACTGTGGTGTCTCTTGAAATTGAAAACTCTTAGAATTGCAGGAAATGTTGATGATGCATTTTTACTTTCATTCCAATGCACTCAAGCCATTGACAATCACTTTGACCATGAAGTAAATTACCATGATTTCCTCGAGGTGATTTCATATAAAAAATCTTCCTTTGTTTCGTATTCTCATTAATCAATAATTATGAAATGAGAAAAAAAATAAATAAAAATTATTTGAAGTTCACTCATTAAATAATTTCATTAAATTATGAGAAATAATTAATTCAACATTTTGATAAACATTTAATATGTATTTGTTGCTATATAATTCTTCAAAATCAATTCAATAAAAAAAAATTATCAAACAACTTCCATCAATATTGACAAACAGTTTCCTGTAAAATTCACAATAAATGAAATTAATTAAATTAAGTATTAATTTATCTTATAAATATGTTGAATTCCGTGTTTCAATACATACCTGGATAAATTATTTGATGATCAATACAGTAAATACACAAAACAATTTAGATACTTATGTGGTAGTTGATTGAACTTGAGAAATTTACTTTATTTGGAACGCCATTGAGGTTGATAAATTGAGACAACCGAGGCAACTACGTCTTTTGCTAATGTATATACATAAAACAGCTGTTTATTTTGTTGTGAAAATTGTTCCTTCTCCATCTCCCGCTTTCCCTCCATCACGTCATTATTAAAAATATGTATATATGCGCACCACCTATTTACGTCGCCATTACATTCATAACCTATCATTTATCTCTTATCATCATATGCTGCTTTCTTTTCTCAATTTATTTGGCGCGTAATTCAAATTTCCTTCCCGTATTATTTATCCGCATATAAAACAAACACACAAAAAATATGAATGGATACGGGTGATAAATATTATTCTTCAAATGAATCAACGGAAATCGGCGGAAGGAAATAATATATTTTATATGATTCATAGCAGCCATATTTACTTGCTCTCCTTGGCGTAAAATGCAACGGCAGAGCATAAGGTGTAGAGAAGGCCAAATTTTAATCACATTCTGTATATGTATATTGTCTGTGAGTTGGTTTTTGACTTTTATTTTCTTTCAACATTACCTTGATTCCTAAAAATATAGGCGCATTTAAAGAGGATAATAACAAAAGTTGCAAATTTAATTACTAAATAAATTCCACAATGAAGAGACAGTTCTTCAATAGTAATATATATAGGTATATGTATATTAGGGTGCTTCGTTTGAGGAGTCTATTTTTTTTTTCGTAGTGTTAATGAAATATTATTCTAAACATTCGAAAAAAAATTCTAAATTTTATGTTTGAATTTCATAGTTTTTTCGATTTTTCTCGAAAACTATCAGCTTTACAGCAAAAGTTAATGAGACCTTTTTTGCAGGAAATTAAATTTTCTACAGAAAAGTCTTCTTGACGAAAAACCGTAGAGTTAATAGTTTTTAAGAAAAATCCAATTAAAATAATATCATGCAATTTATAGAGGACCAATTCAAGGTATATAAATAGTATAAATTTCCATATGTTTAATTCGATTTTTCTCGAAAACTATCAATTCTACGGTTTTTAGTCAATGGAGCTATTTTGTAGAAAATTTAATTTCCTACAAAAAAGGTTTCATTAACTTTTGCTGTAAAGTTGATATTTTTCGAAAAAAATTGAAAAAATCATGAAATTCAAACAAAAATCGGCATCAACATTTTTTACCGGTGGGGAAGTTCACAGAACATAATTTAATAATAATCTAATACATATACAATAATTTATTATATGTAGGATAAATGCTAATATATTAATTATTATTCCTATAGATAATTCAGGCGCCATTTCCCGATTGAATTTCAGACTTCTGCAAATTTACATATGAATTTCCGATGATGTGGGTGGGATAAGAGTCATTATTGACCGCTGTGCGCCCAGAGCCGTGACCTCATTTACAAAAACAAAAAATACTATATTTCCCCAAAGATATATCGGATCAATTAATTCATCATCATATTTATTATTGCACTCAAACAAATTAAAAAAAGCCTATGAGCAAGAAAAAATGATGCCAATAATTACAATACTGAAAAAGGTGAAAATTTAATTTTCAATTTATTAAATCAAAAAGCTATTGATGTTTATTGATAAAAATTTATTCCAAAAATTATAATATATGCTTTAATTTGTCTATAGTTTTGTCATAATATGAATGCACAAACAAATGATACATTCATGTGAGGTATTTTCGTTAGCTCTTCCGGATGAATGCGTTGGTATATTTTGATCAAGGTCACAATCTATACTTATTCGTGCACCCGTTCAACCTTCTTTCTTCGATCAATTTCTCCATCTCCCTTTAATAATTCAATATGCTCCATTGCATCCCATATTGCTTTTTCGCACACCCACCCTATCACTTTGGTAGACTTGCTTTTTAGATTAATTTAAAATCCCATTCCATTGTGTATTTCACGTTCTCACATTTCACGCTGCAACATTGTTTTATTTTTTTGCATGTGTAATTAAAAGTTATATTATAAATTTAAGTAGATAAATTATAATAATTTTCATTGTTAAAAATTAATACAAAATTTATTTATCCAATCAATTGATGATTCACAAATAGTTTGGAATAAAAGAATCGAAAGATAAAAAAATTGAAGGTTATGTTCAGATGAAGAGAAAAGAGGAATAAAAATGTTCAAAGCACACACATGAATAGAGAGACAGTTGACATTTGACCTTCGAGCTTTTGAACCTTTTATATTTTTTTATGCTGCTTTGCGCTTCGTTGGATCTTTGAACTACAAAAAACTGTAAGTAAATAAAT
>JAQQBS010001424.1:5426962-5504483 GCA_030347275.1 Microctonus aethiopoides
ACATTTTGAATAGTAAAAAAATGAAATATACATAAATGATTGTGATGAAAATCAATTTAAAGTCAAGTTTATTCGATTAATTTCTAAATTAAATTGTCCTATATCTCGCTTTATCATAATTATTCATTGGCATTCTTCTATATTGCAGAATTTTGATATATTATCACCATCCCGACCTAATTGGTGACAATGTTGGGCAAAATTGACGAGTACAAGTCGGATAAAATGAGAAGAACTGGAGCAAGGTGTTGGAAGAGATAAAGTGCACGAAGAAGGAATGGTGTGCTAGCTGTTGATGCAGGGTTTGGGGTAGGACGCAGCTCGCAGGAGCAGTTATATCGATCGTCAACTTGTCTCTGTGTGTCGTTTATGTTGAGAGTGTTGTGACGATCGACTCGACATTCACTTGTGCTAGGTACAGTAAGTACCAGTGGGGTGCTGGTGTGTACTCCTCTGTATTTGTGAGGGTGTATACTGTGTGACTGCTATCAATGACACTTGGTCTACGTGAGCACGTCATTCTTTCAAACGAGTCTTGTGTTGGGGTAGCAGCTGGTCGGGTGCGCGCGAGATTTTATCGCTCTCTCCGTCCGAATATTTTCAACGATGTCATCGTCGATAAAATTATCATTACGTTCATCATCATCGTTATTATTATCACCAACATCATCATTAAATCAACAGCGTTGTTGTTTTTTTCTTGTACTAAGTGGTAATTTTCATTTGTTTCAATTTACGTGTTATTTATTCTAAATTTTATTAACAACGTATCGCTTTTGAAAACATTTTCTGTTACAATTTGTTTTGGGTATTATTTATCTTGTGTTTTATATTTAAATGAATAATTTGTAACAGATTAGTTATTGTGCTGTTTAGATTATCGTTGTTTAATTAACATTGCTTTGAGAATTTTTCACTATGTTCGATTAGGGACAGGTTTTACATTGAATTTTTTAACTGAAAAGATCGTTTGAATTGTGAGAATGTTTTATTTAATTGTTGTACGATAATTTTAGTGGGATTGAAGAAAGTGTAATTATTATTACTTTGGAGATGAATATATTTTGGTTGGGGAGATCTTATGAAGGTCTTGGTTAATTGGTTTTAGTTATTTTCAAGGATAAACTCTCGCTGAGATAGATTTTAATGTCTTTCATAAATAGCTGATTGTATTACGTTCAACAAAAGTTTATATTTCTTCAGTATCACGACGATTTTAATATCAAATTTTTATTTGCTTTTGTTTATTATTAATTTTGGAATCATCAGAGCAAATGTAAAAAGAGGGAAATGATGAAAAAACTATTTAAAGAACTGTATTTTAGAGAAAATTAATATATTTAGTTAGTTTAAATAAAAATAAGAAATATCATTTTATTTAAAGTGCGATTGATTTCGATGAGTTAATAAAAATGATACAATGAATAATTTATTTATGTGATAAATAGTAAAAATAGTAATAAATTTTAGAATTTTTCATTTGATTAATTTGTTAAATTTACCATATTGAATTTTATGTTATGAAAAAATATTAGTGGGATAAAGAAAACAAGTGCGGAATGAAATGGTTATATCATATATAATATGATGAAATAAAATTATTTTTCATTTTCATACATTATACCGAAGGTATTTCCATAAATATCAAATAATACATTCACATTTCTTCAAAATTTTTATGTAAGAGATATTACGCAATAGAAATTGCACAATCGCGTCATATTGTTTAATATTATTGTTTATGTTTCACTTGTCTCATATTTCTGAATATATTTTAAGGAGATAGATATTTATGAAAAAAAAAATTAGGGATTATTTATTAATGTAATGAAGGAGAAATAATTTATTTTCAGATTGAATAAAGGAGAAAAATTCCGAATTTCAATTAAAGATAAAATGGAAACGCAAATAAAATATTTATACTTGAATTAAAGAAAAATGTTCAATATGATGAAACGGAGAAAAAGTTAGAAAAAAAAAGAAGAGAAAAAAATATTACTTAAAAAAAAGTATTAAATATTTTTAAACAATAATGGAGGAATCTTCACCGAGGATACGACCTTACCTTGACTGTTGGGAGGTAAATTAATTCATTTCATCAATACAACTACATTTTATATTTCTATTAAATCTTTCACATGAAAAAAAAAATCAATATTGAATGAAAAAATAATTATTGACAATTAACTTTGCATGAGGAACATTTTCAGAATGAAGATAAATATTCGGTGGCAAATAGTCAAGCGCCTCTTCAAGATGGAGAGGATGAGCATCCAGAACGTGGCACTTGGACTGGAAAATTTGATTTTTTGTTGTCATTATTAGGCTACAGCGTTGGTTTAGGCAATGTCTGGCGCTTTCCATATCTCTGTTATTCAAATGGCGGCGGAGCATTTCTCATTCCATTTACAGTGATGCTTATTATCGCTGGACTACCACTTATGTTTATGGAACTTTCATTAGGTATATTAATACCACGAAATAAATAAATTATAAAATGAATTAATAAAAATAATTTATAGCTAAAATGTTATTTTACAATTGACCGAATAATTTTATTATATATCAAGGTCAATATGCAAGTCTTGGTCCAGTTGCTGCTTTCAAAAGATTCTCGCCACTTCTTCGTGGTTTAGGATATGGAATGGTACTTGTTAGTTCAATTGTCATGTTGTACTATAATTTAATTATCGCCTGGACATTGTATTATATGTTTGCATCAGTCGTTGGTGAGTTTAATTATTTAGACATTAAAATAGTCTATTGATTAATTTCAATTTATTTCTATCTTTGGTTTATGTTTGAAATATTTTTATAAATTTTTAATACGATTTTAATGTATAATATTTATGGGAATTTTTAGGTGGTAGTAAATTACCATGGAGTGATTGTGGACTTGAATGGAGTACTGAAGATTGTATTGAACCTCTTGAAGCTGAACATTGTACAATGAACAATAATTCTTATTACAAACGTCAATGTCTCAATTCAACTCAAATGACTGCAATGAATCTTACAATAGAAAATATTAAATTATCAATTAGACGTCCACCAGCTGAAGAATATTTCGAGTAAGTATTTGAATTCAGTATTCATGGAATATATAATCGCTTTATTTTTTAAGAAACAAAAATATATTGTGATACATTATGCATTTATATTGAAGATTTATTTTTGAAGAACCATATAAAGCTAGCTTTTTCATCACACTGCAGCTCGGCTCTTTCAAAACATATTCTCCCAAGAAACATAACCCTGAAAATTAGTATGAAATTAAAAATTATTTGCCTGCAAAATATTTATGGTATTAGAAGGCCTAATATATTTACAAAATTATTGTATAATCATATTACTATTAGTTTTGTCCGTATAGACGTTAAAAAACAAATAAAATGAACTCATAACCTTACTTTTTGACGACGAAATTTTCAATATGTCGTATCGACGCCGTGTATTTTTGATAAACTGTTAAATATTTGTGGGCGACATTTGGCTAGAGTTACTATCTTAAAATAATAATACATCCATGATTCGTTCGAAAACTATCGCGTAAATGATAATGGCTCTTCCCCTATTTGTTATCACCTAGTTTTGATTTTTTCTTTTTATTTTTCAAGACATCATGTGCTGGGAATAAGCGAAGGAATTGAAGTAACAGGCTCAATACGACCGCCAATTGCTGCCTGTTTACTATTAGCATGGATTATTGTTTTTCTGTGTTTGAGCAAAGGCGTTCAAAGTTCGGGAAAAGTCGTTTATTTCACTGCACTATTTCCATATGTTGTTTTGGTAAAGAAAAGAATTCCAAACTTTCAAACTAAAGAATAAGAAAATCAGAATATATAAATAATCAAATAAAAATATATTTGTGTCTACTATACAGATTGCATTATTTGTTCGTGGAATACTTCTTCCTGGCGCAGAAGAGGGTATACTTTTTTACTTGACACCTGACTGGCGTCGATTAACCTCTGCCAAAGTTTGGGGTGATGCTGCAGTTCAAATATTTTTTGCATTAAGCCCTGCGTGGGGTGGATTAATTACTTTGAGTTCATACAATAAATTTGACAACAATTGCTACAAAGATTCTTTAATTGTTGCAGTAAGTAATATTGCAACATCATTTTTTGCTGGTCTTGTTATATTTTCCGTCATTGGTTTCCTTGCACATGAGCTTAATGTACCAGTAGCCTCGGTAGTTGATCAAGGTGCTGGTTTGGCTTTTATTGTTTATCCTGAGGTAAGTGATCAAGAGACTTGAATGAAACGTTAAGTAAAATCATTATGATAATACATTTAATTTTTTTATTTATCAGGTTGTAGCGAGACTTCCTGTCTCACCTATTTGGTCATTACTATTTTTTGTAATGTTATTGACACTTGGATTGGATTCGCAATTTGCTCTGATGGAAACTGTCACTACTGCAATACTTGATGGCGTTCCTGCTTTGAGAAATTTCAAAGTTTGGGTAGTTTTAGGTGTATCAATATTTGGTTACGCCGGCGGCATTATTTTCACCACTAATGTAAGCAGATGAAAACAAATATTATTTATGGTTATTGGAATAAAATTGATATATAAAAATATTTAACTAATATTCAAATAAAATTGTTATAGGCGGGAATGTATTGGCTTCAGTTAATGGATAAATATGCAGCGAATTGGTCAGTGCTTTTAATTGCCATCAGCGAATGTATTTTAGTCGCTTGGGTCTATGGTGCTGATAGGTTTCTCGATGATGTTCAAAAAATGATTGGACCACGCAACAAATGTTGGCGATTTTTTTGGACGTGGATGTGGAAAGTTGTGACACCGGCCACACTATTTTTTATTTTATTTTTCAATTGGATTGAATATGAGCCGTTGTCATATGGTACTTACATTTATCCAATATGGGCAGACGCTGTTGGTTGGATTGTTGGCATGCTGCCAGTACTCGTAATTATTTCATTTGCTGTTGTGAGTTTTTAATTTAAATATTATCAGTATTCAAATATATATTGCAAATGAATGATAGAGTTTTTTATATTTTTATAATTATTTTAGTATCAATTGCGATCGCCACGACGACGTCCAGGTTATGATGATGACGATGATGACGATTATGAATCGGATCCAAGAACGTCAAGGAGCTCAGAGCAAGTTAAACAGAAGAAAAAATGTGGTTCGGTGTGGGAAAGAGCTCGAATATTGCTGCAGCCTACTGCCGAATGGAAACCATCTGCCAGAAATGAATTGACACCATCGAGAAATCTTACTCATACACCACCACCCGGTATTTATTTCAAAAACTTTGATTGATTAATGAAAAGCTAACATTAATCGCTAAGAATTAAATTCATAATGTTGAGAACAATATCAAATAATATTAAATATTATTAAATATAATATTGAATACGATTAATCCTAATGAATCATTTATCGAATTAAAATTTAATTATTATTGGATATGCATTGAATTATATATAATTGATAATTTAATTAATTGCAAATGAGAAATTAATTGTGTTACGTTGATTTAGGTCAAGCGGGTGGCTATGATTCTGTTCGTGATACAATTGTTCTTGTTAATGGTCAACCAATAATGTTACATTCATCTGGAACTTCAGGAGCAACACAAAAACTTCCAGGACCGTCAATTCTGAAAAATTCAAGTAAAGCCGAGTTGATAACTTCACAGCAGGTGTGAAAACTAAAATCTTATTACTTATCTTTATTTATTTTTATGATAAAATTACACGAATACACAAACACATAAACACTTGCATACAATATTGTTTATATGCATGTTCGCTCATTAGATATAAAGTATATAGTGTTAGTGAAGATATAGAAAAGAAGAAATGTGTTAGGAAAGATATATTTATATATAAATATGTATGTATAAAAATATAACCGGGGCGCAGAATGCAATTGAATTATTAATTAAAATTCAGGTGGTTAATTATATACAGTAGGATGCTTGGTTTGAGGGGACTATTTTTTTTTTTTGTGGCTGGGACGAAATATGGCTTTATAAGCATTCAAAAAAAAAATCTCACCAAAGATGAGCAGCTTTTAATTTTAATTTTAAGTACTCGACAAATCAATTTGAAATTTTCCCATTTAATTAGCACGTGAATCTCAGAAAATTTTTGCTTGAATTTTATAGTTTTTTTTATTTTTCTCGAAAACTGTCAACTTTATAGCAAAAGTTAATGCGACCTTTTTTGTAGGAAATTAAATTTTCTACAAAATAGTTCTCTTTACTAAAAACCGTAGAATTGATAGTTTTCGAGAAAAATCCAATTAAACATATGGAAATTTGAACTATTTATACCTCGAATTGGTCTCTATAAATTGCATGCTACTATTTTAATTGGATTTTACGCAAAAACTACTAGCTCTACGGTTTTTAGTTAAGAGAACTATTTTGTAGAAAATTTAATTTCCTACAAAAAAGGTCTCATTAATTTTTGCTGTAAAGTTGATAGTTTTCGAGAAAATTCGAAAAAACTATGAAATTCGAGCATAAATCGGCTTTAACATTTTTTACCGGTGGGGCGGTTTGCAAAACATTATTTACTGATAGACACTTTTAAAGATTATATATTTCTGTACAATTCCTGCTGAAAACCAATTCAATAATACTTAATATTAAAATTAAGTATTAAGTCAATTTTTGGTGGAAATTTTTTTTTTTTTTAATCTTCAGAATATTTCGTCAACGTCGCAAAAAAAAAAAAAAATAGTCCCCTCAATCGATGTGCTCTAATATACAGTGAATTATTTATATATATTTATGTGCGTTTCACAATGAATTTGAATGAAATAGAAATATTACAGTATTTTTATCAATTTACTAATAACAAAAATAACATTTTGAATTTTTATTTCACATTATTTTGTTTTTCTTTTTGTAAAAAATCAAAATACAGTAACATATATGATGAGATATTTGTAATAAATTATTGAGGAAATGAATATCAATTGTTAGATTAGACTATCAATTATATACAGAATATTACAAAAAAATTTCGAAATAAATGCCTCGCTCACTACAAAAAAATAATCAACTGCTGATGATAAAAATGTCAATATAAAAATATAGGATATATTAATATGTTCGCAAAAAAACAGATTATGGAATATAGCATGTCAATATAATAAATATAATTATTATTGACATGGAGAAAAATGAAAGAATAAAACTTTATGAAATCAACTATATGATAGTATCATCCTGTATGCGATTAATCAAAGAAAAATTTAGTTGATATCAGTATGTAGGTGAATGTTTCCTAGAAGAGTCAAAAATCTATAAAAAAAAAAAAATAAACAAGAACAAATAAAATTTAACCATGAAACAAAAGATTATAAAAATGTTGTGTAACTAAAAAATAAAAATGTAGAATATATATAATTATAAATATATTTGCAGGAATATTTTTAATTATATTGACTCGGATTTAACAAACAAATATGAACAATAAGTGAGCTTTGGTTATGTAAAAAAGATGGTGACTGATAGGTTTAAACAAAAATGTCAAATAATTAATTATTTGTTGTTCAGCGAATTGAAAAATTTTTGTGACGATTTATAAAAATAAGGATATGAAATTTATCGCAGATATTTGGGCACTGAAATGTTAATGGATAAAAAAAAAATAGAAATAATATAAATAAAATATATACAACAAAGATATTATTTATGTTATATGTATACATATGTATATGTTAAAAATGAATAAATTAATTAGGATTATAAGAGATGAATTATTCTGCTGTTGATCAGTATGATATGATATGTATGTAAATTATAAAAAATGTATTTATTAATGAAGAAAGTGAAAGAAATTGTAAAAGAGCAGTAGAGCGAAGAGTACAAAGATGCCTTAGGGCAGGTGATAATTAGGCAAAATGACTAATTAGAAAGTGATTTAAGTAAAAATGATTGTATAATATATATACATTAGGTTGCTTCGTTTGAGGGGATTTTTTTTTTTCGTGGCGTTGACAAAATATTACTCTAAACTCTATTCAGAGTAATATTTCGTCAACGCCGCAAAAAAAAATAGTCCCCTCAAACAAAGCACTCTAATATACATATACATAAATTTATATGCATACGTGAAGTTATACATTTCAATTGTTTATATCTTCAATTATCACTAATACTTTTATTTGAGCAAACTCTGTATTTTATTTTATACAAGTGTCATTGAAATGTACATCTGAATACGTAAACGTATGCAAAGTGTCTCAATAATTTCATTGTTAGGGATAAATATTTATATACGTTTCGATTACCAGTGATGTGTTAATGTAATTTAATAATGGAATTTAATTGCAGCAATTATATTTTTTTAAAACATTTACTTTTCTGCGTATTATTTGTCATATTATCATGGTACTATAATTATTTTGCTATTTCTTGCGGGAGTGGCGTAATAGCAAATCAATCAGTAAAGTTTTATATAATAATTAAATGCTGTATCAAGAGTTTGTATATAAGTTTTTACAATTTAATTCTACATAGCCACAATCGAAATGAAAAATATGAAAAAAAAATTTTTTTTTGGGACACTTATATAAATTTATGTATGTATATATTTATGTATGTATGAATGTATGAATGGCGTGTGTTTGTATGTATAATAAAACAAATATATATCAAAATTTAATGGAATTGGTTGTAACAATAAATCAAACAGACAAAAATTTTTTTTTAATAATTCACCACGAGATATAAATAAAGAGAGTATTATTTTATTAATTTATTATAATTATATGAAAGCTAATTAATATATAAAATGTCATACAATCAAGATATTATAAACATGCACGAGAAAAATTGAAAAATAATTTAACACAATTAAAACACGCCAATATAATTAATATAATATTATAAGATTGAAAAATTTTGATTGACAAAACAAATTATTATACAATACATAAATGAAAATGAACGTGACCTACATATAAAAAAAACTTCCACAGTGAAAATGAAATATATGTATAGTATATGTATATTATGAATAAAATACTGTGTGAATAAACATATTGCATGTTGCATAATATTAAATAGTAAGAATATCTGTAGAGAGGAATTGAAGAACAAAGAAAAATCTATTGAAAAGTATTAATAACATTCATTTACACACAAATAATCTACAATTGTGTAGAAAATATTTTCGTGATTTTTGTGGGTAATACAAAACAAAAAATATTTTAAATGATCCACTGTAGTATTATTAATACAAAATGTATAATGTATTACAGCTAATTTAAACAAAATGTAAAATGAATTATACAAATATGACGTGTATGATGCGTGTTGAATTATTAAAAATAAAGAGTTGATTATATGGTTGAATTAATAATTTATGAATTTCTATATTTCAATTACCATAATATAAATTTTATTTACCAATGAAAAAATGCAGATAATAGTATTAAAATCGCCTAAAACATTTACAAATCAGTGTCGAGTACAAGATAAACTTTGGATTGAAAAAAAAAAAAATAATGCATTAATTTTGCATTCATCGTTTTGAATTATTAATTATGTGTAAAATTATCATATTCATTAATTTGCTCAGCCATAATGTTTATATAATTTTACATACGAAAGATCCACGAATGAAGTTTATAGTCAATGTGTTTTAGATTTTCCTCTTTAATTAACAAGGTAATGAATGAATTCCGCATTAAAAAATATCTGAGAAAACAAGACTTCTGTGAAATGAGAAATGAGAACATACAGAAAGTCTTATTCGCATTTATTCCGCATACATCCTCTGCATTACTATCTAATGAGTGATCTTGAGAACATATGTAAACGTCGAGTGTGTGTTTTGTTGGATGGAAAGGCATGTAACAGAAGGTGCGGTTTCGATGCGTTATACAGCAGTTATTTTTTCCTCTCATGGCTAATAAAAATCTCATTATCAGTATTATACTATAACTTTTCTACACACACACACACTGAAACCTAATTACAATATAATACGACGTTAAAAACTATCTTCATTATACACCTTTAATAATTATTCTTTTTAATTATAATTTATTCTGAATTATAAAAATATTTTTTTCATATAAAAAATAAACTTCGTTTAGAATATCAAATAATTATTTCAGTGCATCAGTTGAGGAAGTTAATTAATTTAATAAGTATTTCGTATTAATAATTTATAAAATTTTTTGAGATTCTTTTTTATTTCATAACTGCTTGAAATAATTTTTGTAATATTAATGATCATGTATTTAAATTTTGTTGCTGACGCACTGGCTTTAATAAGACTCTAGTTCTAGAAACAGCACCAATAATTGGTTTAAATAATACCAACACTAACGCCAAGACAAATGACGTTACCACGAGACTTCGTCCAGTATCATTTCCCGGAAAACTTTCTTTATAAATTCCATTGATGATTGTGGCGATAAATAAAATAGTCATGGCAATACCACCAAAAGCGTGAGCGATTTTAATAAGTATCGGTCTTACTTTTGGATAAAACCATCGTGTATTATAAGCAGCGATGCCGAATAATGCAACAATACTTGAAATAATAATTGAGCTTAAACCCAATTGTCCATGTGTCGTTGTAAAATGAGGTCTTGATCCACGATTTTTATTTACAACAATAATTATTAGTGCAATAAACATCAAACCAAGTCCAATTGAATTTATAATCCAGTGTAATGTTACTCGATTCATTCGAGAAAATCGATTAGCAATATTTGCTTCACCAGATATGCAGAAAACACCTTCAATTATAAGCAAGCCCACCTGAAATTTTATTTTTAATTGTATAACTTTTTAACCATTTATTCTAATTTAAATATAACAATTGTATAATTTATTTAATTTATTAAATACTTACTCCAACACTCATGCATATAGGATGCCATGAAAAGAAACTGTAGTTCTGGATGTAGAGAACAATAATGTAAATCACTGGAGCAAGCAGCAAAATGTGAGTTAATCCAGTAATAAATAAATTTATTCTCCCTGATGAATTTTTCGAATCCTGATCAGATTTCATGTTGTTCAGTGTTTATTTTATCGTGTTCCAGCCAATAATTATTATTCATATGGATCGTTCTTTTATTTATTAGACCTGTAGTGTACATAAAAAAATAATAAATGTGATTAATATTATCAATAATACCAAATTGCTTTTAATGATAGCTAATGAATTCTCTTTGATTTTTTTACTTCATTGTACATATTTGCTTTTTTTTTTTATTTACATAACAATTTGCACACTAACTTAGAAAGAATGATCGACGTTTTGCAAGTGTGACTCAATCTTTGATGCATTTTTTTCATTGTAATATAAATACTAATATGTATTTACGTATGTCCATGTGTGGGCATAGATAGATTATATTTGCAGTCATAGTAAATGAATAATACTTTGTGGTGAAGTATAATTTTATGGTTGGGATTACAAGTGTTCATATTATGTATTAATTTATAATGATAATATCAATGGATTCCAATATGAATAAACAAATAATAATGACAATATCAATATGAATATATTGGAAATTATTTTATTTAATTCAAATTGTGTTTAAAAAATTCAAATTTAATATACAGATAAATGTATGTATGTATATTAGGGTGCTTCGTTTGAGGGGAATATTTTTTATTCGCGGCGTTCACGAAATATTACTCTAAACATTTTTGTTTGAATTTCATGGTTTTTTGGATTTTTTTCGAAAAATATCAACTTTACAGCAAAAGTTAATGAAACCTTTTTTGTAGGAAATTGAATTTTCTACAAAATAGTTCTCTTAACTAAAAACCGTAGAGCTAGTAGTTTTTGCGTAAAATCCAATTAAAATAGTAGCATGCAATTTATAGAGACCAATTCAAGATATAAATAGTTCAAATTTCCATATGTTTAATTGGATTTTTCTCGAAAACTACTAGCTCTACGGGTTTTCGTCAAGAAGACTTTTCTGTAGAAAATTCAATTTCCTACAAAAAAGGTCTCATTAACTTTCGCTGTAAAGTTGACAGTTTTCGAGAAAATTCGAAAAAACTATGAAATTCGGGCATAAATCGGCTTTAACATTTTTTTGAGATTTACGTGTTAATTAAATGGAAAAATGTCAAATTGATTGTGGGAGTACTTAAAATCAAAATTAAGATCTCATCTTTGATGGGAATTTTTTTTTGAATGTTCAGAGTAATATTTTGTCAACGCCACGAAAAAAAAATTGTCTCCTCAAACGAAGCATCCTATTATACAAATATATATGCATCCATACATATATTTACTTGGGCACGAACATAACCTGCACAAATAAAAAATTCTTTAACATATAAATACTGTGCACAATAATCCGCAGTAACTGAATGCACTAAATAAAAAAAAAATATTAATTCTATATATTTATTTAAATAGTTATTAATAATTTACATTTGAAACATTTTTAATTAATTTTATTTGCTCCTAATTCTATCGTTCAACTTAGTAATTAAAATCCGTTAATAAATTCAATGCAACATTTACTTACAATTATTTACTTTGTAGTTATTCATAAATCAAATTTGAATACAAACACGAAATTCACATAATAAAAATTTAAAAATCCACCTGAATATAACCGTGAAAGGACCCGCTCCAAGACTCCAATTTAAGCAACGTAAAACAACGCCTTATAATACTAAGCTCCAACTGAGTACTGATTACTGAGTGGGACTCAGTGAGTGCTAACTACTGAAGATAATTACAATAGTATGTGTACATTGTATGCAGTCGTTCAAGCGAAAGATTGGTCTTCGGTTACACCTACACCGCACGCAAGTAGTCGTGGTAACAATTCTCATGGACGATTGGCTTATTCAAATGAGATATGAGAAAGGAGGAATCGCCCGATTATATCCGAAGTTAGCCGAGACTATAGACTGTTCAAGTTATTGTGCTGGAGGCTATCAGAAACACATGCGCACTAGAAATTTATAAGCGCTGTATAACTATACTATACTATAATATAGATATACAGCGCTTGTAAATTTCTAGTGCGCATGCGTTTCCGATAGCCTCCAGACAATACTGCATAGAAGTTACTTTTAGCTGGATTTCATAATCACACCATAGCTTATAAACAAAGTCAGGTCTTATAATTTAAAATTGAAGAGAAATATTGGTTTATATATAATTATTATGAATCTATGTAACGAAAACTTGATGCAATCTCTCTCGCATAAGATTTAACTATGTGAATACCCGTCATATGACCGTTATAATTCCAATTTGAAATCGCAACTGCGCAGAACTGTTTTTGTTATGAATTATAAAATAATTATAATTCTAAAGTATAATTATAATGGTCTACAAAAGATAAAATGTAATCTCAAGTCAAATAACTAAAACAAATAAACATATTATAACCTAAAAATGAAAACGTATATCTAATATTTGTTCGTAAGTCTGATGAATTTAAATTAATAAATAAATTATACTCTTTATTATCACTTTTCAATTACGATTTAAAAATAAAATAATATATTGTTCTCAAATTTATTTTCACAGTCAAAGCTGCTAATGTTTTGAATATTTATGATGATTGGGTATCACAGACAAGGATCAAGATTAATTAACCCACCAAATTTTCAACATCAGTGTCAATTTATAATATATAATTAATAGCGACCTTGACACGTATTTTATTCTTCTATTCTCTCAATAACAAAAATTATTCGTGCATATTCAGTTGGCGTTCCTTTGTTCATCTTTCTGTCTGAATAGATGGATGAATGCACTATAAACAAAAAACAAAAAGTTATTCTCAATATTCAGCCAAATATTTTAAGCTACGTATAATCACAAGAGTGATTAGATTAAAAAATTTGTATTTGAAAAAATGACGAGCTAAATTAACAACTCTCGAATTCGTCTACAGCTTTATTTATTACATTTATTTATTTATCTATTTTTTATATAAATCATTGCTCTCAGTTATATTTATCTGCATGCAGAATATTTTCAAAGGGAAAATATATAAAATTAAATTACTGGCATACATATAATATACATATCAATGACAAGATAAATAAATGATAAAATAAGAAAAAGCATTTACTCGAAGCTTATTGTTTCAACAATATAATTGTTTTATTATTTCGTCATTGTTATTATTTTTATCATGTATTATTTATATTCACCTTGAATTAATTATTATTTAGTGTTTAGAATACTAAATATTTTCAATTTTTAACATTAATCAATGATGAAATTGTTATTTTGTATGAATTACAAAATAATTTAATGAATGTAATTGAAACATTAATGTATTAAATTACTTATGTATATACGTGGTTTGTCATGTTTTACGTCGCTATGGCAACATTAGCAATGGATATTCAGAGTTCAGACCCGGCTTTGCAGTTATTTTAATTCATTATTTAATAATTTTATTATTGAATAAATGTAAATATTTTAATTCACAGTCCGAAATAACTTAACCTAACAAATAGAAGTTAATAAGTGATTTTAATTTTGTAATAATAAATATTAATTCTCTGTGAAAAATTTAATACATTTAAATATTTTGCAGGTTATCAAAGATAAATGTTATTATTACGCAGTAAAAAAATAAACGTAAAAAATGGTGATAAAAGATATGAGAGAAACTTTCATAGTTTCGATGGCTAATGATTTTTTGGGAATTCGAAATAAATTGCCATCTTTAAATCCTGAAGACCATGCATCACTTGATAAATTTCTCGACGTTTCAACATGTCGAGCACTTTGTGCTCAACGCAATTATGATGATGGTGATAATATTGAATTAAAATTGACAAATGACCTATCTGGAGCTAATGGTAAAACTTTAGTGTTTTTCAAGGTTAGTTTCATTAAATTTCAAATAAAAAATAAAGTTGAAAATTTACATTATTATGTAATGAACATTTTATAATTTTTTTTTTGCAGACCAAAATATCTACAGTCACAAATGATAATTTGCATGATTTAGTTCAAGTAACGTCAATTATTGGTAATCCTGGATCAATTCTGATAGAAGCATTGCATCAAGTCTGGTCACCAACTCTCCAATCATCAGGAGTTAATTTAACGTGCTTGAAAAAATTAGAAGAAGATATTTTAGGACCAAAACCGCCATTGTCGTTAATTGAAGAGGAAGCTTTGTGGATGAAGAAATATGAAGAAACTAAAAAGTCACGAGATAAGAAAGTTATTGATGAGATAATTAAAATAATAAAAAATATCAAGAATGAACTGGAAAATGCAGCAGTGTCTAGGTATGTATTATTCTTCAATTCGATTTCCTTTCGAATGAAAAAATAAAACTAGGAAATAAGTTTGAAAATTGATTATAAATAATTTTTTTTAAATAGAGACGGTTTGAGTGGACTTGAGGAGATTTTAGAAACAGTGGCGGGTTATGTGGATGATCTTTGGAAACTAGAAAGCTCAACATATACTGAAGAAAGAATGAAAATATTGTTAAACATAATTGGCAATGAAATTCCGTCTTTAGTTCACATTCTTCTAGCTGAAGTAATCAACGTTACATTTCAATTCAATATTTTATATGTTTTTCGTGAGACAAAAAAAAATATTTTATCATATATAATCACTGTGTGATATTATATTTAATCATTTCATGATTAATTCCTTCATAGATCCATGATGCAGATATTAGAGAGAAAGATGAAGCTGCTGCTAATGGCGCAACAATATGTGAAAAATGGGTGAATATTTGCGAAAGATTAACCACATTATTTTGGCCACATCAATCATTACATCCATGGACAGGACCAGTTTTCATACCTACCAAATGTTTGATTTTCGGCGAGCGTTTGAGGTTATTGACAAA
This sequence comes from Microctonus aethiopoides, assembly GCA_030347275.1. NCBI lineage: Eukaryota > Metazoa > Arthropoda > Insecta > Hymenoptera > Braconidae > Microctonus > Microctonus aethiopoides. Next base: position 5,442,807 of record JAQQBS010001424.1, read on the forward strand.
ATCGTAATTTTTAATCAACTTCTAAGTTTATTATTTATTTTACATCATGTGAAATATTTACGATTGATTACAGGCAAATAGTTGATATTCGTCTTCAATATCGTCAGTTGAGCCAATTGTTATCTGAAAGCGAGAGATCTAGCTTGAATTCGTTAAACTTATTGCAAAATTTTGATGATTTTAAAATTATATCATCTGATAATGAACGTGACATTGAGTGGATGAGATTGAAACGTAGATTTGAAGATGGTATAAGTCCAGCTGAAGAGCGTGTAACTGAAAATTTAAAAAAACATCTAGCATCAGTTAATAATCCAATACTATTGGTTGGAGAATTTCAAAAATACACTGAATTATTAAAGAGAGATAATATAAAGCAAACACTTCGTGGTGAACGAGAAACACTTCTTTCAATTTTACATGATGTTATTGGTAATTTTTTTAAAATATAATTTTTTCTGATAGCTTGAATGTAAGTAAATTTTATCTTATTCATGGTCATTTATTTTTATTCTTCAACTGTAGGGACATATCAGTGTGGACCCGACACTGAGAATTTATTAAATAGTCCGCAGATACTTCAGGAAATCCAAGCAGCTCGTTTGGCTGAATCTAAGCTCAATAGTTTGAATAAATTAGTGAAAACATTGCTTAATGATCTGCCTGGTTATACAGATGCTATTTCAAAAATTGCTTCTGCCATTAAAGAAGCTGAGATGAAGCGAATAAATCTCGTGGAGAGTTGGGTGATTATATATTCCTTAATTCAATCTGTAAATCAAAGATTAATTTTAATTACATAAAAATGTGAATTAAATTATTGTGTTATAGATGAATGAAACCAAAGATTCAATTGTGAAGAAAAAACTTAGTTTAGAAGTTGATTCGCCAGTTGTTGAATTAATTGGAAAAAATATGATGAAAGTTAATTACGATCCCAAATTAATGGCTCTTGTTAAAGAAGCACGAGCACTTTCTGGAATGGGAATTGAACTACCGCGAGAGATTAGAAACTTAGTGGAATGTGCGGGAGCATTGGCAGGACGTGCAAGAGCACTTCAGCAGATTGCTAATTTTCATAATACAATTGGTGACAGAATGATTGTGTCACAGAGGCCATTAATGCTTTCGACTGCTTTGGAACTTGCCAGGGCTGTACAAGAGCAATCTGGAGTAATTTGGTCTGATCTTCATGCTGTTGATTCTTATACAAATCGACTTAGAGAATTTGTATGTTAATTATTTAATTGTGAATTAAATTGCATTATGGAATAATGATTAATTAAATGTAAATATAATAAACAAATGATTCAGGTACAGAAATTTGCGAAGCAAAATTCAGAATTAGCGACGAAACATATTCATCTACGTGATTTAGTTACTAATTTACTTAAAGGTGAGGTTGTTAATTTAGTAGGAAGTCAAGTTGTTTGGAAGGATACATTGAAAAAAATGAGAATGATTGTGGATGAAGTCGAAAGTGTTTATGGGAATTCGAAAGCATGGAAATTACATTGGGATCGGCAATTATTGAAAGTACTTGGGACTGCTTATCGGTAAATGTATACATTTGTTTTTATCATTTTTGTTGTATGAATTTAATTTAATTTTATGATTTTTAGAGCTGCTTTGCCAAACTTAGTGAGGAAATTGCCGGAAATTCGCGTAGAGCTTATTTACCGGGACAATAATTTACAATGGCGTCCACCATTAGAAGAAATTCGGGCAAAATTATATTCCGGAGTACGAAGATTTCTTGCAATCCCGATGAATTTTCGTGGTGTTGGTGATCCGGTTGATGGGAAATTTGGTATAATTGTGGGACAAAGTGCTCATTTATTTGGCGGAGTTTACAAGGAAGCAGAATCAGCCCTTGCGTCACTCGAAATTTTAAAGTCAAAATGGATGGTGCTGACTACACCCACGAAATCCGGAAGCGAATGGTAAATTAACATCAGTGTGCTTTTATTATTCAGTAAAAATTTTCAGATTTTTTCGTGTGTAACAAAATTTTGTTAAAAATTTTTCAGTTTAAAAGAAAAATCATCTCAAGAATGGGAAAAAGACTTCAAGAATGCAAAACAATGGGCTCAAGAGGTAAAATAATAGTCAAGTAAATAATTAAAAAGTGCTATGAAATATAAAAAAATTTGAATATTTCAGATCGTTAAATTACGTGGAGGCGAAATAAAAGTTTATTGTTTCACAATCGATACTACAACAACTCGAAATGATTTAGAATCGACAACACGTCGTTATTGGGAGCATTTGTCATCAGATTTAAGAGCAGAAGCGTCATCACGACTTGTTACAGTGGTGAATTTTTTGTCATCTGCCATGAAAGAACTGGATCGTCGTCCGGCAAACGTGGAGGAAGTAGGATTAGCATATGAGGCGCATAAGAAAATTGAAGAAGGATCTCGGGATATCGGGCGAGAGCTTGAATATGTTACCGGATTGGCGAAAGTAATGGCTGCCTGGACACGAGAAAGATTAGATGGTAGAATTGGATATTATGTAAAATAATCCAAGTTGATATCAAACAATAACTCATGGTTATTAATATTTTTTTATGTTCCACAAGGTATCAATGAAGCTTATGCATCATGGGATGGTCTCTCAGTTCACTTAGAACGCCATAAAACTGTTATAACACGCCAACTTGAAGATGCCAAAATTAATTTACGTCATCGTGCGATAGCATTTAAAGATGAGCGTGAAAGATGGGAGACTCGTTGGACATCAAAACCTGAAATAATTACATTAGATTGGTTATCGTCAATGAGAGAACGCTTGACATCACTTGAGGAACAAAAAGATATACTAATTTCGGATTGTCAACGTGTTGAGTTAGAAATTAGTGATATGTTGAATGATGAATCGGAAATTTTTAAAAATTTAGAAGCTCAACTTGAAGCTGAAGAATCTAATTGTAGATTCCAAGCAGAATTTATGAGAGAACTTGATAATCAAGTGTCGGATGAATGGAGTATTGCCAAACGACGTATTGCGAGATTTCATGATTGGGTGGACTCGTGGGAGGAGAGAATAAAAATAAAATCAAATGATTCTGATGTAAATGAAAAAAGTAAAATGGAGATTGATACATTTGTTGGGAAAACAATAAGAAAAATTAGAGATCAAATCGAGTGGGTACAATTATTACGAGGTGATGAACTTGCTGAAGAGCACTGGAATGAATTGAAAATTATTCTTAAACTTGAGACAAATATCAAGGACATGACTTTGGGTAATTTATTAAATGCTGCATCTGATATTGAATTAAATGTCGATAAAGTTAAGGAAATAATTAAACGAGCAATCGCTGAAACGGGAATTCGTCAAGCTTTAATTGAACTTGAATCATGGGAAGCATCAGCATCTCTTCGTCTTCATGAATCCAAAGATAGTAAGAATGTAACAATATTACTTGTAGGAGAATATTCAGAACTATTAGCACGTACTGGTGAGCAGACAATTTATTTATTTTTATTAATTGATATTATTTTTATTTTGAGATTTATTGCTATTAGTAATTTTTTTGATAACAGGGGAGTTAAAATTGCTAATAGAAGGTGCAAAAGGTGCGTCAGGATATGAAAGATTTTCTGCAAGAGCAATGCGTTGTGAATTAGCGCTTTTCGAACTTGAAGAACGAGTTAAGTTTCTAGGATTGTTACAGAGAAAATGGGTTTACTTGGAGCCAGTTTACAGCAGTGGCGCTGCGCCCGATAATTCGGGAAGATGGTCGAGGGCTGATAAAGAATTCCGGTAAATCAAAAAGAAGTTCTCGAACAGAACAAGTTAATGCTGTAAACATAATTTCGATTCAAATTTTGTTTAGATTATTTTTTAGTACAATAGAAGAATTTGAATTGTATTTTTTTCTTACCAGATATCTCATGGGCGAAGTTGCGAGAGATCCAAGAGTTCCATCATTAAGAAGACTTCCTCTGCCGGCACTTTCAAGTTTGAAAGATCTTTTAGACAAGTGTCAAAAAAGCCTAGATGAATTTCTCGAAGTATTTATCAATTAATCATAATTGAATGATGAAATATTTATGAATAATTTTTAATGAATGTTTTCTTTTAGGAAAAACGTTCAGCTTATCCACGACTATATTTCTTGAGCGACGACGATCTTTTAGAACTCATATCAAATAGTACCTCAGGATTAAACACACATTTACCGAAATTATTTCAAGGCATTGCGTCAGTTGAACGACAAAATGGATATTTAACTTCAATCATTTCACCTGAGGGAGAAATTTTGCTTCTTTCCTCATCAATTGATCTTTCAGATCCTCTGCCAATATGGTTGAAACATTTGGAAGAAGTTATTAGCGATACACTCCATCAAAGCCTCGAAAAATGTATTATTGACACAAATCTCGATCAATTACTGTATCCAACCCAAATTTTACTACTTTCTGAACGTATAAGTTTTACCGAACGCTGTGAAATAGCATTGAGAGATGGAAAATCATCAATGAAAAATTTAGTAGGCTATTTGGAGACTCGAAGAACAAAATTTCGTAATCACGAATATAACGGTGATTCTTTAATAGCGCAAAAAGCTAGAAATTTACTTTTAGAGACAGTTTATCATTTAGATATCGCTAGAAGTTTATTAAAACTCATGGAAAATAATGAAAAAACATCGTGGACATGGAGTCGACAGTTGCGATGTTATAAAACAAAAAATGGACCTATTGTAAAATGTGCAGGAGCAGAATTTTCATATAAATTTGAGTATCAAGGTGCAGTCACTGGTTTAGTGAGGACACCATTAACAGAACGATGCTTTCTCGCGTTGACACAAGCAATGAAGCTTGGACTCGGTGGTAGTCCAACTGGTCCAGCTGGTACAGGAAAAACTGAAAGCGTCAAAGCTCTTGCTGCTATTTTGGGTCGCCTTGTTCTTGTTTTCAATTGTGATGAAGGTATGGACGCAGGAAGTATGAAAAGAATCCTAAGTGGTTTAGCACAAGCAGGAGCTTGGGGATGTTTTGATGAATTCAATCGTTTGGAAGAAAAAACATTAAGTGCTGTGGCAATGCTTGTTCGACCTTTGCAAGAAGCTGTGCGACTTAATCTCAATCATGTCCAACTTGATAATGAAAATGTCAAATTAAATCCTAATTGTTGTGTATTTATTACAATGAATCCATCTGGAAGTGATTATGGTGGTAGAAATAAACTCCCGGACTCGCTTGCAAGACTTTTTAGACCTATTGGAATGGCACATCCTGATCGATGTGATATTGTCAGGGCTTTATTGGAGTGTGCAGGTTTTTCGGACGCTTCCACTCTCTCTCGTCAATTGATTGAGACACTTGATATTGCTGAAAAATTACTGACAAAGCAACCACATTACGACTGGAGCTTACGAGCACTTAGGTCTATTGTCGATGGAATTTCAGATAATTCAGGGCTTCAAAATGAAACTCATCGAGTTTTAGAGGCGATAAAATCAGCAATAATTCCAAAACTCATTGAGGAAGATATGATTAAATTCAAACAATTGCTAGACGATGTATTTCCTAATTTAAATTCATCTCAATCAGAAATTCCTATTGAGAAACAAAAATTAAAAAAAGCTCTCAAAGAGATTTGTGATTCGAAAAATCTTCAAACCGATGTAGTGACACGTTGTGAGCAATTATTCGATCAATTGAAAGGTAGAACTGGTGTGGCAATTGTTGGCGCGCCTGGAAGTGGAAAAACCTCAGTGAGAAAAATTTTATTCGAAGCTTTAACATTACTTGGAGATAATTTAAAAGAAATATTAATTTATCCTGGTGCTATATCCAAGTCATTACTTCTCGGTAAAGTCGACTCACAAACAAGGTATAAAAACACTAATGACTAATAAAAAGTTTTCATAAAATAATTACCAATGTCGAATAATATTTTTAATGATATTATTTATTTATTTATTTATTCTAGGGAATGGAAAGAGGGTTTATTATCCACAGCTATTTCATCGAATGGCGATGGCGCACTGTGGATCGTATTTGATGGTGACGTTGAACCAGGCTGGGCAGAAGCTTTGAATTCAGCTCTTGATGACAATCGTCTCCTTACTTTACCCAGTGGAGTTAGCGTCAAACTTGGAGCACGCGTCAAGTAAATCATTCTCTATCCTCTATTTAATATTTCTACGACACTTTGCTATTTTTAAAATAATAAATTACAGATTTATATTCGAGACTCATAAATTAGCTGGCTCAAGTCCAGCAACAGTATCTCGCTTGGGCGTAATACATTTAGCAAAGGCACAACCATCTGTTTTCCTATCGTCAACAATCTTAGATCAGCTTCCGTCTGCATCAAAAAATATTGCAACTAATCATCTAATAACAATTATTGAAGCGTCGTCTACAATTTCTCCTGCAACTGCTGCCAATCTCATCAGTGCAACATTCCTTCATCTTCTTCGGGCCTCCACAACGAATCTTGTTACTTATGCTTTGCTCATGTCTATCTGTATGCAAATTGCTGACAGAAAAAGTCGGGAGAATATTGCAAAAGTAATTTACCAATGCACAGATTCATGGTGTCCGGATCCAGAGAAACCTCTGGATGTTATTTATAACGGAGAAATTGATCGTCTTGAACCGTTTGTAGATGATACAACAATCATTAAAACTAATCATGGTCATATATCTCTTACAAGTAGGCAAACTAGTTGGCATAAATTATTGATAATCTGTTGATATGAATCAATGAAGTTTATAATTGAATTTTTTCCAGATGCGTTAAAGAGAGGATTAGCTTCGATTTTACCATGGTTTGAAGATGGATATCCTATTATTATTCGTGGGCCAGAAGGATGCGGACGAACTAGTTTAATATCATATCTTCTTGCTTCAACAAAAGATAATATTGAAGCCTCGTCAATAGTTTATGCTTCATCACTTTTCGGTCCAGATGATTTAATAAATCGTTTAAAAAGATCATGCGTTCGTGTTGAGTCTTCAATTAACGGACGAGTTTATCGACCTAGAAGTGGTTCGAAAGTAATTTTAATCGTTGAAGAAATTCATTTAGCAGCGATAAATTTTCAAGAGTTGATACGTCAACTTGTTCAAGAAGGGGGTTTTTATGAAGATGATTTAGAATTTGCTCATATACAAATAAAACTTGTATCTACTGCTGACACCTCAACTAAATTGCACTCGAGATTAAATTCATTATTGGCAATACATTATCTATCACCTCCAACATCCAAAGATATTTCAACAATTGTCAAAGTCCATTTGAATAATGTTTTAAAAAATGTCAAGTTTATTACTGACATTTGGATTTCAAACTTAGCAGTTGCTATGTATGAATCATTGACAGCTATTTCATCATCAAAAGATTCGACGTTTTCATGGACAATCAGTGACTTATGTTTATGGTCGTCGATTCTAAAGAGTTATCCAGTGCCCGAGGAGGAAGGAGAAGTGTCGAGATATTTATTCGATATTGGCAAACGTTTATTTTATCCAAGGTTTTATATTTTTCACTTTTATTCATTTCAATGATTATTATTAACGTATTTAAGAATATATATAAAATATAATTCCCTTAGATTATCATCGAAAGATCAAAACCGTTGGAGATCAACATTCATCGCACGTTTACTTCAATCTGAGAATAATTCAAACGATATTTACGTTTGGCACAATGGTAATTCAACATTAATTCCGATTGCTGATACCAATTGGTCTGTTGAAATCGAAAGTACTGCATCAAAGTGTGCGAGAGAAGGAGAACCAATTGAAGCAACAATTACTTCTCATTTATTGAGCGTAGCAGCTGGTTATTAAACAAAATATAAAATAATAATTTTTAAAATGAAATATAATCATAAATTAATAGATAATAATTTCATCAGGATTAAGTTGGGCAATGGGATGTGGCCGTCGAGGTATAATATTAATTGGTCGTCCAGGAAGTGGTAGAAAATCAGCGACAAAATTAGCGGCTTCTTACTCGTCCTGGCGACTGATTGATTCTGCGCCCAATAAAGCACGATCAGCAATTAAAATTGCAATTCAATCAGCGGGTATTGACGGAGAACGTACAGCATTATTACTTGAAGAGCATCATTTGAGAGAAAATGGTTTAGCTATTTTAATTGAAGCTATTGTGTCTAGAGGAGAAATACCAGGTTTATTAAGTCCTGAAGAATTGGATGGTTTTGTTGCACCGTTAATTGATCTCTCAAGAAATGAAGATTTTACCGGGACTTTAGATCAGTATCTTTATCATCGTAAGAAAGTTTTAAATTCCTTTTTGAATATTTATCTTTTAAAAAATTTCTTACTCATTTTTTCTTCTAGGATTACGAAAATTTCTTCGTGTCATTCTCATCGTTGACTCCACGGACATAAAGAAAGAGTGGATGATCAAATCTCGGTTACTTAATCATTGTACACAAATCTCGGATTTATCGAATGTTGAATGGTGGACATCAGAATCATCACTCATTGATTTAGCAATTCGTAAAATTCCTGGTCTTGCTAATGATGTAAATGACACTGATTTAATGTCATCGGGATTGAAAGCTCTTGTTGAATCTCATCAACGTGCGCCATCTAAGCAGCAATCACCAGCACGATTTATTGCCTTATTAAATATTTGGCACGAATTGAGAGATCAATGGGAACGAGATATTGAAATGAAATTAGAAAGTTTACAAGCGGGAATTGGAAAATTGAAAGATGCTGGTGACAGAGTTGCTGAACTTGAGAATGAGGCTCTGAAGCAACGTAAAGAATTTGAAGTAATTATTTAATTCATATAATTTTAGTAAATGCATACGAAAAAATATTCAAACGTCATTTTTTCAATCAGGAAGAGAAAAAGAAGGCCAACGCTGCATTGGAGCAAATAACTGCAACAATGAGAGGTGCAACAGGCCAGAGAGGTGAAATGTCAACATTAAAAGCTGATACAGAGCGCGAAAGTGTCGAGTTAACGCGTAGAAAAGCTGACATTGAACGAGAATTAGGTAAAGTTGAGCCACTCGTTGAAGCTGCAGCACAAGCGGTAGCTGGAATTGGTGCTGATGCATTAGCTGAAGTTCGATCGTTGCGTGCACCTCCCGCCGCTGTGCGTGACATACTCGAGGGTGTTTTACGATTGATGGGTATTCGAGATACATCATGGAACAGTATGAAAATATTTTTGGCTAAAAGAGGGGTCAAAGATGAAATAAGGTATTAATTATTATTAAATAGTAAACTATTTTATTATAATATTATATGTAAAGAAAAATAATTCCAGAAACTGGGACGCAAGACGAAGTACCTCAGCAAGTTTAGAGGCAGTTGCAAATTTAATTAAAGAACGTCCAGATTCTTTTGAAGAGAAAACAGCTCGAAGAGCTTCAGTAGCTGCAGCGCCACTTGCTGCATGGGTTTTAGCAAATCTTCAATATGGACAAATTCTTCAGCAAGTTGCGCCATTGGAAAGAGAACAACGATTACTTGCAGAACGATTATCGGCAGCTGAAGCACAAATCGATAGACTAGCTGCCGGATTAACTTCTGTAGAATCACGAGTGGCTGAATTACAAATAGAATTGGCTGAGCATTCACGTGGTGCTGCTGCACTTCAATTACGTTCTGAAGCAACTGAAGCGAGTTTGACGACTGCTAGAGCATTGCTAACGAAATTAGATGCAGAACATAACGATTGGCAAAGTCAATTGGAGTGTTTGAGCTTGAGAAAAATAAAATTAGGCATTGAAGCGGCTGAAGCGGCGTCACTTTTAGTTTATCAGGTGAATAATATTTTTAAATACACACATTCTAGTTAAATATGACGGAGTAATTTATCAATTGAATTATCAGGATCCATCTAAAGATGATAAATGGAAACGTGCAACGCTAGATTTATTGATAACTGAACGAGAGCGTCTCATTTGGCGTGCACAAAATCTTCCAACGGATACAGTGAGTCTTCTTGGTGCTGCCTGTGCTCTTCGTGGTCCTCTAGTTCCACTTTTCATGGATTCATCGGGTGTGGCTGTGACTTGGCTTAAAATTAATCTTGGTAGTCAATTAGAAATAACCAAACCTGAAGATTCAAAATTCCTTACGACTTTGGAGCTCGCAGTGCGTTTTGGAAAGCGACTTTTAATAGAAGAAATTGTTGAATTACCAACAATATTATTACCATTATTAAGAAAGAGGCCATTACGATTGAGTGAAAGAACTTTACCAGCACAGCACGGGTTTAAATTATTTTTAGCTACTAGAAGAGATAATATTGATACGATTCCTGGTGAAGCTGAAGCAGTGTTATTTAAAATAACATTAGGTGCTGGTACAAGAAGTTTAGCTGAAAGATTTATTGAAAAGGTAGATAGATACCTTTATATTAATTATTATGATGACAGCATGGTGATATTATTCTTCTTGTGTAATATATTTTCAGGCACTTCTATTGGACACTCCAGAATTAGAGAAGCAGCGTCGAGAAGCATTAGAACTTGAAGAAAGACTTGCTGGTGAACGAGACACCGCTAGGTTAGATCTTTTAGTCCAGTTGGGTGCGGCACGTGGCCAAGATCTTTTGCAAGAGTCGACAGGTGGTGAACGTGGGAGTTTATTAACGTCCCTTGAAGCAACGCAAACCAAAGCAAAAGAAATAGCAAAAGCTTTAGACGAAAGTCGTCGTCATCAAGAAGAAATATCTAAGAGATCAAAGGAACATGAAAAATTAGCAAAATTTGCTGCTAATCTTTTCAAAGCAATTAAATCACTTGTGTTATTAAATCCCCTTTATGTTTTTTCTGCTGAAGAATTCACTGATATTTATTTAGAAGCAGAATCTACACGGAAAAAATTGGCAGATGTCGATAAAAAGGAGCAAGAATTATTGATTGAGAAGAATTTAATATCTTTGACTTTTCAATATTGCGCAAAAGCTGTTTATCGAAAACATCGGCTTCCATTGGCTCTTCATCTTGCTCTTAATCTAAATCCGATATCGGATATTGAAAAGAATCTTCTACAAGATGGTGGTAATTTAAAAAAAAAAGACGATGTTGAATCTAATATTCCGGATTGGATCCCGGATGAAAGAAAGTGTGCTGTGAAATTGTTGGCGTCAACATTACCGCAAATCGCTGCAAAATTACGACCGAATTGGATTGAAGATATAAAAAATATTTATAGAGACACATCACTATCTGTATTTCACAAAGTTCTTGTTATTCAAGCACTTCGTCCAGATTATTTGTATTCAGCTCTTACAAAATTTGTAACAGAACAATTGGGCGTAAAAAATTTAGCACCACCTGCTTGGACACTTGAAACAATCGCTCAGAACACGAAGGAACGTCACATTTTACTTCTTCTTTCTCCTGGTGCTGATCCTGGACCTGAATTACGAGCATTGGCTGTACATCGCCAACTCCCTGAGGGTTTTGTTGAAATTTCTTTGGGCCAAGGTCAAGTCAAACAGGCAGAAGAGGCAATAGAGCGCGCGTGCAGGTTCATCATTTACTAAATTCAAAAAAGACGATCGATAAATATATATTTATATGTGACACATTTTTTTCCTTCTATTTCAGGAATGGTGGTTGGGTGTTATTAAGTAATTTACAGCTGGCACTAAATTGGCTTCCACGATTGGAAAGTATTTTGAGGAGTGATAATTGCACCAATGCTAAAAATCCATCATCGAGAATTTGGTTAACAACTGAAGAGTGTTATGGATTTTACCCTGGCTTAGCTGGAATTTGTTTAAAATTAACATATGAACCGCCTGAGGGTGTTAAAAGAAATATGACCAGATCTCTTAGACAACTGCAAGGGCATCAAACGCGAACAAATAATTCTGAAGGTATTTTTGTTCTTGCCTGGCTTCACGCTGTTCTCCAGGAACGCCGAAGGTAATTGCATATTGTTTTCTTTTTTTTTATTGATGATTATTCCATCATTTTCATTAATTTTCTAACATTATTATTAGATTCATTCCCCAAGGATGGATTTGCTCATACGAGTGGAGTGATGCAGATTTAGAGGCTGCGTACGAATTAGTTATCAATCATTCATTAAAATTAAATCCTGAAGCTCATCTTGATTGGGAAGAAGGTCGCGGGCTCTTGAATGTGGCGATTTATGGCGGACGTCTTCAGGATCAATATGATATGCGAGCTCTGGATGGAATTTTAAAGAATATTTGGTCCCGTGATACTTTTCATGGACGTTGTAAACTTGGCGGTATAATGTTAGTGTCTGAAGTGAATAAAAAAGATGTTTTTAGAGTGATTGATCAATTGCCAGATTCAGATAATAAACCTATGGAAATATTTGGATTACCACCGAATGCTCTTCGTGCTTGGGAACGGTCTGCAGCAGAAACTGCACTTGCTGCATTGAAAGGTATAATAATATTTATATAAAATGATGATTGGATAAATATCTTCTTTACGTTAATATTATTAAATTGTTCTAGATATGTCAACAAGATCGTTGAGTGCTACGGATAGAAGAATGGCAAAAATAGCTGAGCTTAAACATCAGCAGGATTTAAAAAATTTTCTTGAATGTCATGTGGGAATATTAAAAATATATACCAAATCGCAAAATTCACAAAATTCAATTGATAACTTTTTTGAAGATGAAAGAATATTAACAAATAAATTAATTTCAATTGTCAAATTTGATGTAGATAATTTACGTATTTCTAATTCAAAGGTAAATGATTGCCATTATTTTCCTAAATGAATAATAATATTAATATAAATAAACAAATTTTCTCGTATTATTTCAGACACCAAAGACTTGGTTAGAGCATTGGCCATCAGGTCCTGTAGAGATTCAACAATTTATCAGTGGATTGATATCAAGAAATGAATTTTTATCATCATTGACATATTCTCCACGTCAAAGTATAAATCTTGGGAGACTAGCACGACCCAGGGCATTTTTAGCGGCTTTAAAGCAGCATACAGCGCGAGAGTATAATTATTCATTGGAAAAAATGAAGCTTAATACTCATTGGATTGATAAATCTAATGATAAATATAGTGAAAAATTGGAATGGAAAACTTCTGTTATACTTGATGGTCTTTTTATTACGGGTGCATTGATTATTAATGGAAAACTTAATGAAGTCAATGCAGACGCAGCTCCTGTTTCAAATACACCGCGTTGTCAAATTGCATACTTACCTGAAGAATATGAAACAAATTTATTGAATGATGAATTAAATGATGATGAAATACAAATTCCAGTTTATAGCGATTCGCACAGAAATAATTTAATTTGTACACTCTCTGTTGGGTGCTGTAAAGAAGATCAAGGTGATTGGTGTAGAAGAGGAGTAATTATACATCTAGAATCAAATTAAAAACGTGAAGAAATGTTTCTTTATCAAGATTTTAGAAAAATATTGAAAAAGTGTCGGAAAATTAAATTTATTCAAATATATATTGACAGCTTTTTCATTTATTTTATTTTCTGTTATTATCAATATTTTATATTCATATCCATAATATTATTGCAGCAGCAAAAAAAAATTACTCAAGTGGTATATTTATTTTCATACCATTTACGTTGTAGATCAATTTATTTATCATATTTCATTGCTGTCGCACGTCCTTTATGGAAGTGATTTATATACGCATGAAACCTTCTATTGTAATTTATAAAAGTTTCATTAGTGAAAAATACCTGAAGCCGTGTTCACGAGAATGAATCCTCAATTGCTTTTTGTAATCTTTATCATAATTGCTAGCAGCGGGTATAGTCAGGTATGATATTTAAATAAAGTGTATATTAGGGTGCTTCGTTTGAAGGGACTATTTTTTTTTTTTGACGAAATATTCTAGTTGAACATATGGAAATTTAAACTATTTATTGGTTCTCTATGAATCGCATATTATTTTAATTGGATTTTTCCAATTGGAAGCACCCTAGTGTTTATACTATAAATCATATTTCATATAAAATAATTTAGATATCATTAATTCATCAGTGTGGAAATCTATCAAAATTAAATTAGTGATATTGTACTAAAAATGCTGAAAATAATTTTCGTTTTGATAATTTGATAATTTTTATTCATCGTTTCATTGTAAGAATAATAATGTACATTTTATTTATACAGAACTTGGCAAATGCGCAAGCTGAATCAAACGTACCAAATACACCAGACACACCATCTGCTCCGCCCATACCAAATACACCTAACGTACCCAAAATCCCAGATATACCACCTGTACCAGAATCATAATAATCAAAATACACATGTCAGAATAACAGATTATCTTTATTTTGATACGTTGGTAATTCAGTACAATGTTCTTTTCTTTTTTTTTTTTTTTAGGTCACATATACCTTTTTCAATTTGTCTATAATATTTGCATGTACTTTATTCAAATAAATAAATTAATTAGTTAAAAATATTACAAATCAGTGAAAGTGCTTTGATAATGATCTAATTTAAATAAATGAATGTATTCATCAGCGCTAACGCAATATACACATTTGTAAGAAATATTCTTCCATGATTAATTAATTAAATCCATCTGCTAATTACAATGCGGAAAATATTTTCTTTTCAGATTTGTCACATCATACATAGATATTAACTTTTTCAACAATTGTATAGAGTACATTATGCCAATTATACTGCTGTTAACAAAGAAACCATTGCTTAATTTTGAAATAGATATAAATTAATATTTCAATTATCATTTGTTATGTTTTGTGATTTTACTTTGCCGCTTTATAATTTATAACTATAATTTATCACTTTTTTGTCACTTCTACATTCAATTTTTTTATCTATTATATCTGAATCTATTTGCTCAATTTAAAAACCAATGGAGATTAAATAAGAATATTTTCATTTGATTTTTATTCCTATGTTTTTTCATTTCTTTGGTCATGCGATTTCTCTAGTACAATAATTAATAAATTTGTTTAATGGAGAATAAGTCTTTACGTGATTAACCAATAGGTCTTAATATTAATTTATTATTCATCCTATAATTCCATATTTAATTCAATGGTATTTTATATGTGCACATGTGATAAATGTACACATATATAATAAGTAAATATCATCAAATTGATAATTATAAGAGATGAATAATGCAGAATTGTCCTGATTTTTAGGACAATTTATCAAATAATAAATTAAAGATATTGAATAATGAATAAATAACTTTTTGAGGTGACAAATATTAATGAAAAATAGATTAATTTACAATTGGTAATAATCTTCCTGTGTTATAATACTTGAATAACAGAGAGACAATAGAAAGAACAGTATTAATCATTTCTAAACTTGTTATTAAGGCATTATATAATTTAACTCGCTCCAGAAAATGTCTTTTTATATGATTGTCCAACAGTATTTATTTATTGCTCTAAAAACGTAAATGAGAGAAGGTTTGAAGACATTTTAAGAACGAGTTAATGCCAACAAGAAAGGCAATACTGTGTTTTTTTTCGTTATTTTTTCTTTCTTCACCTAACCTTAAAGTCTTCATTCACGATAAAATTTCTAGTTTTCATTATTTTTTTTTTTAATTTTTCTCCTCTTTTTTTATTCTAACTAGAAGTATAATCTTTCAAAGTGGACCATAGAAGGCATTTACGTTCGTTTCTTTTATTTTTAAGAACAAGTGTAGATATTATAATAGCAATTGTTATCAACGTTAGTTTTAACCTTACTTTTTTTTAACATTTAAAATTTCCAACTGTTCGCCGTTGGAAAGAGCTTCAGGCCACAGGTTTTTCTAATGCCTTTACTTCTTCGTTAATTTTATATTTATTTTTCTCTATTATTACCTTGATCAATATACAGATATAATAATTCCGTTGTTTTTTACATTATGATCAGCTTTTACACATGACTGTACAGAGAATGCATAATATAATATGATGAATGAGATTTAGACTCGTTATAAATTTGTTAAAAAGTTTTTTTTCCAACATTTTCAATTATTAATAGTGTAATAATATTTAATTAATTAGTGGAATTAAATTTAACGATTGCCACGGGTACTAGTAATATAATTTATAATGTATTTCTTTAATAGTGGAAATATTAGGAGATTTTCATTTATGATTAGAAAACGTTTTTTTTTTTCATTACATAGTAGACTGCTTTTATCTAATTTATTTTTAAAATTTTATCATTATTTGTTTTCGTAATTTTTTTAAATAGTGATATATTTTTTTTACTTGTATTCAAGCACTTAATAGTTAATAGTAGCAATAGACCGTCTCTAACATCTAATTGGTGTTCGTACGTTGATCCCCGTTTTGGTCATTTTTTTTTTTAGTGCCCAGTATATAATTATAACCGACTCAATTTGTAATTCTTTTTTTTTATTTTTCATTGTTTGAATTAATCTGTTACAGATATAATTAAATTTTTAGTTGATGAAAATGAATTTCATTCAGAAAAATAGAAACACAAAAAATAAAGTTGACTTGGATAATTGCGCGCAATATAATATTTCTAAAAATTTATAATTTTCTTCGTAATTTATACATACGACACGATCAAAAAATCACCCTAACATTATTTATATTTTTCGTCTATTATTTTTGTTTCATATGTTATTACAATAGTTACGTAAAAATAATAGTAGACTATTTTATATAAAATAATGAATCAATCAAAACTATTGATTATAATATATATTTGTAATTGATGTTACTTTTTTATTCGTTTTCTTATCAATAGGAAATATTTCCCTGTTATTTTATTTATAACAGTTGTCATGATATGATTATTTTAATTTTCAAATTGAATGCGATGTAATTATAGTCATTTGAAATAATTATAAATCTGAGCCGTGTTGTCTTTTCTTATTTATAAAACTAATTAAATTATTAGTTTTTCTTGTATTGGACCAACATTAAATTATCCCAAGTCATAAATTCGCAAGATTATACAATTATTATGATAGAAGATATAAATATTATTGAGAAAATAAAACAAAAATAGTAAATATACCATTCGATTGTTTCTCCATTTATGAAAGAGCATAAATGTGATTTTTGCAAAGGAAAAATATATTTTTAAATTCAGATTTGGCTCTGTTCTATACGTCATGGTAATTCACAGTCAAGTGTATTATAATTAATTGGTTCATTCAATTTATATAAATACAAAAAATCGATTAAAATTCCCTTAACGATTTGAAAATTACTTTAAATATTTTCAACATCTATGATGAAATTAATATTTTCGGAATGGACCCATTTAGAAATATGGAACATCAAAACACGAATTACAATAATAAAACTTATATATTACATAAAGAGTTAAAAATTGCGATAATACCAAAGATGAAGATAATTATCTAGCATCAAAAAGAGAAAAAAAAAATGCTTCTTATTTTGCATTCAATTAAAAAAATTGAATTTAATGACGCTCAATTTGATTTATTTCGAATGCTCTTCATTTTCCGATGAAGATAAATATTAATTAATAAACATCGAGATGTCAAAAATTTTGCATACCTTCTGTCATTAATTGAAATTGTTCTTGACCTAAAAAAAATCATCCAATGTATTAAAAACATTACATTTACATGTAGCTTCAATAAACATAATTGCAAATAATTAGGTTGTATTTTAATAATCATTATATAAAATAAATAAATGTGAAACTTACTTGCGAGATATGCAGCGAGCTCTCTGTCTTCAGCGATGAGTGCCAATTGTCGAGGAGTATTTCCATGACGATCTGATATAGTTAACGTTGCGCCACCAGCTACTAACATGAAGCAAACTGATCGACGTTTATGTTGAGCCGCTTTATGTAATGCGGTTTGTCCTCTATATTATCAATGGTAAAAAAGAATAAAAAGCAATGATGAAATTGAATATCATCTATGGCGATATTGATTATATTGATAATGGTGTAAACAAAGCAATTATATTTGTTCAATAGGATTTACGCACGCAGTAAACACTCACTTATCATTGTCAATAATATTGAGAATAGTGGATGGCGCACAAGCAATTAGATATCTGATAATATCTTTATGTCCATGACGCGCAGCATGATGAAGAGCAGTTTGACCGCTCGCATCAATCGATAAAAGAGAAAAGCCATGTTCATGAAGTTCTTTTAGGTTTTTTAAATCACCAACTTTAGCTGCACGTATTATTCCATCACATGGCTTTTCTAAAAAACCACTACTAACGTTGTGTATATCGGCCGATAGACTAAATAGTCGATCGCGTGGACTGAAGTATTAAAGAAAAATAATCATAATTCACTTACATTAATAGATTTGTGTATGAATAATTCAACGCTATTAAATTGTAAGTGAATATACCTAATAAAAGTAGGTGTAGAATCAGCCGTTGATCGTTCAGCTATCGATATTTGCTTTGACGATCCCTGTCTTTGAATATTATTTTTATTTTCACCATCTTCAGAGTCTTTTTTTTCCTTTAATTTTGGCACTTTCATTGATTTTTCGACACTCTTTACGTGCTGCATTGTGGATTCTCTTGCATGTCCAACGTTTTGACTAGTTTCCACCAACATCGAAGCCCTCTCATTGCTAATATAGAATCGAATATCATTAAAAATTTAATTGAAGAAAAAAAAATTAAAAAAAAAAAGTCATTTTCAGTTTCCCAATATTTTTATTAAACATGATCACGATATTTATTTAATTGAATAATTCATGGTTTTTTCCTACTCCATTGGGTGTTGTATATACTGTGGATCGTTAGCTCTCGGATCTGCAATGAGTCTCCTAATCTTAAATCATCTAAGATAATTCCGGATAAAATAGCATAAAAATAAAAATTACCTAGGTGATGTTTGAGCTGTTTCTGGTTCGACAACGACATTTTTTACTGTAGTCTCAATATTTTGACTCGATACATTCTCCTCAAGGATATAAACAGCTTCAGACGCTACGTCAGTTACGTAATGCAGCTGCTCTTGGGCTCGATCAATTCTGAAAAAACGTTCGGCAGTGCATGCTACCGAAAAATACAAAATCAGTAAAATAAATAAAGAGTAATTGCTTGATATCTGTGGAAATATAGTATAAGTAAATCATACAATCGAGGAAACAGAAATCTTTAACAGTAGCGAATTCTTTAGCCAGGATATTTCTCAACGATTCGAGATCCATCGTCGCATCAAGCTCAAGTGGTTCCGCTTTCCAACACACCGCTATTTTTTTCAATTTATCTTTATCTGAATGATATAATTCATAGTCAGCCATTCGAATTTTCATCAATGGTAATTTAAGACTCTCCAATTTAGTGTCAATATTATGTGGTGTTTTATTCGATCTTCTACGTTTTGTCAACATTGTTGCCTTATTAAGAAGTTTAATTTCAATAATTGATGGTAATACTCTGCAAGCTTCACC
Source organism: Microctonus aethiopoides (assembly GCA_030347275.1). NCBI lineage: Eukaryota > Metazoa > Arthropoda > Insecta > Hymenoptera > Braconidae > Microctonus > Microctonus aethiopoides. The sequence continues at coordinate 5,462,185 of JAQQBS010001424.1, forward strand.
ATCCACCTTAAATATTAAAATAAAAATAAAATTAATTACATATAAAAAATTTAATTATTGATAATTTTATTTTCAGACAAATTAACATCAATTTACCTGCATTGGTATTGTTCTTGTTGTAACGAGCTTGGCATGGCTACATTGTGCGATACAAGTTCCATGTCCACCAGCTTGAAGTAACGGCAATTGATATGTGGTTAAACCAACAACTTCAAGCAGTCCGTCCTCAGTTGAAGGCTCTTTCCAACCACTAGTTGCGGCCCATGGATGAGTTCCACCACCGTAAGATGGGATATTTAAAAAAACAATTGCATGAACCCTATGATCTCTCAATTTTGATGTCAAATCTTGTCCATCGCACTCTAATGTCACAAATCCTGACAGATCCTTCCATTTTCGTCGCACTAAATCTTTTCCACCCATTTGACCATAAAACATTTTATTTCTCAGACGAGAATTAAACTTTTCCGGATGTGCCTCTGTACAAATAATTTTATTTATTAATTTATTCTCTATGAAATTAATATTTAATATTTATAAATGATTTTAATATTGTTCTCAATAACTAACCTCTTGCTTCATGAAACTCTAGAGCAATGTGAGCATCAACTCCAAGTGAAAAATAATTATTTACAACATTCAATGGAAGATTTTCTTTGCCTTTACCAGCATTATCCTCGCTATTTACATCGGGATTTTTTTCAACTGTAACTTGCCATCTATCAAGTAGTGTTGTATCACTATCGCCGATATTTGAGAGAATTTTTCCAATCGGTTCATCTGTATAACCACCACCCCAGCCTAATGCTCGTGCGAGATCATTGCCGGTGCCTAAAGGCAAAACACCAACTGCCGGTGATGGTGATACACCAATTTGATCTAATATTGATAGCACCCAACCTACAGTTCCGTCGCCACCGCAAGCTAATACCCGAAGATTTGGAACTTTTTGAAAGAGTTCTAGAGCCATTTTAGGTCCGCCTTGAGTTAAATCAAATACTTGACGAGGATTTAGTAACCATTGGAATTTTTGAAGTAATTTTGCTCCCTGATTTCCACCCGATTTTGGATTAATAAATACTATAACTGGCCTGATATTTGGTGATGGTATAGGTTTAACCACCCACAAATTTCCATGATCTTTATCATCTTTTTCTCTATCTCGGCTTTTTTTTCTACTGGATGCACCGCTATTACCACTAACGGAACCACTTTTTTTATCTCTTGGTGATTTTCTTAAGCTACTTTTAAAACTTCCCTTTCTTGGCAATTTAACAATCCATGATGGTGGCACGATAATTGTCTTGTGAGCACCAAGTTCGCAATTTTCACCTATTTTTTCAACATTGAAACATGCTTCTTTATTGTGATAAGCTGATTTACACCAGCTGCATGAAACAGCAACAATTTCTTTCGAGCTAAAAGATAACTTTGATTGAAATGCTTTTGAACAGTTAGCACATTTTCCCTTTTCTGATCGACGATGTACCCAATGATGATGAGTTGATGCTTGTTCACGATATTGACGTACACCCACATCTCGAAAACTCGGTTTACAATCAAAATTTAAATTCGATGTGCAACATGCATGAGCCATTACTCGACACGCTGCACATTTTAAACGTGGTCCATGCTTCTGTAACACAAATAAATTCATCATTATTAACAATACATACAAATTGTTCTTTTATTTTTTTTTTTTTAAATATTGAAATAATATTTACCGCACAATCATTTGCGTAACAAAAATCACCGGAAGCAGCAGTTGGCACCCAAAGATGTTCTCCATTAATAGAATCTAATCCCCAATCTGGTGTCGATCGTGGTTCACGATTTGTATTAGGCCGTACCTCTTCTCGTTCACTAAAAAAAAAAATTAAGAACAAATTTTAAATAAATTTTAAACACACTCATTTGATAAAAAATAAAATCAGTTCTCTTTTTCTTGTTTCTTCATCATTAAAATATCATAAGGAGAATTTTATCTAGACGGTTGACAAAACTAACTTTATTTAAATTTAAATTGAAAAATATAATAAAGTATTGAGAAACTTTGAATAACGGCAATACTGAACTGGATCAAAAAGGTAAGTACCGCTTGGAAAATTGTTTCCAAGCTCGTTCACTCCCTCAGGCGCTTTTGTAAAATAAAAAAAAAAATAACAAAGTCGCTCATATATACTCATCATCTCACTGAGTTTCTTCCTTAACAATGCTTTGGGTAACTTTATCAATTCAATTTTCCAAGGTCCACATAATTTATAATAAACGCCGCAAGAATCATGATGAGAAGCATTAAAAAGAAATAACAAAATTTTATTACTTTCCAAATAAAATATTCAGGATATATAAATATTAATAAAATTATTAAATTCCAACCAGTTGACGTATTAATTGATAAATTTAAATACAATAAATTCAACGAGACCAAGTGATGAAAAATTTATTAAAAAAATTTGCATTCGCTAAACTTTAATTATTCATAATTCGCATATTAAATTTATTTTTGATTCCTGCTTACTTTCTTTATATATTTTTTTATCATCGAATTCGACAAACAATAAATATACCCACCCTCTATTTTTGTTTGTTTCCTTACTCGGCAGCAAAGCCTTGTATCTGGTTTGTTGATCCGTCGGCAATACAATATCAACGCTCCTAGATCTTATACTTTGCTGCGGTACAGCAAGACAATAATCATCATTCCCTTCACTTTTTCCACTATTACTATTATTAAAACATGAATCTACAGACGCGGCTCGATCTCTCTTCACTTCTGGTACTTTTAAAAAAATATCCCTAACAATAACCTTACTTTTGTCTATTTCTCTATCAACATCACACTCTTTATTCTCATTATCATGACTACGATTATCACCACCGTCATCTTCCTCGTCGTCATAATCAGTTTTTGATCCATCATCATCATAATCATCATCATCGTCATCATCATCAGTATTATCAGTAGGTTGTGATATCAATGGGAAACCAATTGGAAATGATGTTAATGCCTCTTGACGTGACAAACGTCGTGGTCTATCTTGTGGAATAAAATCCACTTTCAAGATGTCATCATTGTCATTATTAGTGTCATTTCTTGTCTTATCAGATAATTCTTCAAACGTCATTAATGTCACTCTAATTTCTGGACTGCCTTCACGAAAATATTCAACATCTCCATTATCTAATGAAATTTTTTTTAAATTATCATCATCTTCAATTCCATATCTGCCTTCATCACCATCACCATCATCATCATCATCATCATCATCATTATCATCATCATCATCATCCTCATAATTATAATCATCATTGTCATTATCATGATCAGCATCATACACATCAGGATCATCATCTGAATTGTTATGAGTTTTAGTAATAAACAATTTTTTATATTCATCAACGCATACACAATGATAACATGTTGAAATTGGTGATGTTATTGGTCCATTACTTTTCCTGGATCCAGATGAACCCGATGATTTTGATGATGGAGATAAAAGTGAAGTTTTTTCATAAACATCAAATGAACGTGATCGTTGTTGTTGTACATTTTGTTGGTGTGGTACTCGCAATGTTGTTATTCGTTTTGTGTCCAATCGACCCGGTGACAATGATGACGATGATGATGATGATACAGTTGCTGCTGCTGTTGCTGCATTAGTAGTAGTGGTTATTGTATTAGTTCTTATCATCATATCATGAAGCTTTGACGTACGATTATCATCGTGACGTTTAACTTCTAATTGTATTTCATCAAATGATGCTGATCTCACTTGTTTTGGTACTTCTAAACTTGATTGTGATTTCATTTCTGCTCCCGTCGGTGTACGCGACCTCTTGAATGTTGATCGCAATCGCTGCATTATTTAATAATATTAATTGATTTTTTTCTTTTAAAATATTTACTTCTTCACTTTCTTTTATATTTTCGTCTTCGTCTTCGTCTTCGTCTTCTTGTGCTGATGATTCAATGATAGCCATTCTTAGTATTGCCCCGCTAACTTTGAGCGCGTCTTCAAACCCAAACAATTCACGATGAAAATTATCTCCAGTAAAGTTATACAAATAAATAAAATATATTTTATCATGTGGTTATTAATTTGATGAACTTTACAGAGTTCCATTGACTGTTTTGTCAGTATGACAATTCTCAACATTTATATTTAATTATTGAAGAACAAATAACTTGACAATTCATTGATAATTTTGGACCCTTGACATATCAATTGTTTTAATTATCGTGTTGGTTGCATGTATATTTGGTCAGCGCTTAATACGTAGTCTCATATCCTGTCAAAATAATCAATTGACTGAGTAATTGACGGGGCAATTAAGATATTATATAGATAATTAAATTGATGATGTTAAAGCGATGTGTTTAGCTTTCAGTCATTTGTTTGATCATCAATAACTTTATTTCTCTTATTTTTCATTATTATCATAATATCTTTTTTTTTTTTTTTTGTTTAATTTATCCAATCAAACTATTAATTAATTAATAATTTTTTATCAACTCTTCAGCATCTCTTCACGACACTGAAGAGCATAAACACATCAATTTAATAAACCATATTATTCCATAATCATTTTTCCAAATTACATATTTCTCATAATAAAAATCCAACAAATCTAATGAAATAATCGACGATTTTACAACGTATTATTCTCTGTATTATTTACAAAATATTTTTATCCAACACATTCAAGGGTGCGGCAGTTGAATATTAATAATAATTACAAATGTTCAACACAGATTTAATCACAATGAGTAAATAATTAAAATTTCTGAAACAACTTTCAACACATTAATAATTAATAATATAAAATGGAATAATAAACGTCAAAGATACGCAAGAGATTATTTGTAATCAGCACAAACAGAACACTGGACACCAGCAGCAAACATCAGTAGCACCCCCCCATTGATCCATAGAAATTCAGCCCAGTAATTTTAATACTTAATATTTTTATTCCCCACACACACAGTAATTATTATTACTCTTTTATTTACCTACCCCACTTCACTCAAAAATTCAACCACTATCACTACAAATGGCTGTGACTCCCACCCAACATCAAGACTACAACTGCGCGCCTATAGAATCATATGAAAAAAAAAATAATTATCACAAATAATACATCATTTATTTATTTTCCTCATTCGTGACCAAACTGTCCTAATAAACCACCACTAATTTTTATGCTAAACCTAATTATTTAATCATTTAATTTATAAACTTGTGCTTTAGCCTAACATTATAAATCCATTTATTATTATAACATTAGAACAATAAAAATAATAATTGACGTTAATTTGTGAATAATTACAATACAAATAATTTGATAAAGTTTTGAAATGAATGAGAATTTCAATATGAGAATGCAGAATATGTTGCAAGACAATAACCACCCAATGACTTGGAACTTGGGATATTGGAGAAAAGCAAGTCTATTCTGCTGCTGTCTCGTCACTCTCAGTCGTGTGTGGCCAACTCCTTCTCTCACTTGTATTATCTCCCACTCTTGGTATGCTTATCAAACTGGTGCGCGGTCGGTCAGGCATGCGCGCAACTACCCCCAAATATAAAGCGCGCACACGTTTTTCGATGGATCAAACAGAGACAGCTGCACACAGTGTATACATATTTTATATCATGTATTTTTTTTTCTTCTTTCCCTATTGACATACACACAAGAGAATCTATTACATAGTTTTACCTCGTATGTTTATATATTTATCAAAATATTTGAGCGTACAATGTATTGGAAATAATATTGTATTTTTTATAATTCTTTTCATTCAAAAGCTCTTTAATATTATAAATTTTATTTTATCACTACTTTGTGTGTATCATAAAAATCAATTTCTTTATTCTATTTTGACAGTAACGGTGCTGCATTAATTTGTTATTGTTTCAGAGTTCACGGCCTTATTATGTATACATTTAATGTATATTTTGAGCATGTTTGGTATTGTATTATTATGAAAATAGTAGAAGATCTGAAGAAGTGTATGGTGTAATAGAGACGTTTCCTATATACATATGGAAATATTCCCACGTTTGAAATACACATTTGTATGCGAATAAAAATTATTATGTTGAAATTATATTGATTAAATTAGTGAATTTGTAGCTTAATTTTTTGTTTTATTTTATTTATTTTTTTTTTTGGCACGTGATACAATTGCAAACCTTTCGTGTGACGGTTGAGGGTCTTCCCTGCATCGGAAATTCGTTCCCTCCTGAAAATGCACTCGCAGTCCCAGCCCAGGTGACATTCCAAGCAACCTACAATGCACACGAGAGAAAAAACCTGTATGGTAGGTAATTTCGTTCCTGATTTTTATTTTAATTGTTTATTTCGATTTAATTTATTTCATTTCATTCATCCAGATTATTTGTTTATTCTTTGTTTTGTATATATAATAAGTATATAAACTATAAAGTCTCAATGATTAATTATGAATGAAGAAGAGAAAAAAAATGTTGGAGAAAATAATTGAGAAATTTATTATTATCCTTTTATTTTCAATTGGATTTATTTATAATTTATTGAGTATTGATTTGAGATATTTAATTTTAGTTTTTATATTCTAATTCGAGTATTTCACTCGTGCACATTGCAGATCAATTTTTGAGATTTATATTTCAAAAAATAGAAGATATAAAATGGGGAATATTTATTATGTAACACGAAATATAAATATCAAAGATTCGTTTTATTTTTTTATTTTTTTATTTTTGTTTCCCCTTCTCGTATTAATATTTTTCCGGGCAATCCAATTAATTTGACTTGTATTTATTATATATATATGTGTATATATATGTATATATTCATTCCTATTTTATAAAATGTTTCTCAAAGGGAAGTCATCCCCTTTGGTTCAAGTATCAAATGTTTCTTTGATGTCACACGTTTTTTTTTTTTTTTCATTTCATATCATTAACAAATCAACATTAATTTAAATATTTATTTCTTGTACAAGAAATATATATGGAATCGATTGAAGTGAACCTTCAGGTGACATGAATTAGTTATATTTATTTTTCGTTGATGTTTTTGCTCAACAATATTATAAAAGCAACCAATTGCATATTTTAGATTAATTAAACATGTGATGGTGCGAATAAAAATTGTGTATGTATGTATGTTAGGGTGTTTAGTTTGAGGGGATTTTTTTTTTTTCGTGGGATTGATGAAGTATTACTGTAAACTTTAAAAAAAAAATCCCATCAAAGATGAACTCTTCATTTTAATATTAAGTACTCGACAAATCAATTTGAAAGTTTTCCATTTAATTAAGTCGTAAATTTCAATTTTTAATTTTTATTTATGCCTAGCTATTTGCGGCATTTTATGATATTTAATTGGTTCTTAGCAGGAATTGTACAGAAATATATACACTTTAAAAGTGTTTATTATTAAATTATGTTTTGTGAACTGCCTCACTGGTAAAAAATATTAAAGACGATTTTTGCTCGAATTTAATGGTTTTTTCGATTTTTCTCGAAAACCATCAACATTACAGCAAAAGTTAATGAAACATTTTTTGTAGGAAATTAAATTTTCTGTGAAATAGTTCTCTTGATATAAAACCGTAGAATTAATAGTTTTCGAGAAAAATCCAATTGAACTTTTGAATCATTTATACCTTGAATTGGTTCTCTATATAAATTGCATGATATTATTTCAAATAGATTTTTCTCAAAAACTATTAGCTTTACGTTTTTTAGTCAAGAGAACTATTCTGTAGAAAATTTAATTTCCTACAAAAAAGGTCCTATATACTTTTACTGTAAATTTCATAGTTTTCGAGAAAAATCAGAAAAAGTTTAAAATTCGAGCAAAAATCGGCTTGAAAAATTTTAATAATAATTTAATGATAGCCACTTTTAAAGATTATATATTTCTGTACAATTTCTGCTGAAAACCAATTGAATAGCATAAAATGAAGCTTGGCATAAATGAAAAAAAAACAATGACACTTAAGTGTTAATTAAATGGTAAAATTTCAAATTAATTTTGAAAATACTCAATATTAAAATTAAGAATTCATCTTTGGTGGAAGTTAATTTTTTAAATGTTTAAAATAATATTTTTTTTCGTCAACCCCCTGAAAAAAAAATAGCACCCTATTACATGTATAGGTGTCCATAATACATTTTTTTATACACATAAATACAGATGTATCAAAATAAATCAAAGTGATAAAATATCCTAGAATTCTTTTTACAATTTTTTAAACTCACAGAAGCGTAATAACAAATTTTTCTCGTTCCACATGCATGAACTTGTCTCTCTCTCTCTCTACACTGACATATATCTATACTACAACCCAAACACCCTTTTTTTTTTTTATTATTTTCTTTCTCTCATTTCTATTGTTAGATGTGTCCCTCTCAATCTCTATTACACAATCGATGAAATACAAAATTTCAATCTATTTTTTATAGAAAATATATTTTTATTATACAATTCACTGATAAAAATATTACTCATCAAAAAAATATCACCACCACATAATAAATAAATATAATAAATATCCAAACATTTTTTATTAATTCTAAATATAAATTATTGGAATTTTTATCCTTTATCCAATTATCAATTAAAATAATAATCAAAATGTTTAAAATAAATATTCTCACATACAAAACAGCATTTATAATTCAAACAAAATGAGAGGAAAATTCTCAACTTGATAAAAATGACTTTGGTTTAATTAAATTTATATTTTTTTCATCGACCCAAATCGAAAAAAAAAAAAAAAAAAATTAATTAAAATTCAACAAAAATTTTTTTCTCTCTCTAAAATTCTCTATAGCATATCAAAATATCATTTGAATCCAATTCATTTCCAACTTGACAATTCAATTTAATACTACAACCAATCAAGGTAAATAATTACATAGATATATATTTATATAATGCTATTAAATTTTTTTTCTATCTCATTATCAGTCACTTGCAGCTATCATTAATACTGATGCATCAACAATATTGTAATAATATATGAATAAATTAGTCATATTACGTAATAATATCCAATGCAATATTAAATTATTACCCATACTACTACAATTATAATAATAAAAATAAAAAAAAAAGAATTCAATTAAAAATATTTAATAACTATACTACGTATTGAAATCGATAGTTCACTTGACTATTGAGACACGACAAAGTACTCTCTGGTATTCTTGGAATACTCGTCATCGACCCACGACCGCGACAAACGAGGGTGGATTGTAAATTGATGAAGAAGCAGGCGGAAAATAGACAAGATGGAGGGAAAGACCAAGGAGAATTGTTATCACGAGCCCATTGTGAATTACGATGGTCGATCAACCACGATTATTTTAATACATATCATTCAATAAAACAATCTATTTTTGTATTATTTCCCCTGTGATATATCTTTTATTATTATTTTTATCCCATCCATATTTTTCTTTTGTGTTTAGGCTTTTTTCTTTCAAATTTTAAGCAAATTTATTTTATTTATTTTATTTATTTAGTTATTTATTTTTTTAAATAGAGATATCTGCATTTATGTTGGAATACGGAAGATAAATAGTATGTTATTATATTGGCAATGACAAAGCTTTGTTTTGACACTTACTTGGATTCATATTGAAGGTCACACAAAAAATCAATCGAACGATAAACCGGTTCGAAAACTCGATTTTTATCTATCTCATTAATATCAACATGTAAACAATGAGTTTTCTTCCGCCTTTGGAAACATTGTAACCAACCAATCCAATCAAATTTCATTTTAATAATTATTGTTTTCGTTTTTTCAAACTATAATTTTGGTTTTCTTGTACAATTTCAACACCCAAACAATTGTTAAACAATAACAAAGTCGTAGAACTCAACGGACATAAACATTTTTCGTTCAAATATAAAATGAAAAAAATGTTCTTTAACTTCTGCAATTTTCGTTCACTCATTGTATGTATGAATCATAATATTTATTGTGTACTGTAAATATTTGTGAATTAATTTGATAACTTATATAATTATTCTCGATTTATGTACACAAACATTCATGTCCAACTAACTAACTAAGTGTGGTTTACTCAACAGAAGTCTTCCTCTCAATAAACACTGAATGCACCAATCATGAAAGTGTAAACATCAAATGGTGGGATACAAAACCGGTTTTATGAATATACAAATCTTATTATTCAATTGATAATTAAAATTTTGTTATAATATATAAAAAAATATTAATACCAATATTATTCATATCGTTTAAAAAATTCCGTGACATTGACTCACAAATTAAATAGCATTACATCATGCACAATTCAAGGCCGTTTGAAGAACGGTTAAAAGCAAAAAAAAAAAAAATATATTAATAAATATAAATATATTAATTTTATATCAAATTATTTTTTATTAATTTATTTTCAACTATTAAAAAATAGTTTTCTGTACTTGAAAAAATATTTTTCAATCTGAATTAATTGTAATAATTTGACTCTGTTGACAATACTTTGTTGTTCACGATAAATCAAAGTAAATGAAGATAAAAAAAAATATTATAGGCTCAATAGAATGGAATTAATATTGTTTTATAATTTTAATTTTTTATTTCATCAGCTTGTCTTACCCTTCATCACTCTCTGATTCCCCTTGGGATTCATCCACTCTAGTTTCTTCATCTGCCATAATTATATCCACTAAAAAATGATTCAGCACACGTGCAAAATAATTCAACAGCTAATAAGTAAAATTTGATGAAAATATTAAATGAACTTTGCATACACGAGTGCTCGTGATAAACTGACCAGAAGAGAAATACCGACTGACTTTCAGAGATAGAGATTCTATGGCTTCGACGAAGCCAACTACTTTGATGACCAAGGTATGCTTGTAGTAATATTTTTCTACAATGCCATTTATCTAATTCCCCCAAATGCGATTATTACAGTTATATACATGCAGGGCCGCACGTGATGAGTGACTTTGAAAATGTGAAACAAGCCGATTTTCACGTAAAATTTCTTATTAGAGGTTTCTCATGATCCTATTTCAAGTTTTGCCAATATTTGATAGTCGCGTGTGTGGCCAAATCAGGAAGAACATTAATCACTTTATCATCATAATTTGTATAACAATTTTAATACAACGTTGAAGATGAAACAAGATGGCCTACCTGAGAAAAATACGTAGTTTAATTAATTTTAATAATATATTATCGAATGTGATTGTACGAATTTTGAGGAATTAAAATATCCACGTTGATATTTTATGCAGAAATTTGATTAATAAAAATGGCAGATTTGTAAATAAAAATTGTTTTAAAAATTAATAAGAGTCAAATTATTTTAATTAATTCAGATTGAAAAATATTTTGTCAAGTACAGAAAAGTTCACCGAATACTTGTGAATGAATTAATAAAATTGTTTTGAAATTATTCAAATATTTTCGTTACAATCTAATTAGAAATTATTAAATTCATCACAATGTGCAATTGAATGTATAAATTTAATTCTTATTTTATCTTACAAATCGGTTAATTGTTTACATTTGTGTTGTGCAAATATTGTTAATCAACGAACGAGTGACATTATTTAATATCTGTGGCAGTAATGTGAATATCAATAATTTATCAAGCAAAGATGAATTCAAAGGAATGAAAATCATAAATAATCAATTAAAATTCCAATTGTGCTTGTATACACATACGTACACGCATCTACATACGTAAGCATTGGATAATATTTCTTTCTATTCTCCATCAAGTGCCAATAATGCACAGCAAAATATTAATTTTGATTTAAAGCTTTGTTTCTCAAATAAAAATCCAGCAAAAAGCAAAAGCCAACAGTATTTTAAAATATCATCTCAATATTAAATCTGAAACTTATTTATTAATTATTTTCATAGCATAAACAATTAGTTTTTAAATATTAATTAAAAAAAAAATACAATTCAATTTGTAAATTTCACAAATGTAAAATAAATAATATTATTATTTTTATATTTGATATATAAATACTAACCTCTTTAACGCTGGTTTTTTTGAGGGAAATTTTCCTAGTCAACTTCGAACTCTTCCTTTATACATAACATCTTTTAATCTCGCATCTTTCAAAGATCGTTCACGTGTTCTCGACATTCTCCTTGAAACATTCAGGGTCATTGGCAGCCATTCATTTTCACATCGTTCTGGTTGTGTTTGCTCTTCCGCCATTATCGCCATAATAATTAACATTCAACAGCTGTCGTATTACATTTACTTTTTCCAAAACAAACTCACGACCAATCTCTCAATTTTTACCAATCTACCCAAACTGTGCGATCAATAATCCGTTCAATAAAATCATCATAATAAAAAAACCCGCCATCTTTAATTTTACAATACTATACTATATTCTACAATCGGGTAGCACTTTTTTTTTTTTAATATTTAAAGTGCACTTGAAAAATTTCAAGTTCACACAAAGTTCAAGAGAAAAAGCCAAGGTAAACGTTGAGAAAATAAATTAAATAACCAACAAAAACTGAATTTGATGACCATCAGTTTCTTAAACAAAAAAAATCTGCGAATTATAAATGCATTTTTCACTTTATTTTTTTATTCATCAGTTTATAATTACAAGCACAATGATACAACGACACACGCATAAACAAATGCACTGTTGTTATTAATGTCTCATCAACAGGTTGAACAATAATGATAAATTAATAAAAGACTGATGACTCTACTTACGCACCTAGACACAGGTGTACACTCTATGTCTTTTTGTAATATATTTATACATATGTATACATAATTTAAAGTACTTTTATATTTGCACTGTTTTATTTTTGAATGCCGACGTTGTCTCGTTATATTTTTAGAACAGACGACACCGTTTACCAAGTGCAATCGTGGGAAAGGTTATTATACATATGATGACGCAAACTATAGAACCATCAGTAGGTGAATAAAGTTGAGATTGTTGAGAGAAAATTAAAGAAAGTACTGCACACAGTACATAATGTGCAAAAAAGAGATAAGAAAGATTAAGATAACTTTGAAGAGAACTAAAATGTGAGGTTAGTTTATTTTTTTTTTTTAATTAAAAATGCTCATTTGTATTTATTTATTTTCTTTTTTTGGATTGAAATACATTATTGGATCGAATATGGAGAGTCTTTAGATCAAAGATGTTTGTCTTCTTTTAAAGCACGGGGCTCCGGTATTATTTTAACATGCTCCTGAGACTTTAATAAATGCGGGCTGCGTAAACTTAATTCAAATTGAAAGAACAATTTCATTGTGGTAATTATTAGATTGGTATGAAATTGATGTATGGATTATACACAATTTTTGGAGGTTTATAAAATTGAAAATGAATGAAGAGTACATAGCAAATAATGAGGAATCAGTAAGAACAAATATATTTTAGTGAATAAAAAAATATAATTGTTGGATAAGAGAATTCATCTTGAGCGAATGACAATTAGATTTGAATAATATAAAAGTAATGAATATTATATGCTCCTGAAGAGAAAGCAATTAGGTAAGGTAAGTATCTTGTAATAGGTCAAATGACCGCTGACAAGAAAGCAAAAAAAAAAAGTTTATTTATATAATATTACCGAACCGGTAGTCATATATAAAAAAAAGATTGAGAAAAAAGTCAGCAATGAAATGTATTTTTCTGCGAATGTCTATTATGATAATTTGTTCACTATATAATTGAAATATCTATTTCTGTTCAAGATATCTATACATGTGATATAGTTGTGGTCTACTAACCTAAAAATAAACTCAACCTCAAGACTGTGCGGTTATAGACTCTGAAAAAATGATTAAATGTAATTGTTTAAATGATGAGTTTAGAATACTTGAAAATTATTAAAGCTCCAGAGGAAAAACAGAATTACAGACAAAATTACGTTTTTATTTATAAGTATAGATTTATGTTTACAGATTACATTTTTATTTATACGTATAGATAATTATTCTGTATAGACAATGGAAAATAGCATTTTTGTCTGGTTAATTTATTTTAACATTGGATATTTGATGATTTAAATTGGCAAAAAAAAAAATTGATGAAAAAAAATCAGATGAAATATTTTTTTTATTCCTCCTCTTCTTCCTCCTCCTCCTCTTCTTCTTCCTCCTCCTCTTCTTCCTCTTCTTCTTCTTCCTCTTCTTCTTCCTCATCTTCTTCTTCTTCTTCCTCATCACCCTCTTCCTCTTCAATCTCTTCCGCGGGCTCTAAATCATCATCAGCAGCAGCTTTAACATCTTCCTCACCTTCCGGTGATTCTGGATCGTCCTTCTTCTTTCCAGGTCGCTCACCGAACCATTTTGGTAGTTTCGCTAATAAATTTCAAAATAAAAATAACGTATAATTATTATCCAAATATTTTATAAACTTTGCACAAACAAAAAATGAAACTTGAATTGTAATGACAAGTGAGAAATTATAATTAATACAAACATGTAAATTGTTAAAAAAAATATTTTGTTTTCAGTAAACATAGAGGTTAAAAAATAAAAAACAAAAAGAGTAACTACGTACTCTTTTGTCGACCAAGGAATTGTTCCTTTTGTTGGGTCCATTCCTTTTCCTTAGTTTCCTTCAATTGCTCAGTGAGGCCCTGAAATCATGGACAAAGGTTTCCATGCAAGGATAAAACCACCCACACAAACTAAACAAAACGCGTTGGCCGTGGTAATATTCAAGGTCAACGGGGCAATTATCCTTTTTATTTTTTGTTCTCCTGCGTCTTATTATATAACATAAAATATGACAAAAATAATATTTATCATAATTAAACGCGGGAGAGAGAGGGGGCATGCCAGAACGTGAAGTAATTCGAGGACATTATGGTCAAATAGTAATGAAAATACAAAAGGGGGAAATTCATCATTAAACAATTATACGAATGAAGGTTCCTTGATAAGAATATCACTCAACCCTCACTCACTTTTAGTTCGCTTCATGAATTGCTCTGTTTTCTGTTTCCACGCTTTCTCGTTGTATTCAGCTAACTGCGTGTCATAACCCTGTGATTTAATTCAAATTTTGTCGATTTAAAATAGCCCTTTCAAAAATAATTACAAACTAGATTCCATATTCCTTTTTCATTATTCAACTTGTATTATTTGAAAATATATATTATCATTGATAACTAGAAAAATGAGGCATTTCTTCATAATATTTACCACTTGCCTAAAGGATAAAAACTAAAAGTAAAGGATTATTGCCTAAAGAGATGTGAGGGAATTTATTGAACTCATTCAATGAGATAATTCCACTTTGATATAATTCTTTGGACTCATGATTCGATTTCATAAACATACTTACACCTTCGAATAATTTCTTCTTGTCGTCATAAGATCTGGTGTCCACACGACGTTCATATTTAGATGCCACTTGGATCTTGGGCTGTAATATAAAAAAAAAATTTTCTTTTTACTAATATTCGTTAATGTATTTATTTAGAGGTTATGTTTTTCTTTTTTATGATTCTTACGGGGTATTTTCCGGTGAGAGCTTCGGGGTCAAGTCCTTTTTTCAATGCTTTATGCCTCAACTGCTGCTTCTGTCTCTCCTTCAGCTCTTTCAACTGTAACCAAACATGCGAAAATATATTATTTATCAATCAATATTTATTTATCAATATTTTTTAATTAAAACAATGATTCAATAACTCACATCGTAATCTTGACGTTTTTGACGTTCCTCGAGATCATATTTTTCCGTTTCAAGTTTAACAATAGCTTCCCATAATTCCGTTGCTTTTGAACGAAGCTTTTCAATTGAATAATTATCAATTTCCAGGGGCTTGATACGAATCGATAAGGAAATCTTCTTTTCTTCCTCGAGTTGTTCTTTCGTTTTATTACGTTCCAATTGCGCCGAAGACAGGTTTCCCTATTATTTTAATAAGATTATTTTTAGGCTCATCATTAATTTGATTTTATCAAAATAGAAGGTTACAAATACTTACAGCGAGGTCTTTTTTGGTGATGGTAAAATTGGGTCCTTTCTTACTTTGATCCTTCATTGCTTGCATCATCGCCTGACGTTTCTTCTCAGACTCCTCAAGACGCCTTTAAATAATTCAATAGTATTCATATGAATTTATTATTCAAACTTCTTTACACTTTCTTAACCACTTAGTAGACTCTAGTTAAAAAGTTGACTGAATTTTATCTACTAAGACAATTTGCATTTTGAGGTTATGTAACTTTATAAAAAATTTATGGATCACTAATTTACTATAAAATATTAAAAGTAGCTAGTTCAAGTTATAAATAAAATAATATCAAGCAGATCTCTTTGATATTATTATTACTAGAATAAAAATTAATTTAAATTGTAACTTTTTGTTGAGAAAAACCAGCGATACTCAGCAAATTTTGAAAAGTTATCAACTTTGTTTTCTTAAAATAATTCATATATGTGGTTAGTTTAATTGTTTTCGTAATTACCGTCTCTTTTCTTCAATGTCACGTTGTTTCTTCTCCTCTGAAAAAATTATTTAAATAAAATTAGAGTATGTTTTTCACAGTATAAATGTTTTGATAAAATATTTTAAATATTTTAATTAATTATTTTTCTTACCAATTTCACGTTGTCGACGTTCTTCCTCTTCTTTTTTCTTTTGAGCCAATCTTTTTTCTTCTTCAGCGCGGCTGACCTTGCGTTTAGCTTGTTTTTCCTAAAATTAATATAAACATTAAAGTAAACAAATAAAAACAAAACTTCCATACATTTATCTAAAAAAAAAACTGTACCTTCAACCGTTTGAGTTCTTCTTCTTCCTTGGCCCTCTGCTGCCGCCATTCCATAATATATTCTTTGAGTTGTTCATCGAGATCGCTTCTTTTTTGTTCTTGTCTCTTCATAAACTCCGGATTGTCGGATTGCCTAAACGCGTAATAAAAAATTTTTCAATTACACTCATCATGTTATTTTGCATTAAAAAAAATCGTTTCCATCCTCACCTTTTTTTTTTTTTATTTTTAATTATATGCATTTTATTTCTGATTAAATTATTTTAAAATATTTTTTATCACACAAACTGGGAGGTCATAATTAAGTACAATAAGAACAAGAAAAAACAAGGAAGAAAAAAAAGGCATGAAGAAGGTTGATAAATGAATCATGAATTTAATGAAATAAACAAATAAAAGGAAAACAAAAAATAGAAAGCGACTATTTACATATTGGTAACATGGCAAATAAGGAACGGAGTTTGGAATAAAAAATTGTATTAACACACGAAAAATAGATGAAATAATATTAGCTTCATATCCTAAGAAACATTAAAGTAAGTAATCCAAAATGATAAAAAAAGTTCCAACTTCACTTCTTCAGCTTTGGTAGAAGAAATAACATTAAAAGGGGGGCGAGGGCGGGGTTGAAACGAATAAATTGCGGGGAATCCATGTGGATTATGTCACTGCGATGAAGCTTGAAACTTGGATTATTCTAGTCACATAATTAGATAAAAAAAAATTGACTCCCCTTATAAGAGGTTTTGTCTTTTTTTTTTTTTTGCTGTTTTAGGGGAGTTGGTAATGCGTAAAATTTATCAACAATGGAGATTATTATTCACGTTAAAAGACACCTGTGGATGAACTTTCAACTTACTTTTGGGACGCCCTACCCCTATAAAAAAGAGAGAAAGTACAGGATTAATTTGAGAAATTGTAAAAATAAAAGATTTCAGTCTTCAAATATTTCAAGTTGTTTGTTGTTCCCATGTATTTAATTGAGGTTGAAAATTATTTATTCTACTCTATGACATTAACGTTGACTATGACGTTCCGATAACGAGATATAAATTACGATGTCATGAAGTAATTATTTAATACAAAAATAAGAAAGAAAAAAAAATGTTGATGGAGATAATGTTTGATGACGATGATAATTTAAAAATTCAATGGCCATTAACATTAAATTTTCCAATTATTCTACGTGTACTTTTGTGTTTTTGAATGCGAAAAAAGGAATTTGATAAAAGAAAGAAATGAACTTTGAAAAGAAATGAAAAAAATAAAAAGAAAAAATAGAATAATGTTGGAGCTTAACCATCGACACAACAGCGACAAATTGATTGTGAGGAGAAAAATAAAATTGGAAGAAATAATAATATACTAACAAATATTTTATGAATGCGAATGTTTGCCAATTATTTTTCAGTCGAATTTCATTTTGTATAAATTTATAATTATCGAATTTATTAATTTGTTTTCATCTCATTAATCAAATAAAATAAAAACCTCACCTGAAGTTGAAGAAACAAAAAAAAAAATAATGTAAAATTTAATTTTTTCTTTTCAAATTAAACATGAAAAATAAATGAATTCATTTGCTGACAATTACATAAAATTTAACAATAAACGCAAGTACAAAAATTGAAGCGTCTTTATGCATTGTTTAAATGGGTGTTAACTGAGCGAATTGCCTTTGATTTTTAATTTTATTTGTTTCTTTACTTATTTTCTCTGATTCAGAGCGATACACTGCAATATTATAACGTATATGAGAATGTTAATAACAAAATAAAAATAAAAATAAATATATCATACTCGAATGCAGACGACAAAGTTCGACACTGATGAGGCAATAGAGAAGAAACAAAATTGAAAATAATTTATTAATAAAGAAAAAAAAAAAAATTATATATCATTGAATAATTGCTATTTTCACTTTTCTTTCGTATTATTTAGGCAACAGCTTTAAAATAGATGAATAAACAAATAAATAAACAAAAGAGCGGACGGACATTGCTTCAATACCCAATTAATTGAATTAATTTTACATTAATGAAAAAAAAAAAAAAAAACCCAAGTTAAATAAATTGCCCATATGTAAATATGGAGTGGTAGAATACATGACACTCCTCTGAGATACAAACTCATGAAACAACTCTAAAATATTAACCAACTAATCGAAATGTAATGTTCAAACGTAAAGAACAAATATAAAATATTATCAGCTCCAAATGTTTCTTTTTAAAAACAAATTATAAAAACACTTTGTTCATCGCAAATATTTTCTGCATAAAAATATCTACAACAAAAAAATTATTATATATTAACACATTAATCATTTAAAAAAAAATTAAAAAAGAGAATTTAGAAATTAATTTAAAAATTAATAAATTATGTTATAAATATTTTTAATAACTAAATAATTTGATAGTTTGTGTTTCAGAATTATTTGTTTTATCGAGTCTGTATCTCATAAGGAAATATCATTTATCATCCATACGCATACATACATACATATGGATTTATATGTACATGTAATAATAAATTAATTCATCAAAAATTGAACATAAAGAGGCAAAAGATAAAGAGAGCGAGAGAGCGAGAGACAGACGGGCTGGAACTTACTCGATCTTCTTCTCCGGCTGCCTTTAATTGTCAAGAAAAGTCGCATCGCGTCGATTGGCGTCGCAGGTTGGTATTTTTTTTCGATTTTGGTTGTGATTTGTGAAAAGAGACAGATAAAGACCAGAGTCAGTAATTGGATATTAAATATCAATTATCATAATCGCGATAATAAACATTATAAACTGTTTTATCTTTTTAATTTATAAATATTTGCAAATAAACGTTTTTATCCTGAATATTTTATTTTTTTCCCTTCTAATTATGATGATAAACAAATGTATCTTTCAATTGAATATTTTCTTTTATTAGATTTTCTATAATTTAATTGAAATTATTAATTAATCTAATTTGAAAATTATTTTAATTATATATAAAATTGAATTTAAAAATTGAAACAAATTTTTAAAACACATTGGTATGCAGTCTATATATGTAATGCAATATACAGTGGGAGAACCATCCGGTCGCGCTATTTTTGTTAGAGAAACACATGCTCTAATTATAATCCCGGGGCATAGCAATACGCTACGGTATATCGCAACGAATGATCGAAAGAGGGAAAGAGTATTATATAGATAGATAAATAGATAGATAGAAAAATAGAGAGGGAGAGAAAATGAGAGGAATAGATAGACAGAGAAAGAAAAGAGACCGGAGTAACGAATAAGTTTCTGTTTCAAATCCTCACATTACGCAATGTCATAAGAAAAAAAAAATAAAAAATAAAATAATAATAGATATAAGTGTAATAAATGTGCTTAATACAACGTGCTAAAAATAATTTTTGAATTTTGTTTTTCTTCTTCATCTCTGTCATACCCATGTTTTATAATTTCTCGCGAGTGTTTCATAATTATCAACGAATCGAGGAGAAAAATAATTTGTTTTTATTCGTTGCGATTGAAAAACGTTTTTGATTTATGCAAATAAATTTTTTACTATTTGTATCTATTTGTTTTTTTTCAATCCTTTTTTTCTCGTTGTTGAAATTAATCTGTTATAAGATTTTGGAGCACACTTACTTCCTGGAAAAAAAATAAGAATTGAAATGAAATTTATAGAATTAAAACAAATATTACATTATGAAACAAAACAATTAAAATTTATATTCATCAGAGATTACTTACACTTCCTCAACTTCCTCCTCCTCGCTGCTGTAATTGAAAAGAGGACGAAGACACATATTAATTAATTACAAATGAATCATGCTTGGGAATCAGTTTTTTTTTTTTTAAAGATAAAAAATTGGGGCGATTGAGAAACACGAATATATTGGAGGAAACAAATATGAACGAATAAACAATTAATCTCAAAAACAATGGGGAAAGAAATGGGGTGGCTATGAGAATCTTGAATTTAATTTTTTTATTTTCCTTAGAAATTTCGTGTATACTCACGAGTATTGGTCCTCGTCATCAGACATGTTTGAAGGTGTTTATTTGCGCTGAAAAAAAGAATATTTGATTAAGAAAAAAAAATCTAGTTTCAATTGATTTGATTAAATAAATATTAGTGAATGTATAAAAGAGTAAAAGTAATTTGATATGTAGGTAAAGCGTAAGAAAGATGAATTAAACGGGTTGTGCCCAAGTCGAGCTGATGCTTTTAGTCCAAGCTCTATAAGGAGACATCCACTACCACTACCATCATCTCCCTCTTCGCCTAAATTTAGCTATCTCTTTTATCCTCGCCTGACAAATTTGAAATGAAACTAGTCAAAAGTAATTATTTTAAATTCTTTTTTTCATTTAATCTTCTATTATCCATTATCACCTACGTTTTCAATTAAAGTCCTTTATTAATCGAATAACCGATTTTTAGAGATCCAGATGTGTAAGATGATTTCACATTTGCATTCAAAATTAAATATGTTTGCTATAACAATTTTACAAACAAATATCAAATTTTTTTAGCAATCACTTTTATTTATTCTTTTTGTTATAATTAAAAATTTTTCAGACTTTTTGAAATTAAAATTGCACTTTGATTTGATGTTTATGAATGAATAAATCTTTTAAATATAATGCTCAGTAATTTATTATGGTAATTTACGTTAATGACTCGTTTGAATTTAATCTTTTTCATATTCCATGCTGTTACATAAATAATTGAATTGACAGTGGGCGCGTATCATTTGTCATTAATAAACTAAGTGCTCTCTTTTCACTATTTTCAGGTCAATTAGTCCATTGATTTTCCTCTTCACTTATACTAAATGCCCTATCACAGCGCAAAAAAAAAAAAAGAAAAAAAAACCAAACAAAAACAAAGGCAAAGAGTATTACAATTTTTCAACTTGTATTTTTAAATTATTTATATACACTTGTGTTATATTAATTTATGTGAAACATTACGTATCTTTTTAATTCACTCGAAATTTTCATTGAAACATAATACACATTATGTATGTAGCAAATGAAAATTAAAAAAAAAAAAAAAAATATATATAAGCGAAATAAAATAATAAAATAAACATTTTTTTAATAGTCTCTCGTGAACTTACACTTGGAGGGGAAAAAACAAAAATTCACACAGATGATTCTAGTATGTTATCCTTCACGCTAGAGCGTTCACCGGTGGAATGTAGAGTCCGCGACAGCTACAGCGGTTCTGAAGTTCGGTCTCTTCGGTGTTTGCCCTGGATAAAAAATTGCCTCAACTCAACGGCAAAAATGTCTCAAGACACCTCGCCTTCTTCGTGCGATGGTTAATAATAGTAATACACTACTACTACTAGTAACACCTCTTATTCTGCTGCTCCTTCTTCTTATTCCCCTTCTTAACACTCTTACTATTTTAGTGATGGTAAAAGACGAGCACTTTTCAGGGTCCCGATATGACTTCGACTGACATTTGAAAATGAAATTTTACTCCGCCCCTGAAAGAAGCTCGAATTCTTTTTTTCTTCTTCATTGTCCTCTTCCTCTTACCCTTCATTCTTCAATTTTTCAATAAGTATTATCTAGTTTGCATACTTAATATTAATTTCGTGACATATTATCGTAATTAATTCCATTTGTTCAGTAATAATTTCGTTGAAGTGCTTTAAAATGTCATAGGCCACACAATTCATTATCTGAAATTCAATAAATAAAATTAGTTTGACACTTAATATTTATTTTAAATATTGTGTATAAGATTATTGTTGGTTGTGGAAGAATTGGCGGATAAGAAGGAGGAGGAGGAGGAGCGACGACCTGCGGCACCATATATGGAGGCCAACGTGTTTAGGGGAGGGCGTCACGTACACAAGAATATAAAGTTGCGTCTCGTAAAATCAAGCAAACGCGACCGAGTTTCCCGTCACTCAACACCCGATATTGATAAATATGCACTATCAACACAATGTTGCAATATCAGTTTCAAAATTAAAATATAAAAAAATTTCATTTCGATAGATTTCATCATCTTTCATTTTATAAATCTTGAAAAAAATTAATTTCAAAAAATGAACTCACTTTATAGATGAATTATTAAATGTTTATTGCAAATCAATCTCATTTTTCTTAATTCATTTATTTTTAATTATATTCGGAACAATAGGCTTCCGAAAAGGTCGATCTTTACCACCAAATCTTAATTGGCCAGACTCTTTTTTTCCACCAAAACCACCACCTGAAACAGATATTGATAAATAAATATTATAAAATAAATGACAATTATTGACATATAATAACAATATTTTTTGTAAACTAATGCACTCTATATATACAATATGTATGTTTATGAATGTTTAATAATATACCTAAACGCCTTGGCTTCCAATTCTTCAACGTTCTACCACATTCATGGTCCACGAATATTTTTGAACCTCTCAAATTTCCATCGTTTAGACGTGCTACAGCTCTTCTAGCTTCACTATCACTAGACATTTCAACAAATCCATATCCCTGTGAATATCCTGTCACTATATCAACAATTATTTTTGCTGACAAAACTTTTCCAACTGTTGAAAATAACTGTATTATAAAGAAAATTCAAAAGGTTCATTTTTGTTATAATTTCCTAAATAAATATTGTGTAATATTTTTTATCCCAACCTCTATCAAATCTTGTTCGGTAACCTGATTATCGAAACGTGCTACAAATAAACTTTG
Source organism: Microctonus aethiopoides (assembly GCA_030347275.1). Lineage (NCBI taxonomy): Eukaryota > Metazoa > Arthropoda > Insecta > Hymenoptera > Braconidae > Microctonus > Microctonus aethiopoides. The sequence goes on from JAQQBS010001424.1 coordinate 5,485,661, forward strand.
AGCTGGAAGAGATTTTAAACCTCGTGGTGGATCATAACGAGCTCGAATCGCTCGACTTATAGCCTTGTCATGGGGCTCTGAATCTGTTCCATCAATACTTCCAACTTTCAGTGCATCATAAACTTTTGCATAACGACTCCAATTGTTTTTTAATTCACTCTACAATAAACAATAATCATTCATTTATTATGGTAATAATCATAAAGATAATATACATAATTATTTGATTGTAAATAAATAGACTTACCATAATTAAATGACTATAGCTGTTGCACAACAATTAAAAGTTTTTTTATTATATAGAAGATATTATATAAAATGACAATGTATTTATTACAATATTTAATTATTCCACAATCATTTTTTCCAATGAATACAACTCGTATTTTGCATTTATTAGTACAAATGTGAAATACAATAAGTATCACAGACCTAACCTAAAATACCGGTGCACATTGAATAATAAACTGTGTTTAATTGTGCAGATGACAAAGGAAATTTGTAATTACAAATAAACCCGATTTCAATTTGTTATTTGAATTTTGCATAAAATATAATTAATTGTTCTTTATCAAAGTTTACACACAAACTTTGAATAATTACCCATACATTGGCATATGTGTAATATATTATAATAATCCCATATATAGCCAATATTTTGACATATTACGTACTGTTAGTTCAGTTTCCATTCGTGGCGCTAGGAGCGACTTGAACAAAGGCGCGCTCAATATATTTCTGTTTCTATAACGCGGGAAAATCAAAAACTGCTAATTCTCGATTTCTACTAAAAAGACAATAGAATAAAAAACTAAAATTTACCATTTAAAAAAAAAATAAAATATTAATGATAATGCTTTCATCAATATCATTTACAATGAATATAAAGGCGAGAATTCAATTAATTAATATAAATTAGTAATTACATGGATGGATGTCACTCGTAACTCGTTGCGTCATAATCATTATATCAAAATTATCGACACATCGATATATATCGTCCATCCCTTAAGTATTTCAGGGTTGTTTAGAGCTAATCTAAGTTGGTGTGAGTTAAATATTATAAACAAAACATTGTTATACATCCTTCTTTGAAATGTTAATATTTATTTTTTTATTTCTTACAATTATTAAAACATATTAAAATTTTTTCGATTTTTAGGTTAAGTCAAGGGATATCGTTACCATTTTACAATCGTGAATTATATTAAATAATTATTAACATCGTGGCATACACGTTCATGTAATTATTAATTAATATAAATGGCTAAATCGCGGGAATATCTTAATTATGAAAATAAAATTATTTTGGCACCGATGGTACGTGTTGGAACTCTACCCATGCGACTTCTAGCACTGGACTACGGTGCTGATATTGTGTACACAGAAGAGTTAATTGACTTCAAATTACTTCGTGCAATTCGTCGGGAAAATGGTAGAAATATATTATATTAAGTAATAACAAATGATATTTATTCACATATTTAACAATATTCATTAAATATATTTATAAATTGTTGTTATAATGTAAGAATATTAATTTTACAGATGTTTTGGGAACAATTGATTACATTGATCGAACAGATGGAACTGTAATTTTTCGAACATGTTCACGAGAGAAAAATCGTGTTGTATTACAACTTGGTACGTGTGATCCAACACGTGCATTAAAAATTGCCCAATTGGTTGAAGAAGATGTGGCAGCAATTGATATAAACATGGGTTGTCCAAAAAAGTTCTCTCTCGATGGTGGTATGGGCGCTGCACTTTTAAACAATGTTGAAAAAGCTAAAGCCATATTAAAAACGTTGGTTGAAGGTATCAGCATTCCAGTAACATGTAAAATTCGTGTTTTTGATGATGTTCAAAAGACAATTGAGCTCTGTGAGGTGAATGAATTTATCAATCGATCATTATTTTTAATTTCATTGTTCTTTTTTTAATTTTTCATTAGAACTTGAAGGATTAATACTCATTGTTATCATTTGTTTTCTATGTTATGTAAAAAAAGACTCTCGTATCAACTGGTATATCAGCCATCGCTATCCACGGACGAACAATAAATGAAAGACCACAGCACACAAATAGAAATGAAACAATTCGCACTATTGCTAAACAATTAAAAATACCTGTGATAGCAAGTGGTGGATCAAAGGACATTGAAAAATATTCAGATATAGCAAAATTTAAAAAAGAAACTGGATGCAATAGTGTTATGCTTGCACGATGTGCAGAATGGAATTGTTCAATATTTTCTAAAAATGGACTTTTACCAATAGACGACGTGATTAAGTCATATTTAAAATACGCCGTAGATTATGATAATTCACCATCAAATACAAAATATTGTGTGCAGAATATTATTCGAGAATTGCAAGAGACACCATTGGGAAAGAAGTTCTTGAGTTCACAAACTTTAGAACAAATTTGGTAAATATTCAGTCAATAATTGTAGTAATAATTTGTTGATTATTTATTATTTATATTCTATTGAAGAGGTTTTTTCCTTTTGTTTATAGTGAATTGTGGGATATGGATGAATATTGTAGAATTAAATTAAAAGAATATTATGAAAAAGGCCTTCAGGGTCGGTTTCACGTAACACCAGCATCAAGACTAGATAAAGAATCTGATAAAAATTCACTTAAACGTAAACATGAAGACGATGATGATATGACAGTAATGCGGTGCGCATTTCTTCGAGGTCGATACACTTCTGACATTGATTTACCCAAAACTCGATTATCAAAATGGCTTCGGGATAATGGAAAAAATGAAATAATACCAATTTATAATACATGGTATGAGGATAAACTTTTTCGTTCTGTTGTTACAGTGGATGGTAAAAAATATAGTTCAACATATTGGTAAGAATTATTGATTAATAATATAATAATTTATAAATTTATATTTATTACAAATAAATTGATATTATTTTGAAAATATTTTTATTATAGTTTTTATTTTATATATATTACAGGGAAAAAAATAAAAAAAGAGCAGAGCAAGGTGCAGCGTTAGTTTGTCTCTGTGCATTGGGAGTAATTGATGAAGAAACATTAACAAAAGGTGGATGTTTACTTCGATGATTGTTCTATTATTTTTCACAGATTGTACGTATTCAAATGCAAAAAAAAAAATAATAAAATTCACATAAATTAATTAAGTCACAATGGAAATTAAATTTTCCCATTCATAATATGAGTATATTTCAAGTTATATTTTTTATCAAATATCTGGGTTATGTGAATTGTTCGAATTGATTGTTGAACCAAAAAAAAAGAACATTTATTTCTTATAAAAACAGTTTTTATTATCAGATAGTCAATATATATGTATATATGTATATATATATGAATAGAGCTCATGTGCTAATTTGACAACGGTACTCCGTATAGATTTCCGATCATTCTTATCATTATTGATATCGAAATGATAACGAAAATCCAAATTATAGATACGCATGACCAAAATCATCGGACTTGAGAGTGGTCAACATAATAAAAATAATATTTTAGTATTGGATATAAAGAGTTACAATCAACATTATTATTTTATCATCCACTAATGGATATTAATAGTGATGAAAGACAACGTAAAATTAGTTATCTCGCAGAATTTGATGAATTTGATCAAAGTGCAAGTGAAAATGAAAATGAAAATACAGAGTACGTTTGGGATTATTAAAATAAATAGATAATTGTTAAATAAATTTTGATGAATAAAATTAAACGATATTTATTTCAGAGAACAAGATGAAATTTATGGCTGGGATTTATTCCGTTCATTTCCAACAAAATCCAAAACTGGATCAGCTACTGATAATACATTTTACGAACGTATTCTTCAAATGGTTAAGAGTTTTACATATTTAATTTTATTTACAATGATTCTTGGTGGCAACATTGTATCTAAATGTACGATTCTATTAATGACATCACAAATTGGTCGCAAAGAGCCATTGTCTTATTGTGGATACAATGAACCAGGTGAGATTAATTAGATGCGATATACAATAAATATGATAAAAATTATCACATGATCTAAATGACAAATATTATAATTTTTTATACATATATTTGCAATGTAGAAGAAAGACCAGGGGAACGAAAATTGGTGGCAATTATTCCGGAAGAAGGTCGTCTCACATGGTACTGGTGTATTGTAATTGCTTTTTGCATTCCTGAATTAATTTCATTTATGAACTCAATTCATTATTATTTATTCAAAAAAAGAAAATATCCAGCTGTTTTTGATATATTTTTTAATTGTCTTATCGATGGAGTTCATGTATCAGCCCTAGCAATTTTATTTCTTATCGTTATACCGGAATACAATTCTATTCAAGCTGTGACAATCGTCAGTTCCATGTGCTTTATACCAACGTTGCTCAGTAAGTAAATGAATCAATGAATTAATTGTTGATGCAATTATTGTAACAGCATTATTTATTTTATACATTAATTAATCGTGATATAATAATTATTACCGTAGGTCTTCTATCAAGAAATAGACAACAAGGATCGTTTGTCAAATTTATTTTCATGATTTTTGGTGATGTAACAATATTAATCATTCAAATTGGAATTATTTTGACCTTTTCATTATTGAGCAGTGATATTGACATTAAAGCACGATGGTTATTGCCATTTACTTTGATATTATCCTCTTGTCGATGGTGGTCCAATTATATTTCGCCCAAATGTCAAATAAGTAAATACAATAATTACTACAGATAAAAGAAATAAAAGAAAATCAAATATGAAAGAAAAAAATTTTTTTTTTACTTGTAGAATTCATTCAATTTTTGTGGCAAACAAAGGAAAGATTTGAATCATCACGTGGAATCTTGCAGGGAATAAGTGCAATTTGGCGGATGCTAATATTTTTTGTCATGTCAATTATCATCATGAATTGGCAAGAAATTGAAATTTATAAATATTTCTACAGTTTTCCTGGAGTAATTACATATAATGTCACGTTGAATGAAATAAAAAATGATTCAGATAAAATTTCTGAACAAAAACCCGTTGGGGTTTTTACGATAAATTCAGTAACGCTTTTTATTATTTTGTTAATTAACGGAGCAGCATCATTTTTGTCATATTCAGCTAGTGAGTTAATTTGTTTAATTAAATTTAAAAAACTATTTGAATTATTTATAAAAATTAGAACACATGCAATAGTATAACAAATAATATTTATTTTGTTTATACTTCACAGGTAAATTTTCCAGTCAAACATTAATGCAACGTTTTGGATTTGCTTTACCGAGCATTTTAACATTGCCAATAACTTTAGTTGTAATTTTTTCCCTGAGCTTTTTACGTTGGGAAAATGTTTGTGCCTTGCATAAAATCATGCCGGATTATATTTTTTTCAATTCACCACAAAACTTTTCCAGTATTTGGTCAGAATGGCAATATTGGATTTGGTTTCTTCAATTATTATCGTGCACATGGGCAACAGTTCATATATGGATGCCACGTTATGAACGATTGGCAACTGCAGATAGAATTTTTGCTGTTCCATCATATGATTCTCTCATTGTTGATCAGTCACTTATGTTAAATAGACGAAAATATACAGTAATAGATGACACATCAGACATGGAGGTATATTTTTTAAAATTATTTATAACTATTTTATGAAGAATATTGAAGAAAAAAACATTTTTATCAACAGAATTTTGGCAGAAAAAATATAAAAAATTATTCTGATCGTATTTCTGAAAATTCATCAACTGAAACAAAACCCAGTGATCGTGTAACAAAAGTTTACGCGTGTGCAACAATGTGGCATGAATTAGAAGCCGAAATGGAATTATTTATTAATAGTATTTTGAGATTAGATCTTCATCAATCAGCAATGCGATTTACACAAAAGCGTTATAATATTCAAATTGATGATTACTTCGAACTTGAGAGTAAGTATTTTCAATAATAAATTTATTAAATTTGAATTATTATCAAAAATTATTGGATTTTAATTTAATTATTTACATAATTCATAAGCACATATATTCTTCGATGATGCATTTCAATGTATGCACGGCTGCGAGGACAATTGTGATCATGATGAAAATGAAACACACGTAAATGATTATGTAAAATCATTAATTGAAACGATGAAATCATCAGTAGAACGTATGGGTATGTTGCCAACACCTCCCGTGAAATATCCAGCGCCTTATGGTGGTAGACTCGAGTGGTTACTGCCAGGACAAACTCATTTAATTGTTCATCTTAAAGATAAAAACAAAATACGTCACAGAAAACGATGGAGCCAGGTAAATAAATTTGAATTCTTCAAAAGTATAAAACTATAAATACATTTAATTATTCTATTTTATTTATATTGTTTCTAACAAATTTAATTCATTCATTTTAGGTGATGTACATGTATTATCTTCTTGGATATCGCTTGATTGATCAGCCAATTCACATAAATCGTAAAGCGACAATCGCTGAAAATACTTATATTCTCACGTTGGATGGCGACATTGATTTTAGACCAACAGCAGTTAAAGTTTTATTACATTTAATGAAAAGGGATAAAGAATTAGGAGCTGCTTGTGGTCGCATTCATCCAATTGGGACTGGACCAATGGTATGGTTTCAAAAGTTTGAGTATGCAATTGGTCATTGGCTACAGAAATCAACTGAGCACACAATTGGGAGTGTACTTTGTAGTCCCGGTTGTTTTTCATTATTTCGTGCTAAAGCTCTTATGGAAGATAATGTTATGCGAAAATATGCAACACGATCAACTGATGCACGGCATTATATTCAATATGATCAAGGTGAAGATCGATGGTTGTGTACATTAATTTTACAATCGGGATATCGCGTTGAATATTCAGCAGCAAGTGATTCATATACACATGCACCAGAGACATTTAATGAATTTTACAATCAACGTCGCCGATGGATCCCCTCAACAATTGCTAACATATTTGATTTACTTAATTCATCTAAGGAAACGAGAAAAGTTAATGAAAATATTTCTTGGTTATATGTGGCTTATCAATGGGCATTAATGGGTATAAAATTTATTGAGTTTGATTTTTATTTAAAATTTTTAACTTGAAATAAAAATTTATTAAATGTTACTAAAAAATAATTTGAAATTTTAGGCAGTACTATTCTCGGGCCTGGAACAATATTTCTTATGTTAGTTGGTGCACTTGTTGCTGCGTTTCGAATTGATAATTGGACAAGTTTATATTATAACATCATTCCAATAACAATATTTGTAATTGTATGCTTTGTTTGTAAAGCGAAAACACAATTAATTGTGGCTGCTATTATTTCGGCATTCTATGGTCTTGTAATGATTGTTGTTCTCGTTGGGATAATGATACAAATTGCAGAAGATGGATGGGTTGCACCAAGTACCATTTTATTTTTTGTTGTTGCCAGTCAAATAGTAATTGCTGGTTTACTTCATCCCCAAGAATGGTCTTGTCTTCTCTGTGGTATTATTTACTATGTAACAGTACCATCAATGTACATGTTACTTATTATTTATTCTATTTTTAATGTTCATGATGTAACATGGGGCACAAGAGAATCAAGAATTCCACTTACACAAAAAATTGGATTTGAAATAAGTGAAGATGAATTAACAAAGCCATCAAATGATGCTAACATTATTAATACTAAGGGATCTATTGATTTTTCCTTAGCTGGATTATTTCGATGCATGTTATGCACACAAAATCAACAATCTGATGAAATGAACAAACTCGAGATAATTGCCAAATCATTAAATCAAATTTCATCACGTTTAAATGCATTGGAAGAAAATTCTGAAATTAAAAAAAATGAATTAGCTGATGATTATAATGAGCAGGAATTAGCTAAACAATTTACAGAAATGAATAATGATGAAGAGTATAATAAAACGTGTGATGATGACTTGGATATTAATTCGAATGCTTCATGTGCATCAATACATGAAGAAGTTAATAATACAAAATCGGATAATTTTCTTGTAAATCCACATTGGATTCAAGATCCAGAGATTCGTAAAGGGGGAATTGAATTTCTTTCTCGTGAAGAGGAAATATTTTGGAACCGTTTAATTAAAAAATATCTTTATCCATTGGATATGGATAAAAAAAAAATTGAAAAAATGGAAGATGCATTGAAAAAATTACGCAATGAAAATATATTTAAATTTTTCATGTTGAATGCATTGTTTGTGCTTACAGTATTATTAATGCAACTCAATAAAGAGACATTACATCTTGAATGGCCACTAGGTACTTTATATAATATCACGTATCGTTCGGATGTGATGGAGGTAATTTTATTTTTATTATATTCTTATATTTTGATAAGTTTATCACGATAATATCTTGTGATATTGTTATTAAAATATTTTTTCTAGGTGCATCTCGCAAAGGATTATTTACAACTTGAGCCAATTGGATGTCTTTTTATCGGTGGATTTCTTGCGATTCTTTTTGTTCAATTTATTGCAATGCTCTTTCATCGATACAATACTTTTCTTCATTTGCTGTCCAACACACATTTGAAATTTAATTGCTGTACAAAAGTTTGTATAAATATCTCTAGTCACTTCCCTCATTTATTTTTATCGCGATGAAAAAAAAAAAATTCTCTTTATAGAAAATTCACTTCTATTTCTTTTTAGACAAAGGATGTACCGGAAGACAAAGTACTGGAAACTCATGTGAAAGATATTGTCGATGGTTTACAAAGACTTGCAGAAGAAAATGGAATTGCAGATTATAAACAAGTTCAATTAAGTAGATTTACATCTCCCAAAAAACGACAAACCATCCATACGTTAATTGAAAACCATGATAAAAAAATACGAGCACCAACTAATTTTCATACGGTATTTCGTCAAAATCTCTCCAATAATCCAGGTGAGCAATTTCACTAATTAAAATACAAAAAATTTTTTATTACAAAATTAAAATTAATTCAAATTTATTTTAGATAATTCTCGTCTTACCTCGACTGGAATGTCACAAAATTTAATCAAAGCACTTAATCGAAGACGAACAACATTAATAGCCAAACAAAATGATACACTGCAGCAAGAAAAAGATACCACAGCTATTCAAAAAAATGGCAATAATAGTAAAAGTTGTGATAACGACAAACTTTACACATATCATAATAGAGCTTTCATTGATGACGATAATGATGACGTCAAAAACGGTATTTTATCACGTCGTCACAGCCAAGTTAAATTTTCTGATGTAAATGAAAATGTATAATATTTTTCAACTAATAAATACTATTTTTTTTTCTTTTTAAGAAACTAATAATTGTTTCTTGTATTTCGCGCCTTTTTGAAAGTGCTGCCATCCTCCTTTATTGTAGTAGTAACATAACCCTCTTTGAATATGACAATTTTATTTAATTAAATCCCCACTTTTTTTTCCATCTCTTTAAACGATTGTCATTATTATCCTCCATATGGAATTTTAAACAAATTAATTTATTTTATACATTCTCAATCAATATCCGTCTGTAATTATTGAGAGTAAACTGCAAAAATGCCGCCAAAAGTTAGAATTTCATCTACAATGATAAATGTAAATTAAATATCTTTTTATTGTTTTTTAATTTATCTATTTATTATTTAGCCTAAAAAATCAACATTAAATTAATAAAAATAACATAATAAATTGTTTAATAATATTAAAAAATTATGTATTCTAAATGTATCAATTAAAAATATAAATTTAATAATTTATATTAATTTAAAATGTATTTTTATTTTTATTGAATAGAAATTAAAAGATTTAACATCAAACAATACTGGAAGACTTTTTGGTGTTATGAGTGATAATTCATTGACTGTATTAAGTTTTGCATTAAATCCATCACCAGATGATGAAGATGTAATTAAACCAACAGAATTACAGCTCAATATGCCAGCAGAAATTGATTTATGTGGAATATTATGCGTTGGAGAATGCCAAGAAGACATTCCAAATGCCTTCAAAGTATGAATTTGTTTGTTAAAATAATTTACAATTTTTTTAAATACCATATTGATGATTATTATTTTAATAAATTGTTTTTCCTCAGGATATTGACATCACTGATAATCCATTATTGATTAAATATTCATTAGAAAATAATCATGTATTACCTTATTATTATATCCATGAAAAATTAATGCCTGCACCAGAATTGGAGATCATAAGTGAAGCTGAAATCTGGCAAAGATTTTCGTATATTCGATTGAGAACAAGTTTGCCGATGGTAACACAAAAATGCGAATTGACTGAAGCATTTCAAACAACAAGAAAAAATGTAAACAAATTCATTACTATCGAATAATTTTTTATTTTTTATTTCCATGTATAATGTAATTTATTTTATTTTTATTGGATTATTTAGATTGCTTCTGGTAGTGTTGGATTTCATTTTCCTGATAGTGATGTATTTCTCCTGGGTAATGATAGTGAATCGCGAGAAATTTCAACAAGAGAACTAGCTAATAAATCATTTAAAAATATCCCAGGATATATTGTAAGTAATTAATTGATATTATTCTTCGTGATATTGATAAGTAAAGAAAATATATTTAATTTAATTTTTTTAATGGTCAAAAATTATTGTTATTCATATAGGATGTTATAGACGTGACAATGTTTATGCGTATGACAAATGAATTATCGAGAGAGAGTGAATTAAAATATGCTCCAGTATTGCAACAAATAAAACGACCATTTGAGAGTTTGCAGTTTGATTTGAATGTTGATACGCTGTCATTAGTGGGAAATAATTTAACAGCAACACAACTTTATTCGATTTTAGTTGAGGCCGTTTGTCGTTCACTCAGACTTTTAGAAAGATCATTGATGCAACAATTGGACAATGATTTACTTAATCTTCCTGAAATAATGCATTTTAAACCAAAATCTTTTGTTCATTTTATTACAATTCCTTATCCTACAGGAATATCATCTGAAGATATGAGTAAGTATAAGAAATAATCCTAGATGAGTTGAATAATTTTATAATATATTTTAATATTATTAACTCAATTACAGAACGATACAGGAAAAAATTACACAAATTATTGGCATTTGATTTGTCAAGACCATGTTTTAAACGAGGAAACGCAGTAAAATTCGCACGAGATTATAAACCCAATGATCTAATTTTACAACCACACAAAGCAATCAAATCAACTCTAGGTATTACAATTATATATTTTACTACTTTGATTATCTCTTGAAGATTATATTCAATTCCTCGAAACACTTTGATGTTGTAGATTAATTTAATTTACAATAATAAAATATTGAAATGAAACAAACGAATAATTTTTACAGCTGGACAAACTCATATTAGCATTGTCGATGGACTTTATGCTTATCATCACTATCAACAGGATAGTTTTAATGACAGCGGTTGGGGCTGTGCTTATCGATCATTGCAAACAATATTCTCGTGGTTTAGATTACAAGGCTACACAGATCAACCAATTCCAACACATAGAACAATTCAAAAATGTTTGGTTGATATTGGTGATAAACCACCAAATTTTATTGGCTCCAATCAATGGATTGGTTCAACGGAGGTTGGTTTTGTCCTTGAGACTTTGTTAGGTATTACTGTTAGAGTATTGTGTGCGGCAACGGGTAATAAAATGACAGATTTAAATTGGAATCTTAAAGAACATTTTGATACACAGGGAATTCCTGTAATGATTGGTAATTATTCATTCGTATTTAATAATTGTTATAATATTTTTCTCGATATTATTTGTGTTTGATTTTATTAATGTTTTATTTAGGTGGTGGAGTTTTAGCTCATACAATACTTGGTATAAGATATAATGAAAATACTAAGGAAACACAATGGCTAATATTAGATCCACATTATGAGGGAACAGAAAATTTATCGACAATTGTTAATAGAGGATGGTGTGGATGGAAAAATGAAGATTTCTGGAAAAAAGATGCATTTTATAATATGTGTTTGCCACAAAAGCCCAGTTGTTTTTGATAACTTGATTCTGAATTTTGGTTATTCTATTATTTTTATAATACATAATTTAATTAGTTTTGTTTATAATTTGGATAGATTTAATAATATATGTATTGTAAAAATTTTGGAAATACAAGACAAATTTTATTCTTTTTCTAAATAATAATTGCAATATGGATTTAATAAATATTTTCATGCATAATTAATTATGTTAAATCAGAAATTTATTTTCAGAAAATGTGACAGGATATTATTTCAATACAAACACATTTTTAAATAAGATTTTCTATTATGCTTGATGTTTTGTCTAAAAAATAATTAAAATTCTAAAGTATTGTATAATATTTTACATTCCACCAGCTGATTTTTGGAGTAATTGAGCGAATCTATTTGTTATTAATAATGAAACATCAATAAATCTATCAACACAGTTATTTAAACATGTCTCTGTCTTTCCATCTAATTTCGTACCAGGTTTATCCACACATTTCTCCCAACAAAAGTCATTAAATTCATGAATCTGCAATTAGAAATATTTAATTACCAATTTAATATGAATAATAATAAAAATTTATTCAAATAATTGTTTCTTGATTAAACCAAGAAGAATCACTTACTTGTGCAGTAAATTGTGCTTTTTGTTTTTCTACCATTAGAAAATTTTCTAAATCAGGATCAACCGATCCTGATTTAGGTTTTGGTGCTTCATCAAAATTACTAGAAGTACTGCTGAATAAATCCGACATGGTTATATTTGAATAATCTCTGAAATTTTAATAAAAATATCAATTATGATGCAATTAACCTATAAATTTTGTATGTCCTCTTACGAAAATTCGACCAAACATAAAAGTTGATGACTATTGTAATTATTTAATATTTCATAATGAATATTTAGTTTTATTATAGAATTATTATAGAAACCTTTTGGAATTTGAAATAATGAAATTAAATAGATGGCAATTTTTTCCTTTTTATCTAGCTCAATGGTCTTGAAGTGCTCAATGTACTTGCATTTGTTCCAGAATCCAGGCTCTTATTCAATTTCAGTACATGTACTTTTGAACCACATGTATAAATGCAAATCAATCTGTACATAACCTCACTTTCGGCTCCGCCTCTCGGAATACGGATATCAATACAAAAAATAATCTTGAAAAGTACTGAAAATTATTGTCCATATAATATATTGTTAACTTTGTGGATAAAATAAAAAAATAATAAACAAATGAAAGAAATAATTATATCTTGTTGTGAGAGATAATTAATAAATAAAGCTCTTGCGCTAGATAAGTAAAAATAATTATTCTACAAATAAAATAATATTTTTTCAAAGTACCATATTTTATTTTTCATTCATTTTTTCTCACAGAGATCAGATGGACGAAAATTATTTGAAGCCAGAAAATTAAAACTTAATTTTAGATCAAATTGGGGATGCTATATGGCATCATTGGGACAAACAAAGTATTAATTACTAAAGATAAAATTACATCAACAATTAACGAAAGATAAAATTAGGGAAATGGAATGCAGCAATTGACTAAAATTATCCTCGATAATGTAGATAAATGTTAATTTTAATAATAAAAACGAAAAAATTCTGCCTACCGATTAATACAATTTTTTAATTTCATGATTCATAATTCTCTTTTTTTAGTTCTGAGTGTTTGCGAAAAAGAAACAACGGGTATAGTATCAACAGCAAATTTAATTTAATTCCGAATAAAATATTATGCATAATATATAAATGATTGGTAATAATAAATAATAATAATAATAATAATACGATAAAACAAATTGGATGTTTGTTTAGTTATGATACTGTATTTTTTCACAATATTTTCGCAAAATCACGATATTTTAATTAATTTTTAATAAAATATTTATAATTATTTTTTTTCTTTATTTTCAACAGCTTAAAAAGCTTCATTTTTTATTAAAAATTTTTCTTTCCTTATATTGAAAAACTTAAAATTTATTATACTTCAATTATTATTTTTTTCTTTAGGGAATTAATGTGAGAAAAATGAGCAACTCGAATTAATTCCTATACATAGTGTTACGTTGTGTCATTGCTCAATCCATTTTTTTGATCCAATTTATTTGCATTTGTCTTCACGGTATAAATAAAAAAGCTCAATGCTTCTTTCTCAGCTACTGGAATCGTCTTGAAGTGTTTCATGAGAGTCTATAGAAAAAAAAAGAATAATTAAAAAGATAAATTTCTATTAAAAAACATAAAGAAACATATGAATTTTCCTTATTTTATAAAGTAAAAATATCATAACAAAATATGTATTAATATTTACATCTGCTAATTGAGCTTTATTTAAACCAGGTCTTGTGGAGACTTTGTAATGTCTTTTATATCTTCTTAAAGTACCAACTTGCAATTGAAAGAGATCAACTTCCGGAAGATCATTATCAGTTTCACCCGAATCATCCTCAGAATCTTTTCGCCTTCTTTGCTGCTGTTTTGATCTTGCACATTGTATAACTTGTTTGTGATAATCACAAATATAAATATGTCTCGCCTGAAAATTTGATAAATTAATTATATTAAAAATAAATAATCCACATTCACAATATTATAAAAAAATTTATAAATTTATAATTTTTACCGTTTGATCCAAATTGAGTTTCAAACGTCTTTGAGTAACTGTTTTTTGTATTCGTTTACTATACGATGCATTTCCTGCTGCTCTTGCACATCTTTCACCTTCATCAACAAGACAACAAATCTGATCTGTTGCACCCCTAGAGTCTTCCTCACCAGTACTAAATCCGTTCATTATTTTTTTTTTTTATTTCTACCAAAATGAACCAAAAACAAAATAACCTAATCCAAACTCTGCACTATGTATTTTAATATTATTATCATCAATTCTTTCACTCAATTAAATATTCATTATACACTTTCGTTGTAAATTATATTTAACGTTTTAACTTTAAACAAAAAGTTTTGTATTTCATTATTATTCCCAAGTGTTCCATACATACATATTGCAAGTCTTCAAAACACACAAAATATTATTCCATCCCTCATCAGCTGATATTAATAGACATAAACGAAAAGCAATACTAAACAAAATTAATTAGAAAAATAATAATTCACAATTTTTCTTTTACAAATATCACTTTGATATAAATATATGTATATGAAGAGTTAATAAAATTATGTGATTTACATATTGATCAAGTTTGAATTTTTTTTTTCCAATGAAAAATTCGGCGAAATTATTTTGACAGATCGTTGATGCGACGAGACGAAAGGGGATCCCAAAAAATGCGTATGAGATGTGTATTTTACTTATAAAAAACTTGAATGAGCTATAAAATTATATTGATATCTAATCATAACGTTAATTAAATTGTAGATACTGTCTCACAATGAAATTGTAAGAAAAAAATTTACGCGTGTATGTAAGAAGTATTAAAATATTATATGGTTCACGGATCTTGTTAGTTGTTTCTACACAGTGAAGTAAAATACCACCTATAATAAGTGAAATTCCGGCTTTGCGGCGTAGGATATTACGTATCTTGTTAATATTTCCCTTTCTCTCTTACTCTTATTCGTTTTGTGTTTGAAACAGAGTTGACAACACAAAGAAATTATAATTAATGTATACGAATGGAAATGAAGGTTATCTTTATTTGTGATTGGTCGATAGAGTTGCCCTGTTGAAAATTCATCCAATCGAAAAGATTGTTTCATGTTAGCGAACTTTTAAAATGAATTATTTACGTATAAATATTGTAAACAAAAAATTTATTTGAAATATGATATGATATTGAATTTTTATTGTATATTTATTCATGTGATTGGTGGATGAATAAAAATAAATACAAAGTAACCTACAAAAATTATGTCATGTGTATGAATATAAAAACGTAATTTTATATATTAAATTAAAATTAATAAAATGTATTTTTATATTTAATCAAGTGGCAAATTATATATTTTCTATATAATTTTATTTCTTTTCATGCACAATGTTGAATACAAAGTGTAATAATTATATCAACAGTCAGCAATTATTATTTTATTCTTGTGGTTTCGTATTAACATTCATTTGCGTTTCTACACACGTATGCATATGTGTAACCACATAAAATCAGAGTTATGATAGATTAATGTATGTGAAACATATGCATGTATTATTTTCCAAAGTATTTTTGAAATGTTGGCATTACTTGGTACACATCTGTTCTCTCTTTTTCCCTCTCACACTACTCTTGCTTGTGCCAACTAGCGCCATCTTAAACTCAGTCCCATGACAGCAGACCGTAGTTTTTAGATAAAAAGTCTACACATTTATCACGAAAATTGTATTAAAACAATAAATAAAAATTAAAAACTAACCTAAAATATGTAGAATAATACAAAACTTAAATAAATCTACAAAATAATAAAAGCATTAAAAAAACTTTGATAAAAATTATGTATCAAAAATATTTCCCGCGTTATTTTGTAGCACCAGTAACGAGATAGCGCGCGCGTGGTGGGGGCACTACAGTCGTATGAAAAGAAACGTATGAAAAGGTAAAAGGTAAACGGTGATTGGCTTAGTTTTTGCGGCTTATCTGAAATAAACCAATAGGAAAACGTTGTGTTTCTGTACTGTCGTTGTATGCCGCATAAGTGGCGTGGGGCCTAGCGATATTCGAAGCCCAAGAGAATCCTTTTAGCTGTAGAGCCAACTGTCCAGGTAAGGAAAAAATCGTATATATTTGCCTGAAAAGTCGCATGACACGACGTTGAATAAACGCGAGAGAGTTAATCAATATTATTTGTATCATACAAACGATATTTTATCACGTTAACGCGAGTGTAATAACGAGGTGAAACGATTTTGTGTTAGACATTGCTCTCCGGGCTAACGACGTATCCGTGCGTATAGAGAGAGAGCTGTGGCTGCCCCAACGTTTTATTTCAACACATCGACTCGTCAGCGGACAAATGGCTGCCGTAATATAATGCAATAATATTATTATATAGTGTTTTTAATATCTTAAAAATTTAGCAATATGTTTATTTTATTATTGTGCAAGTGACAATGAGCATAAGTAGATAAATATAGTACAAAAAAAATTCGTTGGCAAAATGTCGCTCGATTATTCGAGCGTCCATTCGAGACTCCATTACGTGCTTCCATCAAGGCATATAGCCTGTGTCCCTATTGCTTTCCATGTATTGGACAAATTTAAAAGCATACGGTCAATAATACACGTACACTATTCACTCTTTCAATACATACAATTGTTTTTCATATTCAATTATTCCAAATAACTGTTATTATATCGTCTAACATCAATGACCTCCAAGTATTAATAAAAAATATGGCATTATTGCGTGTGATTTTTTTTCATCGAGACACGAGCTAATTAATTATTTTTATATTTATTTATTTTACATTTTCATTATATCTTCAATGCATTTCCCGCCTTCTCTTTATCGGTTGTCAAAAAAGTCTTTTACTCTTTAAAATATTATCAGACTTTTTATTCATATCAATAATATATATTATTTTCATAATATATATCTATGTATATGTATATGTATTTTTTATTTCTTCAAGTTTTTGGGATGAAAAGTGGTGGGGTGAAAGAGGACATTGTAAAATAAAATTACGAAAAATATTTATCGGGCGGGGGATGCTGACAAAATAAGTGTGTGAATGTCTCTTCGTTTTTTGGTGTGTTTACACGTAAGCGTCATCTCCAATCTTCGTTTGTACGCCATTTTTGCTTGTTTGTGACTTGTCGTTCTTTCTCTCTTTTACCCCCCCCCTCTTTCTCCCTTCCTCTTCGTTAATATCACTCTATCTCTTTTTTACTCTCTTGTGCGTTTGTCTTTCTTCGTCTTTATATGTTGGAGGCATCATTTCAAGTAAAACTGTCCGCCACGCATATTCACATGTAATGTTTTATGAAAGAAAAAAAAAAAATTATAAAGATAAATTCTCGTATGTGAACGAAAAAAAGAAACCAAATACATAAAGCAAATATATATATAAATATATATATTTATATTTGAAAAAAAAAATAAATAAAAACAGAAGCCAAAAATTCCCGGGGACTGTGTAGAAGTTTTACAGGGCGGATTTTTCGGTGCTTTGGGGGCGGCGTTTTTTTTTTTTTTATTTTTCATGACGTAGTCGCGAGAGCGAGAGAGACAGAACGAGTGAGAGAGAAAAGGAGGGAGGATACAAGAGGTCGGCGCAGGGAATATACAGTCGGAAAGCAGAGGGAATTACGTTCGTGTGTGTGTGTCTCTGCGCGCGTCAAGACGGCGAATTTTGCCCGTGGCATTTCATTATCTCATCTCGATTAAATTGTATTTGTATTAATAAATAATTATTATTTTGTGTTTTACAGTAATTTGTATAATATCGTTATATAAAAGTGCGTGGTTTGCACTTTGAATTATTTTTTTATTGTATCGTGTTTGCATATGTGTGTTTGTGTATTAACACACAGAAATGTTTCGAGTGACAGAGGTAATGAAAATTCATTTTATATATTGTGACATTTTGCCAACGGATTTATGTATATGTACATGTATATATTTATATATGTGTATGTTAATGTTTATTGAGATATATATATATATATATATTTATTTATGTTTTTTTTTTATTTTTTTTTTGTTTTGGGTGGGTTGCCTCTTTCCACGAAATTTTTGGGTCGATGATGTCCTGGAAAGTCGATGTTTTTGTAGTGGAATGTATTTATTGGAGTGGGGGAAAAGCAAATATGGCGTCCAAACGCCTATGCATAGCGTTTGCGCGCCAAAATTTCAAAATGCATTTTTTTTTTTTTTTTTT
>JAQQBS010001424.1:5517097-5540848 GCA_030347275.1 Microctonus aethiopoides
AAAAAAAAAAACTCTTAACGGAGAAAAAGATGAAAGGAAGCAGCAGAGCCACACCAGCAAAAAAATTTAACAACATAAAAAAAAAAAGTTATGTTAGAAAGACATTTGGAAAAAAAAATACAATAAATAAATTATAATTGTAATGCTCAGTTAGAGACAATTTTAGTTAATTTGTTTAATTTTCGTTTTTCAATTTATTTTCTTGCCATTATATCACAAAAATTATGAACAATAAACAATTTTCTTTCAATTTTTCTTCGTTAAACTTATTCTTAATTTACAAAAGCGGAAAAAAATGGTTCCATGGTATTTTTAATTTAAAAAAAAAAAAAGAAAACAAACTACAGATCGATTAGAACATCATATAACATTAAACAAAAACAGAAACAGTTAAATTATCATTCTGAAAAAATAAACAAAAAAAAAACAAAAAAAAAACAAAAAAAAAACAAAAAATATAAAAAAAAAACAAAAAAAAATATTAAATGATTATAATAATGAAATCGAGCGTGTCACAACTTACACATGTGCCGAGGCGGTTAATCGTGGAACTATTGACACTTTTCATTAAAGGAAATGACTGCGTACAAAAAGAAAATGATGGACGGGCCGGGAGTGGGAGCGCCTGCAAACGCGATTAAGAACGAGAGTGAGGAGGACATAGAAGAGGATGATGCTGACGATGATGATGAGTAGCGTGGAGAAAATGCGTCTTAAAATTCAGAACAAAGAATTTAAATAATCATTAAATAATTAATTATTTGAGAGGGAAAAGAAAGAAAAAAAATGAAAATAATGAGAATAAAACTTAACTAAGAATTTTTTTTTTTTTTTTTGCAATTTAAGCGAGCGTGTGAAAAAATAAAATAAAAAAAAATTGGTTTCTTTATTTTTAATTTGTTCTTCGTTCACTTTACCACAATTATGCTGTTTATAAACCACCTCAGATTTATTTGATTAAGAAATTTGGAATATAATTTAATAATATAAGATAATGAACCAACAAATACACAAATGGTTAATTTTCCTAATCCCTCATCATTTTCCAAGAATGAAAAATGTGAATGAACAAGAAATTAACAATTATTAAGTAATTAAATTAATTATTAAAGATAAAAATTATACACAAAAAAAAAAAAATTATGCAGCAAATGTGAACGTGACTCATCTACTGTACATACCATTTACCTTAGAGTGAGCGTACTTACACTCATACACGCAAACATACACGCACACACATGCATTCATACATGAAACAAATCAAACAACAAACATTGCATATTGGGTTGACAAACCAAAAATCAATATTCTCATTATTTCGTAATTTTCATTTCATTATAACCACTATTTTTTAATCAACTTTATTTTTCTTTACAATTACACCGGTGTAATTTTATTTTATTATTTTTTTTTCCACCACAGACACATCCAAACACATACACTCCTTTTTTTTTCCCTATTTTTGTCCAGCCCATTCCTGTATCTCCTACGTGCGCGCGTTTATGATAATTATTTTAAAGTAAAAGAAGAAAAAAATAAATAAATAAATGAATAAAAATACATTAAATTTGTATGTTTGCGTGAAATAATGAATTATTAAGTTGTAATTGTACGGTGAACGTGAGAGAGATTGTGCGTGAAAGAGAGCGAGATAGAATGTATGTATTTGTGAGTAAAGTGATTTAATTTGCGTGGACATTTGTATTTCAACATAATTGATAGTAAGAGAAAAATAATAATAAATAATAATATTAATAATAATAAATAATAATTGAAAAATAACATGCAACAGCATCTCCATACATACGTGAAAACAAATCCAAAATAATACAATTGTGTATGATAATCGTTCTCTTTTTCTCATAATTTCTTTCAATACAAGAAAAAAAAATATACTTGTCCAAGTCCACCACTATTTTATTTCCTCAACACTTTTTCTTGCTGCGGTTTTGTTTATTTCTCTGTTTAATTTGTTTTATTTCGTTAAATTTTCGTGTTTATTCCTCATCAATTCAAACATTCAAACTAATTGTGGCAATATAAGGAAGACGAGGAGGAGAAGGCTCATAATTAAAATTTCTTATTCTTTGTTACATTTGAAGATGAGAGTTTAATTGGATAAAAATTTGATAATTATATGAAATTAAATTGGAAAAAGACGGATGTGTATAAATGTTAATTTGCGCTTTTTCCGTTTTTTTTTCTTTTTTTTTTCATTGTGGGAGAAAAATGTTATTCGATTTTTGGGGTAGTTTCTTCTTGGAAAAAAAAAGTCTAAAATTATCATCAGCTTTCGAGTCAATTTTTTTTTTGTAATTTTAAACAAAGTGAGTGAACATTTTGTTTTTTTTTTTTTTACATTTAGATAAAACATTAATTTTGCTGTAAATGATGTGGTTAGAGATTCACTGTTATGTGGCTGGCAGGATTAATATTATAAACTGCTAACATAATTATTCATTTCATGGAAATGATTTTTTTTTTTTTTTTGTGATGTGTACAATATGTACAACTGTAATTATGTTGAGAGTAAAAATGAAAAATAAGAAATTAAGTCACAAGATAAATGATAAACATACTGAGCGTTCTTATACTGTCATATTGTTAAATCCATCATTTCATACTTGATGAGGAAAAAAAATTGATTTCTTGTCGTTTCAGTCATTACTTAGATGAAATACCAAAATAAATAATAGCGACTCGCGACTAAAGTCTCAATATTAATAAAATTAAATTGACAAGAGAAAAATAACAATATAAAAGTACTAAACGCTGCCAAGAGTCCATTTCGCCCACAGATATGTGTACAATTATTGTGTTGTAATAAATTATTGTCATTCTATTGTTTTGTAACTATTGCATTGACATTCCCCCAAATTTCCTTTTAGATCGTTTGTTTATAAATGTTTTTTCCCAAACGCTTGCATAACAATATCAAATGAATATCAAATTAGTAAATCATTTTTGGTGATGAAATTAGAAATTTAAGTAATATAATGTCAAGTGCGAAAATTTACTTTTTCATTATTTTTTTCATGCAATAATTTCTTTTTGCTTAATTGACTCAACAGCAGCGATGCCAGAAATTCTGATTAAATCAATTTGATCTCTTCAAATTTTACCTCTCCCGCCCCGCCATCATCAACAAATTTGCGTTTATAAATTGAAAATTATACTGATTTTGTCTTTGAGTCAGCGAGAATATTTCAGAGTAATAATGTATGAATGATCGAAAATCAGAATAGATGAGAGAAGATTGACAATTATTAACTGAATCGAATTCATTGTTTAATATGAAGAACACAATTTTGTTTTTTGTTCAGTCACAGAAATAAAGTGCGGTGAATAATGAGAAGAATGATAAAAATGGGAAAATAAAAATTGAAATAATGGAACAAAAAGGAATAACTGTAAAATAAATGTGAAATTGTAATATTTTAATACATGATTTGCAGATATGTGGATAATTTTTAAAGTGAAGATGAAAAGAAAAGTAAATAAATAATTAAATAAAATGCGTTTAGATGTTCAATTATAATAGAACAAAAAAAAAATGAATTGTAGATGTGTGTGAAAAAAAAAAAGTTAAAAGTAAACTGTTGTGCTGATTTAATTGAAAGAGTAAAAAAAATAATTGTGTAAAATGAGAGTAATAATATTCAACAACAATCGCCATCAATAATCTATAATAAAACCCAATTACACAATTGATAAATAAAATAATTGATGAATGGAAAATAAAATGAAAAAGAAAAAAAACCAACAAAAATCATGACAAAATGTTTCCTGCGTTATTTTAGGGAGTTATGATAGTTGGAAAGAAAATGTTTGTTTTGTATATCTCTTAGGGATTAAATAAACTTTTCGAAAAAACAAATAATTATTCATACATTCAATACATTTATACATATATATTAAATGTTCTTGCAAAAAAAAAAAAAAAAAATAATCTAATGAACCTTACGAGTAATTGAAAACGTAATTTTCATGATGGAAAAAAAAAGAAAATAGTTGTATCAATCCTTTATATTTATTTTTTTTTTAATATCGTACACCAATTTCCCTGATCATAATAAATTTGTTCGACTTCAGATCCCGGAAGGTTCCTGCATAAATCTCCAAATTCGTTCTCCTCAAAAACGTGATAATAACGAAAGAATTCTCCACCACCTTTTCTTTTCCATGGAACCAGAACATCATTGTGAATAAAATTCGTACGGTTTTCGTGTATTGGTAACATTAAACCATTGCATAACTTTTGATAATCTCTTGCAATGATTCCGGGATCATTAGAATTATTCGTATTGGAACGAAGGTAAGTGGACTTTTTTGAATTTCTTTCCTGTTCTTTAGCCCAAACGTACACGAGACATCTTCCACCAGGTCTTAATACACGTAGCAGTTCTAGAAATGCATTTTGTCGCCGCTCAGATGTTGAGAGGTGATGTATTACTGCAATGCTTATGATTGCATCGACAGAATTTGTTTTAAATGGCAGCTGAAGACAATCAGACAATAAAATTTCGAACGATTTCTTCTTACAAATTTCTGAAAGTCCTGTACTTCGATCTAAACCAATCTAAAATTTGAATAATATTTTAATTATCGACAACAGAGTTGAAATAGTTTTGGTTTAATAATACGATGGATTTACCTTAAATATTCCTGGATGATTTGTTAAATATTTTCCATTTCCACATCCTACATCAAGTAAAATGCCACCAGGTTCAATAGTTTCCAGGAATTTTATTACATTTGGCCATTGTTTGTGCCTGGTTTCATCAAAGTGACTTGAAATTTCTTCATATACCTTTGGAGCAAAAATAAATAGAACAAAATATTATTTAATTCAATTTAAAGTATTTTAAAATAATCAAAATTTTTGTAATCACATCATGAACATAGGAAAGTTCTAATCCTGGAGCTAAAGCTTCATCAATTAATTGTTCATTCCTTTTTGAATTACAGTATTCATAAAATTTACATTCACAATCGCCCCGTCGAACTTTACGAAATGTAAAAGACGTTCTTATTCCACGTTGCTTTACAGTAATACCATTATCAGTTTTAATAACGTCAGAGTGTCGTGGACAAATTCCATGAGTCCACGAATATCTTGATTCACCTGACATTATAAGTAATGATCGTGCAGGAAGATGCAATGATACTTTCTTATTGTCTTTTCGAAAGTCCATAACACATTCAGATCCAATTGACAATGACAAAATTGAATCTTCGAATGCACTGTGAGTGTCAATATGCGGTGGAATACCTGAAAATATATTAGAAATATATTTTTTTAAATTGAGAAATTTCATTTTTGAATGAACAAAGTAATACAAATTACCAAACCTTGTCCAGGTAAATAACGATTTATTGTTAATTGATTATAATTGTGATTTCCACAATTATTTTTCTCAAATAAATCTAGTAAAAATTTATAATCAACTGGAATTGGTGCAATTGGATGATCTGGATCAACTGTGTTAGCGTCATAACGAAATTCATAGCCAAAATGTTTGACATTTCTGTGCTTTAATTCTGAAGATACATCACAGTCATTATCCCAATTTATACTACTTAATAAACGTGATTCTTCTTCTATTGTTATGAATTCTTCAATTAATTTAAGTCCATTTGGAAACTCGGTAGTTGCAACTTCTTCTTCCATGTCTGGTATTGATTGGGAAAATGTTAAGTAAATAGGCGTAACCTGGCCATCAACATTACGTCCATGAAATTTTTGATATACTTTTTCGGCGACAATTTTATCATCAAATTTTAAAAAACAATACGATTTTCCTGGTGGCATTATAATTGTATGTTTATTCGTAATTTCATTTAAAATATTCTCTAACTCTTCTCGTTTAAATCCAGTTACCAATCCAGCATTGCAAATCACCAAATTTTCAGTTGGTTCATCAGAACATTTAATATTCATATCTCTCGCAATTCTGTGTTGAGCTCTTTTCTGTTTTCTCATACATTTTTTTTCTTTAACGCAATTTATTTCTGCCATATTTATTTAAATAATTTCTCGTGAAAACGTATAATTTATTTACAATTTACTATTTTATATGAAACACATTGGCGTATTACTCAAATATGTTGAACATGAGACTTAACCTCAAAAAAAAAAAATTTCACTGTGAATGTAAATTCACACTGAAAAATTCAGTTTTTGCGTACACAAAAATGTTCTAATCTTATAAAGCTTGGTAATCTCTAATAGTCAATAGTGATTTTTGTGCTTAATGAACATGCAAACGATTAATTCCTAAAATTATCTTATAACAAGACGATTTAAACATGTGTACATAATATAATTGAACATTTATAGCATAATGTAATTTTTTAGAGTGGTGGTCATGAAATGTATTTGATGTTGATATTGTCAAATTAAGCAAATTAACTATCGATTAATTAATTTTCTTTAATATCGATCATTTTTATCCCCATTACCATCAATTTGTCGGAGTTTTCTTTACCGACAGATTTTCCCGCCACTCTGTGCGTCAATTTTTTTATCCGCAGAAAAAAAAATGTTCAAAATGTACTAAATCGCTCTCTTTAGCACAAATAAATAAAGAAATTATATTTGTTTTCGTTTTTTTCTATTAATAATAACAATGAAAAAACGTTTGGATTCCTGCTGATGTATTAGTTGAGTCTTAACCTATAAAAATGAGTAGAGAACAACTAATATCAATAGACTACAATAATTCAACAATATTATTATCAAAATCATTTTCATTAATGGTAATGAGAGAAATGATTTAATAGAAATAATCCTGTGGATATATCAGACTTTTATTTATTTATGATAAAAATTTATGTTTAATCATTGAATAATTAAATATTCTCTTATTACAGGAAAAAAGCGCGGACAAAGGAATTTTTTAGTTGATAAAAAATAAATTCCACTAAATTACATGAAGTGACTGCCTATTGTTAGATAATATATCAAACGCACAACACCTAGAAGGACATCGTATTATTTTAATTATTTTCATGCTCTAAATGCAAACTCATGGTTTGTTTGAAAGTCTACTATTGGACTATGAATGAGAGTGCACCTGAATTATTGGAATCAGTATCCTAGTAAAATGAAAACGCAAATAACAAAACACGCGAGATTTTCTCCAGGTTGATCAAATCTAGCAATGGAAAAAAAGTTATAATTCCTGCTGATATGTTAGTTGAATTCTAACCTATAAAAAGGAGTATAGAAAATAATCAATATCAATTAAGTACACTAACCTAACAATATTATTAAAATCATTTTGATTAAGGTATAATAACAATATTAATATTACTCATCAATTTCAAGCAACTTAATTCATATACATTTATATTTGTTTATCGTTATAGATACATATTGATATGTCATGGAGTAGTCGCTTCATTTTCAATACTAGAATAAATTGAAGTGAAAGCACCCGATGATGGAGTTGAGCTTAGTGATTACAGAACATGTAGAATGTATAAAGGAGGTTATGCGATGGAGCAGATATTGAAGCTAAATAAAATAGAGAGGGAGACAGCTCAGGGGGCCCGGCATCTCCAGTCACTGCAACACCGTCACCAAGGAATGTGAATGTTTAGTGTTGATCCAACCGGCGTGTTGATTTGTCTTATGGGCATTTTCCTATTGTGACAACTTGTTATTTAATATATTCAAATATATCTTGCTCTTTACACAATTCACCAATTGGCAGAAAACGTGTGAGTATTAATAGATATCAATAATTTATTTGAGAATTTTCATTATCAATCTTGATGTAAAATTATCCATGCGAGCAAATAATATGCAAATTTAGAAAACTAATAATTTATTTATTGCATTTATATTAGTCATTGATATTTATTAAAATCATTTTGATTAATGGTAATGAGAGAAATGATGAATAAATAAAAATAATCCTGTGGGGATATATCAAACCTTTATTTATTCATGATATAAATTCACGTTTAATCGTTGAATAATAAACATTATTTTTTATTACAGAATAAAAGCGCGGATAAATGAAATTTTCTGTTGATAAAAAAATTATTTAAGTCATTGTTATATTTGGGGATGTATAATAATGATGAATATTTTAATAAGAGAGTAAGAAAAATTAATCAATCACTTCACTTGTTTCACTGCAAAATTATTGTGCAACTTTTAACTATAATTGTACATGTGAAGCATTTACAAAAGTAAAAAAAAATCGTATTGACTTGAGAGATTTACGATGCTGTTGACAATTTTGTGGATTAAAATAATAAAATGAATATACATTTATATTTCTTTTTATGTTAAATCATTGGCGTTCTCAATGTGAGAAGAAATGCTTATGAGAAAGTTCGATGAGATGAATTTGTAGGTCGTTCGACAAAGACTTAAATTGAAAACAAGATGAGAGTTGTCGAACGAAAGTAAAACCCATACAGAAACGGGTTTTCATTTGACAAATTCAGATATTCCATTGACTGGATGAGGAAAAGGCAAAAGTAATCCTTGAAATTCATTTCGCATTCATTATTCATTATTTATCTATCTACTTCTTTCGTTTTATCATGGAAATTTATTTAATATTATTCATTTGTTCATGTTATTATTTTACTTCACTTTTATTTCTATTATTTCGTGGGATTATTTTATTCATTCATTGATAATGCCTAAACAATTTTTCCATGAGAATTCACATATTGCATAGAAAAGATTCTTCTTTCTTCATGTATCCGCATGATACAAACGTCAGTCTTCCATTTATACATATAA
This sequence comes from Microctonus aethiopoides, assembly GCA_030347275.1. Classification (NCBI taxonomy): domain Eukaryota; kingdom Metazoa; phylum Arthropoda; class Insecta; order Hymenoptera; family Braconidae; genus Microctonus; species Microctonus aethiopoides. Next base: position 5,525,865 of record JAQQBS010001424.1, read on the forward strand.
TATTTATAGTGAATGTATATTATATACATGGTGTGCTCGAGGTAGATTGGAAAGTCGCGAATGAACCACAACAATTTATGTGTTATGTACATGCTTTATATTTGTGTTCATGTATGTGCACTCGACAAAAGGTAGAGCATGTATGGGAAAGATCGCGCGTGGCTAATCTCATAAGCAAGCTTGAGTTTTCTCTATACTATACTGATATAAAATATAATTTACACGTGACTCTTTAATTACGTAGATGCAACAAAATAATTTTCTCAATATTCATATGCGTTGTAAATATTTCGCAGTTTTTATATTATCAATATTTCAATTTTCTATAAACTGACAAAAAAAATGAAAGAAATATATTGCTGTTGTGAATTAGAAAATTCAGAAAGTTATAATCTAATTTTAATTTTAATTTTATATTTATGTGAGTAAGACACACGGTGTTTAAAATGTTTATTTAAAATACTGCATAAATTTCTTATAGCACAAAACGTCAAATAAATGTTTGAAAATTAATTCACGTTTCTTATGAGTATTTAGAAAAACTTGTTTGGTGCATGTTAGAAGTGTGCATGTATATGCACTATCAATATATGATTTCTTCCTCATTCGTAACACATTTCAAGAATTATATACAGACCTAGATAAGTAATAGACAAGATCTAAGTTTCCAACTTCCGATTTTACTACAATTTTATATTTTCATCATTATTCATTTACTTAATTTTATACTATATAATTTATTATTGCATTAAAACAACATTTTTGTTTTACATTTGCTCAACAATTTAATAATTATTGTTATTCAATAATTGCCAATGATAATAATAATTTTCTAAAAGACGAAAAAATAAATAAATAAATAAATAAATAAATAAATAAATTTCTCTAAACTCATTGAATATTCTTCACTCGTATTGCACACATTACGTTAGCGCCTGTTGAGTGAAAGTAAGATATCAATTAGCCAAACATATATTATAATACTTATTCCACATAATTTAGTTCCAATTAAAATGAGGAAAAGAAAAAATAATTTTATTTTATTAGTATAAATTTATAATAAAGACATTTAGGAATTTTTTTATTCAATGTCCTGTTGATAAAAGTAAAATTATAAAGTGGTCAAACAACTTTGTATTCACGTGAGGCCTTGATTTGTATTTCTTTTTTTGTCGATTAATCATATAATGATAGGGGTAAAAAAACTGAGAAAAATTGTTTGTGGCACGTGTATATATTTTACTAGGGCACACGCTTTACCTTCAATGTTGTAGCACGTGACGACAATTGATTAGAAAGTTAAAATATAAATGAAAATGAAGGAAAAAAAAAAACGAGACAAGTTAGAAACGGGTGGAATGCAATACAAATTTAGCAATATCTGTGGTGGTATTTTACAGAGTGGTATGAGAAAATATAATATATAATGTAATATAAAATAGAGGAGATCTAGAACTCTTTCTCAATGTGCCATTCGCTCTTGCGGAAATACAGTTGAAAAAAAAAAAAGAAAGAAAAAAAAATCAATATTTTATTTAATACACAACCAATTATTTTTTTTATAATTGATCGTTTTTCTTTTTGTGAAGTTACATCATCTTTACTCTGTTTATATTCTATTTTGTTTGCTCTAATGACATAATTTTTAGAGATGAAATATGAATTAGAAAATATTATTGACAAATTTTGCGTTATTTAAAATTACTATTTTTATTATATAAAATAAGAGCCGGGTTCTAATGATTAATTAGTTCTACTATTAAACGTATTTTTACAATTGTTATACGAAAAAATTTTAGTAATTAAACTTGTCATATATAAAAAAATTATCTTTGAGTTGAAATCGATTTTATTTTTTCAAATTAGTGAATTTTATAAAGAATTATTAATATTATTAAATTAAATATTTTAAACACTTAATTTTTTTTTTATCCATTATGACTTCAACACTCATATTAATTAATAATTAATTGATAATTATCACAATATCAATTGATTCAATATTAGAAATCATCAAAGCTAATTATAAATACAGAAAAATTATCTATTTGATGAATTAACGAATTTTTATAAACCCCTCAAGTATTTTTTTCTTATTTAACAATTCATATATTAAAAACTAAATAATAAATTTTAGATTGTAAATATAAAAATGACTATTTGGCCATGAAATTTTTTACATTATCAATTAAATATTGACTTAATAATTATTTTACAAATTAGAGATTCAGTATTTTCTGACACTCCTTTACATCCTTAACTTTCTAAGAAAATAGACCGCGGTCACGTGCAAGAGTAAACTAGCACGGAAATTTTCCGCTCTACGCACAATAAAACACAAACTTATAAATATATATACCTATATAATTATATCCGTAAATAAATTAATACATAAAAATATTTATCTGTACATATATTTCATCATTCCAAGGACTTTAAACTTGCGACGGAACATTGTCATGTCCAGGATTTTTTTCTTTCTCGACCGTTTCACCCACTATAAAAAATAAAACATAATGATTAATTGCATACACATATGTATAAAACGCATGCATATTCATCATTACGAGGTTGAATATTAATCCTGAATAATAACAATGATTATAATAAATTATTGTATATAAATAATATTATTGTAAATAACTGAAATTATTGTAATTAATTAAATCTTGATGTATAAAAGTCTATTTTAATATCGGGAAGCAAAAAAACTTTCTCCTTTACCTTTCATTAGAGATCACTTGATGTGTTTATATATTTAAAAATAAATATTTCCTCTGATAATAATTTATTGTGATAATTTAAACGAAACAATAATTTAAAATATTTATCAATACTGAAAAAAAAAATCATTGATTAATTTTTATTTTCTCCAATAATTATTTTTATTATTCATAATTATTACTTTCCTTTATGTAGGTTATGTATATTTTTAATTAATTCCATTGCTATTGTTGATATCAATTTTTTTATCATCAATTATTATAATCAATTGAGAATATTATTAACAATTAATTACATATATTGGCTAAGTATACTTTTGTGTAAAATGTTTAGTGAATTTTATACCGTGGGTAATTATTGTGCAATTGTATAAAAATTATTGCTAGGTGAAACGAAACACACGGAAATATTCACAGGCTCAAGAATACTTAATGTTTATTTCATTTGTTATTTTATTTTTATTATTTTCTTTCCACTTTATCGTTGTGCGTTACTGCGCTCGTTACGCTCGCTTGTGCCCATCTACCAATTATTTACCAAGATATTTATTTTTTTACATAAATTTCATCATTGTATGCAACTGAATTTCATTTTAACGATGAACAACACACCTGAAACAAAACATGAATTATTTTTTTATTTATTTATTATTACGTTAAATTTAGAATTGTTAATGGAAAGATATATAAAAATGAGTCATCGGTAAAGGATTGACCTTGAATATTTGAATGCTGATCAATTGGATGGGGTCAATTGCCTCTGTTATTATAGTTATTATTTAATATAAATGTAATAAAGAATTAATTTATATTCTGGATATTTTTTATGATTTTGTTAGTTAAGTATAAAAATTATCATAAGATTAATCGAATGAATCATCGATTGTAATAATATTTATAACCTTCGAGGATTTATTTGTGAAGAAGCTCCTCACGAAGGACAATATACAATGTGAGAGAAGAATGTACCGATGTGGTATATAAATAAATTAATACATATATGTATATGTATTTATATGGCTTCATGCGGATATAAATTTAAAAAATCTCGAGAAAAATGAAATAAAAAAAAACGATTATAAAGAAAAAAAGAGATACAACAACATCCTGAATGGGTTTGTAATTAATTCTGAGCGTTAGAAAAATTGAAGAAGAATTCAGAATATTTCTTCAGTACAAGAAAAATAAAATGAATATAAAATAGAATATTCGAGAAGAAAAAAATAATCAACTTGTACTTTTGAACTTGAAGTAGGAACCAGTTTTTGGCTCATTTGCATTTATATCTCTTGGGGTATTTATATTGGTACGGTTTCTTTTTTCTCTTCCGCAAAAATAATACAAACATATAAATATATTTACACATAATTCTTGGAAATATGTAAATTTCATCTGGGGTCTTTTTATATATCATGTCTATTAGAAACAATTTGATATAGCTAGCAAGTTCCTTTGGTTCCTGAATGCTCAATAATTCTGTAAAAAATTATATTTATTATTTTTATATCTATTTTAATATATGTATACGCAAAACGTACCTTAACTTCTTTTACTCATGAATTAAATATATTTATATGGAAGATAATCTTGATGTGAATACATAAGTTTGATATGTTCTTTAATGGCAACCAGAGTCCAAACACATCTACGTCATCCTAAAACATTTAGAATGAAAAAAAAGTTGAAATAATTATCTATGATAATTCTAATTTTTTTAAATATGACAAAGAAAAATCAAAGCAGAAAGAAAATTTTCAATACACTCAATGTTATAAGTAAAATTTTCGCAACAAAGAAAAATATATATTGTTTAATTTTCAATTACTTGAGATAAACCTCAAAAATATCATTCTAACCTAAAATAATTCTTCGTATGATTGCAATTTTATAATAAATGAAATTATAAAAATACATAACAAAACTACATTGTTCAATGACACCTTTTCATTAATCATATTAATAAATATATAAATCAAATTTATAAATATAATTTTCGTAATATTTTACAATGAAAAATAGGCTGCAACTTTGCTGAAACAATTTTTCCTTTGTAATAAGATTGCAGTATTGAATCAGTTCATTGAAATTATATTCAAACAAGCGAGAGTTGTTAAAATTGATCATAAAACAAACGTAACAAAACACATAAAAGTTTTCTAATTTACATGTCCGGTTATTCAATTTGTTTCCTTCACCCTCATAATATATTGCAAAATATTCAAAACATTTTAGCAATACAGTGAAAGCAGTTCAAAAATTAAGATCAAAGAAAAAAATATATTTACCAACTATACATGTCACTGTGTTTAAAAGGATATTATATATTATTATAATGTTTAGGAGTGAGAGTTAAACATACAGATATATTATATACAGTGGATATAATATAATAATATTGTCATGGCCTTAGGGCCACTCCTTCATGGCTATATTCATACTCTTATAATAACCAACGTATGCTTTGATCCTTGAATAATACTTGACTGTCAAACATGTCAATAAAAAATAATATATATATTCATTGTCATTATTTCATCATAATATATTTGACCTGTATTCAATCAAATTAGATCCGCCAAGCTGGAAAAAAAATTAAAAAATTCACTCATTTTTCATTAACTAATTTTATACATATATGTATGTAAATATATGGATTTGTATATATGTAATTATGTTTAATAATATCGAAAATATGTTATTTTATTGATGTGAATGAAATAATTCGTGTAAAATATATTAATTTTAATTTTATTAAGAAAAAAAAAACATAACCTACAAAAAAAAGTCTTCGTTTAAAACTGCTGGGATTTCTCGAGATAGAAATACAAACTATGCAATGGTGAAAGGTTCAATGTATGTTCACACGTCTCTACTAGCATCTTTTCACTCTTAATAATGTAGATAAATGTATTTTCATTGTAGGTATGAAGAGTTTTAATCTTCATAAGTTCAACAGAAAATTTGGATTTTTAATTATGAATCTCTGATGATGAATATCTTGTTTAATCAGTTTTAAATATTTTATATCATTGGTTATGGTGAAAATACAATCTAAATTCATGATGCAGAGAATGAATTATCAATTTAATTTTAACAAAATCTGGAGTTACGATTTCCTAACCTCAATTCATGAAGATGTATATAAAGAATGCATGGACTTTTTTATTCAGGGTCTCAATTTCTTATAATTATTTTCTACATTATCAAGTATTTTTTATTATGAAAAATTAGCAAGAATAATGATATGAATGATGCATCTATTTATAAATAAAATCATATGTATACATGTTTGCATGCATATATAATTATATATGCGTAATATACAAACATATAGAAAAAAGGCAAATGATAAATGAAATTTTACAATTCCCACGCTCTTCAGGGTCAACTCCTTATTTGTTATTATAGCTAGTAATAATTGCAATTTTTTTTATGAATCCTGAATGAGATTCGACGCAAAAACATTTGTATAAACTATATATAACAGTTTAAAAATGCATAAAAGAATAATAAATATGACAATGATCCGTAATTTACATGATAATTCCTCTAATCCATCATTAATTATTAGTAATTTGTATAATAATTTTTTTTATTATCTTTTTGTTTGCAGAATTGAAGGATTCAAAGGTTCAAAACGTACGATGAGATCCAATTAATATTTCATCATGACACCGAAATATTTTTTTATCATTTTATCTGCATGCGGTAAGAAAAAAAAAAAAGAGTTAATTTTTCATCAAAATACTTTCAAGTTAAATTGTTTAATAGCAGTATAATTTAAACGCCAGCGCGTTCATAACATCAGAGATAAAATGCCTGATCTTTCCCACACATTAATAAATTGCTATTACACATGATATCTTATTATGCATTTGAATATCTATCATCAAACTTTGTAAATCAATAAGTACAACATAACCTCAAAGTATCATTCGTATAGGAACATGTTTGAAAATAGCCGTTATCAATAGATGGCGGACAATAGCGGCTTTACTGCATAATGAAAATTAAATAAATAAAATAATACGAAATAATAATATAATAATAAATCTAATTAAACTAATGATGATGAAATGAAATAAAAAAAATAATCGAGTAAAAAATCTCGTTATGGGATAAAGTCTATATAAATAAACAGCTGGTATGTATACGAATTATATGTGAGAAAACATTTTGCCTTCGGCTATAATTCTCTTTCCTAGCATTATTTATATAAAAAATAAACGTGTTATTTTTGTTATGCTTAGAAAATGGCAATTACAGTTGTAAATGGTTGTTTTGACCTGGTTCAATTTTATTTTATTGCTCACTTTGATGTGTATTAATACCATAAAGTAAACATATTGATGGAAAGAAAAATAATTAAATAAATATTTCATTGCTTTATTACAGTGGCAGGTACTATATCGCAAGTGTACAACGTCAATACCGGTAGCAATAATAGCAAAAATAATAACAATGTTGTGGAAGCTGTGGAATCACCATCAGTGGAAGTAATCAAGAATGACATCATCACTCAAACTGTCTATGGTTTTCTTGATTTTACTACGACTATTGGAAATACTGTGATGGTTTTTAGCCCACAGAGCGCACCCGCCGGTGAGAATTATCAATAGGAAATCTAGAAAAAAAAAGTTAAACTACGGAATTTACTTTACATAATTATTTAATATAATTAATTTTTTGTTAATGAGATTCTAAGTCAAAAAAAAAATTACGACGTAGATTGAATTAAAATATATTCATCTCCTTTTTTTTTTTTCTTCGAGTTTATATTTGAATTTGTATTATTTAATTCGTTGATATTTTTTCATTATTAATTTATTTATTAATTTTAATTTATTATACAAAGTTTATTGATGATTCAACAAGAGAGATAGACCCTGACACATTTGGTAATCGTTTTCTCGCTTCACGCCTCTTTTTTCTCATCAAATACGTAATAATATTCAGTTCCACTTGTCTTTCTCTTATTTTTATCTTGTTCTATTGACTCAAGATGGTGCAAATTGTTGTATTGTTAAACCATCGTTCGATTCATCGAACGATGATCCAGCGAAATCAAATTTAACCTTTTTGCCCTTTTGAAAAACGTGGGATAAAAAAAATAAACAACTGAAAATTAAATATAAATATAAACTCTTATCTTCAAATATTTCATCATTTAAATTCTATACATGCATTTCAATTTGTGCAGATGGTGAAAAGGAAAAAACAACAACAGTGTCGTCAATTCAAACAAAACCCCCAACAGTTTTGAAAAAAAATTTGGACATTCAACCAAGCAAAACTCACAAAAATTCTCCACAAACAGAAATAAAGAAGTCTGGAAAGAATGTCAAAATTGTGGTGAATTCAGTTATTCAACAGAAGAATGAACTTCCAAAGCCTGAGGTAAAATCTTGCTTAATCTGCAAAATACCTCATGAAAATAGAAAAACAAATTGTTTATTATTTTTTAAAATAATAATGATGATCATTTCAAGGAAGATAATAGTGACTCTAATCACTTTCTTATCTTCTTTTCTTTCCCATCGATCATAAGTAATTCTACACTGCGCAACTGCGACCACGAGTCGCCTCATAAATCCTCCTTCAACAATTACCAACAAGCGAAGCAACAGTTTGTCTATTGCATAATAATACACTTCTGCATATATTATTTATTATATATTGTACTAATAGCAGAAAAATTTTACAAAACGTTAACATAAATGTTAGACTATGATATCTAATCGTTATCAATTTTGTTTTTTTTTTTTCATCTACAGTCAACGAAAAGTTCACATTTATCAACGGTAATTCAAGTGAACGCCAATACTGAGACAGCAGTGAAGAATAACTTGGCTGAACCAGAATATGATTATCTATCGAAACAACCGACTGAAATTATTGACGAGACATACAAGGTATTGCGATGAAAAAGATTTTTATCTTCCCATTCACGTTCCATCAGGGTTTTTTTTTTATTTTTTTTTTTACCGTTCATCCACATTGTCATTCAAGTCATTTATTTAAATATGTGACATACATTGAAATCATTTCGTCCATACACAGTTGATTGTCATTGTACACTCACAAAAAGTCCTAACGAAAAACTCAGTTTTGTAATTGAGAAATTATTATTTAGTGTAAAAGTAATTCTTAACAATTTATACATTTGCTTACAAGGTCAATTAAGACATTGGTCTACAAACTCGCTCCAAAATAATGAAAATTAGAATAATCTGTATAATTGTTGAGGGGAATCTGTGGGAAAATTGTGAACAATCACAGCATTATTATAGTGTACAAACATATAATAATCTCACCTTTCGCTTTCCAATGTCAGTGATGCAAAGTCATATGGAATAAATTCAAGAAACTGAAAAATGTTAAAGGAAGTTGATCCGAATCTTAAATTATTTTCATCTTCATTCCCACGCTTTCTCATATATCATTTATCATTTAAATTAAAACAGTTTTCTATTCACATTCTATTATTCTGATGATATAACTTTGTATTTTATTTGTATTGCTTTGCGTTGACAGTTGATAAATCTAAAACCATCGTCACAGACGCCGACAAAGCCCCGGCCATCGCCAAAAAAAGATAAAGAGAATCCAACAGGTCTTGTCACTAAATTGGGTGGAAGTATTGTAAAAGATGGATTAACAACTGTTCATGAAACTTCAGTTATTGGTACATATATCAGTGGAAAATATGCTCAAGTACTTCAGAGTACATCACGTGTATTAAAACCCGGTACACCAGCAATAGCCGATGGTAAAATTCGTCCAACGAATACTCAAAGAATATTAAAAACTATCGGACCACAATATGGAAAATTGAAACCACAATTAGAACCAACTCCAATCAATCAACAACCACAAGGCGATGCTTCATTGCCGCTGGAAGTTCTTTTTAGTTCACCTTCTGGTAAATTTTGAATTGAAAAAAAAAAAATTGTTTAATCGTATTATCCGGATCGAATATCATTTAAAAAAATTCTTTTTCAAAGGTACAAGTGTTAAAACAACACGACGACATTCAACTTCAAATCATGGTGTTCGTCCTAAATTCAGAAATAAGATTTCTGATGAAACTTCCAATACTGAGAACTATGAGACGACCCAACAATCAAAAAATTTTGGAAAAAATAAATCCTCAACATCTAGGCCAAGCTATAAGTAATTGAAAAACTCAAGAAAAGAAAAAAAAAACAAATATTTTTTAAAAATTTTATCTGATCTATTCATTATATTTTATAAATAAATTATAGGAATCGTCCGCAAACAACCACAACCACTGAAACTGTGCCAATACGTCGTCGCAATGGATTCCGTCCAAATAATTCTCAACAATCTGTTACACCATTAAAACCAGTACGACCTAAAACCGATCAACCATCGTCATCGATATCAGTTGCAAAGCTGAAACTCCCACGTACCCAGGGTCGTTGGTCGTATAAAACAACTCCAAAGCCTCGTATCGCTATCAGGAAACAGGTTGACGATGATGAACGTGTATCAACGCCTGAGAGTTCAACTATAAGTGAACCAACAATCATATCCGTTGCGGAAGATAAAGTTCCGTTGTCTTCACCGCCAACTATTCAGAAAAAAATACAGGAAGTTGCTGTTACACCAGATGATGAATTAGATCCAAGTGAAACGGAAGAAGTATCATCTACCAGTATTCAAAGCGATCAATCTGAGCCAATACTTCCGGTGGAAACATTAAACATTGAAATTTCTACGGCATTAGATCAAAATGATGTTTACTTTGAAATTGCGACTATCAAGTCACCTTATGCTTTTCAGGTAAATTATTGCATCTAGGTTAATACTTTCACTTTCTTCGTACACTTTTATTTATATATTATAAGATATCAACACTTTTATAATATAATAAGTAATAAGCTTCAAATTATAGCATGATACAGTTGATAAAATTGAACTTGAACAATAATATTTCTTACAATTTTGATAATCAGAAATTTACAAGAAGAAATTTTTAACATTTTTGGGCCTTGATGAATTTGAGTTTACAATCGAAATTTTAATATTAAAATTAATACACGAATCAGTCTGCAGAATTATTTATTTGTTTTATATGTAAATAATTATTTTTTCAATTTTTTTTTAGCGCCATGTTATATTTTAGATTCTGCAACATTTTTCATATTGATTAATTATTTATCTGTGACATATGAATTCTATTAATGATAAAAATTGGTATTTTTTAGGTGGGAAATGCGAAAAATACACGTTACATTACAGTGACATCAACGATGAAAAAGACATTTGCAACGGCCGATCCTAGAACCGTTGTTTCACCAACTGAACCATTAACAGAAAATATCCTAGCAAATACTGCTGCCGTATATGAATCGTCATTGCCATTAGATTCATCAGTGGCAACATTACCAGCAATTACACTTGAATCAGGACAAGCAACACCACCACTTGAAACACTCACTGAAACATTTACTACAACTCAAACATTACTTAAAACTTATTTATTGCCAGTTGTAGTTAATGGAAATACAACAAAACATACATTAGTACAAACATATAATATTGCACGTATGGTAACTGCAACAAAAACACTACCACCATCGGAAATTTATCAATTTATCCCGTCGAAAACACTTAATGAATTTAATTCAAAATTGGATGAAGCCGGAAGTGAATTACATCTTGAATTGGACTTTGGTGATGACGATCGCGACGATGAGGACATACCAAAACGAATTGTCGTACCAAATTCTGATAATGATTCAGATTTAGATGTGTTTAGATCATCATCATCATCATCATCATCATCACCATCATCGAAATTAGGTAATGGAAAATTGGAACCATCAACAACTACATCACCTCCGCCAGAACCACAAATCACACCTGAACAGGCACAACAACTGGCGCTGTTCAAATACTTTGGTCAAGCTCCACCGCAAGCACCACAGGTGATCACAACTTCACGGCCAGTGATTGTTTTGGAGACAATTTACGAGTCACGGATTATTCCATTAATTAATAATGGAAATACTGTGTACTCAACAATCTCCAGGCCAGTCGCTACCGTTCCACGCACTTCTTATCAATATGGAACATCAACTCTACCACCAATTAATCCACCGCAGGTGCCACAGTTGCCGATCTATCCACAACAACAGCATCCGCAGTTTACAATTACAAGCGCGCCAATTGTCACACAAACAATGGCAACTGTTTATGATTCGCGAATATTAAAACTGACATTTGGGGCTAAAACAGCGTATACGACATTGTTTTCAAGCAAAGTTGTACCAACTGATATCACCACTTATGTCACAACTACAGTCGCTGTGCAACCAACTGTTGCTGCATTCCCAGGATTTTATCCACCCCCTGTTGGTTATCCACCATTTGGTTATGTGGGTTAAATATATATAATTTAATTACAGAAATAAGTCTGATAAGAAAATTTCAATGAATTATTATTTTTCGTTTAAACTGTTTTCTTTGCTATTCTTTTTTTTTTTTTTTTTTACATTTTAATTGGTATTTGCATTCGCATTTATAATGTATACTTATTTTAATTGATATACACGCGTACTCACAAATATAGTTTTTATATATTATATAAATATATCTGAGCTTTAGATATAAAGAGTCTTAGTTATTGAATTTTTTGATTTTTCAAAATTGAATTTTTTTTCAAGGTTTGAAAAGGATCGAAATTCATTGTGATATAGAAACTTTTATCTATTTTTATTACATCCTTTTTCATTATCAACGAATAATTCTTTTGAACAAATTTTATTTTATGTTATTTTCAACGTAAATTCAAAAATTGGAAATTTATTTTTTTCAAATTTATAAAAATTATTATATGATTCTTTATTTCTAAGAATAGGGATAGATTTATTGATATTTGTGTTGTTAAATGTTCAATCACACGCTGCCAGTTTATTAAAACAGAAGAAAAAAAACCACAATTAACAAAAAGGATAAAAAGATTAAAAAAAAAGAGCCGTTTTATTATTGTAAATAAATTATTTTATATATTATTATAATTGATTAATCTTTATGTATATTTAGAAATTTTTGTAAATAAAACATAAAATTATTGAACATTGTTGTGTTTTAATTGTTGCTGATTCATTAATGACATTCAAATTATGATGTAAAAATTTTAATTGTAATGTATATATAATTTGATTAAATCTAGGATGGATAATGTATAAAATATTAATATAACCTCCAATTTGTTACCCTTCAATGACCTTCAGTTCTTTTGTTCTTGACTTTTTTTTTTGTTGTATAACCATTGTGTAATAAACAATACTGAATTAGTTTATCTTCCTTAGAGATCAGATTTTTCTGACTACTTAATATGTTTTTCTTAAATTATTTAAGCAATTATCATATTTAAAAATACATCGTGCAATTGTTAAGTAAAAAAAAGAGTGTCGATAAATTAGCGTCTTATTTTTTATTTATCGATCCATCTTTTTGAAAATTGAAGTGTTGCGTTCTTTTTTCGTTGCTTGAATTGCAATAAAGGAAAGTACAGCTTGAACAACCTATAAATAAACAAAAAATAATGATTAAATCAATATTTATAATGAATATTTAAATGCCATTACATTTTTTCTCTATCTTCTTTTTATTTCTTGCTTCACTGTATTGTAAAATTCATTGACTTGAATTATTGCAAACAAAAGTGAAAGGAATGTTGCGCCCTTTATCTCTATTGGCCGACAATTGAAAAGTTCACAACTCGAGCACGAAAAAAAAAAAAAATTTCACATCCAATCGTGCATGATATAAAAAGTGTCTCAAAATTCACGCAAGATTTCAAATGTGGCCACAGTGTTATTTCTTGCGTGAATTTTGGAACAATTTTTATATCATAATAATTATGAAAAATAACCAAAATTATAATAATATAATGTATTAATTATATATAATTTATTTGTTTATATTCTTACGTGTAACATGCACAAGGATAATGCCAAACCAGCAAGCCATCCTGATCGTCCTTCAAGATACCACGTTAGTTCTTCAACACATCCATGAAAATAAGCATTTCCTGTAACGCTATCTCGACATTCAGTTGGTAAAGGTTTTAAAAGATCTAAATAATCCATTGGACCATTTGCACCACAGCAACCAATCTGTTAATTTGTTCAATTAATTTTATATTTCAATAATTGATAAAATATCCTGAATTAATTACGAATATAGTAATAAATACAAATAATAATTGTCAATAAAAAAAAACTCACGCCTTCTTGAACCATTCTCAGGATTTGTGCAGCTTTTTCATGTTGTGAATTTATGATTAAAGATGTCATTGATCTATGAATTATCGGTTGAATTTGACTGTCATAAGTAGAATAGTCAAGAAGAATTGCTGATCCTGCAAGGCCAAGAATAAAGCATAAAGCTTGTAACCCAATATTCTGTAAATTAATAAACACAAATGGTATAAATATTATTCAACATTTTTGTATTAAATAAAAAGCTAAATTCTTTTTTATTTTAGTTTACGTATTTGTAATATTGATTGATTACTCACGATATACAATAGCAATGCACTGTCTGATAAAGCAGCAGCAGAACCATAAAATGCAATAATCATTACAAAAATAGATGCAATAATTAATATATAAATTCCAATATAAAAATCTTGAATATCAAGAAATTCTACCCATTCTTGAAATCCTGGTTCTACTCTTAACCAAATCGCCAATCCAAACATTGCACCACCTAAAATCTAAATTAATATTACATTAATTATATAACGTTCATCATTTATCAATTTTTTATAAAGCCAATAGAATCATCTTGAAATTAGAATGATTCATTGATTGTATAAATGTACTCACCCATAAAATGGCGTTCAATATAAATATTGTAAAATTGATTCCTCGAATTTGGCTTGAGAGTTTTGCAGCTTCGCTTCCTCTTGTCATTACCATTTTTATAATTAATTATTTATTCCTGTTTTTTATTTTCTTTCCACTGGACTAGTTTGAGTATATATTTTTTTGATATTTAAGGCACAATTGTTTGGTTAGTTTATGAAATGTTAGAATGCAAGCGAGTAACAACAGGTTGAACCTGCTATGAATGTACTGGGCTTTCAACTTTATCTCTTACAAATGTGAGATAAGTGGATAAATACGCCCTAGATACGGCACATCATGCTCATATCATGAAATTCTAGTTAGGTGTGTTTCAATGTGTTGTTTTTTGTGTTTAGTTACGTATGATTCATTCTTT